>CAMZMU010000088.1:39350546-39447126 GCA_947311845.1 Poa pratensis
AAAAATGGTTCCGATTTTTGAAAATGGTTCCGAACCGGAAAAATGGTTCTTTTTTGAAAATGGTTCTGAACCGAAAAAATGGTTCCGAAAAATGGAACCATATTTTAATTTGGAACATTTTAGAAAAATGGAACCATATTTTAATTTGGAACAATTTCCAAAATGGAAAATATTTTTAAAATATGAACCATTTTTAATTTTGGAACCATTTTAGAAAATGGAACCATTTTTTAATTTGTAACATTTTCGAAAATGGGATTATTTTTTGAATTGGAACCATTTTAGATTTTGGAACCATTTTTAAATTTTGATTAAAACCATTTTTAATTTGGAACCATTTTTAAATTATGAACCATATTTTAAAAAATGAACCTTTTTAAATTTGGAACCATTTTCAACATTTTAGGAATTGTAACCATTTTCAACATTTTTGAAAATGGAACCATTTTTTAATTTGGAACAATTTTCAACATTTTAGAAAATGGAACAATTTTTTAATTAGGAAATATGAACCATTTTTAAAATATGGAACCATTTTTAAATTTGTAACATTTTCGAAAATGAAAAAAATTATAATTAATTTTCTAAAAAATGAATATAAAAAGAAAGAAAATAAAAGAAAGGAAAACGAAAAAAAAAGAAAAAAGAAAAACAGAGAAGAAAATAAAAAAACGAAACTGGAAAACAAAACGCTGGTACCCGAGAATGGGCCGGCCCATATCGCGCGGGGGGTACGCGGCGCTTCGTACCGTTCGCGGTACGCGATCTATAGAATTTACCCATACTTTGCCCTTATTCTGGCTCGAATCAGCAAGGCCGGCCATTGGCCCGTCGCGAGGTCAAAGAGGCCGTGGGCCTTTGTTGCCTTTGGTCTGTCCAAATCACCAGACAATCGAGAAGGCCCTGTAGAAAGAAAAATACTACTGTATAACCAGATCCGGTTGTAGAAATCTCAAAGTATATTCTTGGAATCGTAAAAAACCGCAGCACGCGTTCAGCTCGCCGGAAGTTTTTCAACGAGGATCCAGTTTCACCGAGTCAACCGACGAAGGAGCTACTGTACTGTTTACTGGTCTCCCAACGGTAACAACGGAAAGGGGATCTGGGTTTTACTTTTACAGCTGCTCAGCTCAGATACAGTATACACAATAGTAGGCGCGATGAGTGGCCGAGCGGCAGAAAAGGGAATCTGGACTGGACTAGAAAAACAATCTGGTGGGAGTAGCTAGACGTCCAAGTGCGCCGCGTCTGAGCCCCGGGTCACGTCCTTCCTGCCAACAGTCTGTGTGTACATACATGCACACATACGTGTGAGCCACTGGCCTCCGCTCGTGCGTCACACCGGCGCCTGCTCGCCGACACCAAAATCAGCAAATATATATATAAATGGAGATCCTCTACTGTGTGGACTGTGGATACTCGATTTTAAAATGTTTCAGAGAGAGTCTCTACTGTGTGTATACTCTATTTTAAGAGCCTGACTACTGTGTAGTACTGTAGGAGTGTACTCCATACTCGTAGTCGTCGTCGTAGCTTACAGCGAACCTTAAACAAAGCTCGCTCGCACGCACGCGCCTCGCACGTGCCGGCCGGCCATCTTGGCGGGAGACGGCCTGGAGAGAAAAGGCGGGAAAGAATAGTCAATTCCCGCGCAACCACCTGCCGACAAAGGGCCTCCAGCTGGGGCCCGCCGGAGTGGCTTTGTCTGCGTGTCCGTGGCGGGGTCGGCCGTCGACGCGGCGGGCACGCATCTCGCCGTGCCAACTGCTGCCGCAAAGGGCAAAGCTAGCTAAGTGTTGTAAAGGCGGATCAAGGACGAGCCTTATCCCCTCCCGTCTACAGTGCTGGGAAGGCGATTTTTGAAATCCACCGGAGAACTCCACCTCGCCGGCTCGATTCGTTGGATCCCTCGGCCTCCGCCGGCCGCCTCGGCGGCGGGAGACCGGGGGATCCCGTCTCGTGTCCTGTTTATAGTGTAGGCGCTCTTTGGTTGCAGGTCGTCGGCGTTCTGGAGGTGGAGGCGCGGCGGCTGGTGTTTGCGGGCGGTGGATCTCCTCTCCGGCGTCGGCGTTCTGCGGAGCGTCGTCTTCGATCCACCGCCACTGGCGCCCTCGCATCTCCGCGGAGGTGCCGTGGGCGTCTTCTCCATGGTCGGCTCCGAGGACGGCGGAGCCTCCATATCGAGTTCAAGAATCGAGCTCTTCGGCTTCTACCGGCGGCGGCGGCTCCGAAGGCGGCCGAGGCAACGTGGTGTGGCTGGGACAGGGGGGCGCTTGCCCTGGTCGTTCATCGACAGAGGCTCCGTCGCGGCGCGGCGGACGGGCTAGGCAGCGTCTTTCATAGGGAAAAGTTCTCCCTGGCAGCGGCAAGGTGGCGGCTGGTGGTCTTCGTCTCCGACGCCGGTGATGTTGGTGCTCTCGATGCTTGCTCAGTTTCCTCTACGTATTGTTTTCCTGTATTTCTACCGTGTACTGTGTATGTGGTTATCTGTTGAATATACGTGGTGAAAAATGCAAAAAAAAAAGGGCAAAGCTAGCTAGAAGCCCATGCGCTATCAAAACGTAGGCCTTGTCACAAGTCACAACGGAACATTTTATACTAGTACTCCATTATTTATTTACGCGCCTTAATAATTACGAAAACAAACAACTGTCCTAGCAAGAAAATTAAATTCCCTCCAAAAGTACAGTATCGACTACTGTACTATGGATTTCCTCTCTCGTCGAAATATGAGAAGAAAAGTGTTATATGACTATGATCAGAGCCATTCGATTATACTTGTGGATTCTATCAAAATGTTCCTTAAGCTCCCGAGCTCCATGTATTCTTTAACAAAAGATCTAAAACTCCATTTTATTTTTAGTCTCACAGTTCAGAAATAAAAAAAATTATGGATTATTTTATTGTGATCATGAAATTCATTTTATGTGATATTTTTGTATATATTATGAAGTTCGTACTGGAAATCAGGGGCAAGGGTAGGAAAAATGTTTGAGGGGGCGATAGAATAAATTAGTGTGTTAAAATTATTGGAGAGGGCCTGAATGCCCCAATGCACAAATTTCAATATGTTTCAGCATTAAAAACCATTGTTATATAGCAAAATGTTCGTTGTTAGTACGGTAGGGCACCTTCTGCTGACCCTGCCTCCGCCCCTGGGAGAAATGCCATAATATCTTATCTTTCACGTGTGAATATTCAAAATTAGTTTAGTTGGATCCAGCTATACTATTTCTCCCATTCCCGGCGTAAAAATTATGTGTATGCCATTCGATAATGCTTGTGGATTTTGTCAAAATTTCCCTTTGGCTACCGAGCTCCATGTATTCTTAAAAAAAAATCTAAAACTTCATTTTATTTTTAGTCTCACAGTTCAGAAATAATAAATAGTCGTTGAGGGTATTTTTTCATCATGTGATCTACAGAAAATACAAACCTAAATGAATGTATTTCATCTTCAGCGCAAGCATTTCAAAATTTCGTGGTGCTCAAAAAGAAGAATTATTAGAAGTTTCTGATTTTTCCTGTAGCACTTAAACACCTTTCTTATTTTGTTAGAAAAAATTCAGAGATCTATCGAGTTCGAGTGTTAAAATGTTGCACTCTCGAACTTGTACCATTCCATACATGTATGTAAGGTATATTTTTTAAATGACCCTTCGTAGCTATAATTTCTTCACGATTTCAATTTTCATTTGTATGGATTATTTTGTTGTGATCATGAAATTCGTTTTATGTAATATTTTTTATATATTATGAATTTCATGCTGTAAAAATAAGGGGCGGGGTCAGGAAAAATGTTATAAGGGGGCTGATAGAAGAAATTAGTGTGTTAAAATTATTGGGGATGACCTAAATGCCCAAATACACAAATTTCAATACTCCCTCCGTTACTTGATATAATATAAGGTGTATAGTTTTTTCCTGAAAAGTCAAATTTACTAATTTTGACTAGGATTTTAGCATAAACTATCAATATTTTAAAAAGGAACATTTTTTATGGAAATATGCAATTAATTGATTAATGACATACATTTTTTGCATGGGCTACGTGGTCATGGATGTTTGACGAGATTTCCTTTTGTCCTACTAATACTCCCTTTTTATTAGATGATTGTCCTTTGAATTCTCTCCACACATATAAACTGTTTAGCTTCTTTTTAATTTGACAGGTGATACTGCCCTAAAAATGTCAAGAAATATTTTTTTTGTGGTCTTGCATTTTCTGAAGATTGAGTATATAAATCATGACATGGCTTGTGCTATGTATGATGGCCTTAATAAAAAAACTCAAAATTTAAATGATTGAGTATAAATCTGAGTATTGTTTATTTACAGAAAACTGCGACCTGTATGTAATATGATGTCCCATGAAACTAACATTATTTATTTTTGTACACACCAAATGCAACCTAATAAATTGTTATATTGAGTTAAGAACTTATGAATAGTATTCATAATTAAGTGGTTGAATTGTGTCAGCGCCATATTTTCAGATGCAAAGTGGTTTATTCAAAATTATTGTCTAAATATGTCTTTCACGTGCATTTTTCTTCTTGAAGTGGGTTTTTTGCACGTGGTTACTTTGTCCTACGAAAATGTAGCGATTTTCACGCAATAGCAACTATGACATGTAGAATGGTTATATCTTAGCTAATTGTTAAGATAGAGAAGATAGAACTGAAAAAAATCTTAGCTATGAGATTATTTGTTCTTACAATTTGTCTCGTAATAAAAATTTAAGATATTTGGTTAATAAAGATAAGACTACGAGTAACCCTTTGCACTCTTATTTTATTGACATATCTAAATTTACCTGGCGGTAGTAAGGCTACTCATACTGGGATTAACATAGAGTAATAAGATGCACATGTTACTAGTCTATATTACTATCTCTATAGCAGATAGTAACTTGTGCGGTTTCATGCAAGATCTCATTTATTAAGTCATAGACATAGTTTATTTTGGGGTGTGATATTACGCTAACTACCTATGTTATCAATGTTATGACAAGACTCTTTTTCCTCATTTAGTAACATGTCATGTCACCAAAATGCCTATATGGCATTGCTTACTCCATTATGGCTAGTGTAAGATAAGACTGTTTTATCAAACTTTGTACATGTTAGATGATACTCACTCCGTTTCACAATAAAGATGTTTTAGGTGATATACATTTTGTCTAGATTTGAACTAAAAAATCGTACGCATATATTAAATGCGGGTAGATAAATGTGCATACATGTGCATGTGGGTAATAACTAAAACATCTTATATTGTGAAACCAAGGTAGTATCATCTAACATGTACAAAGTTGTATTTCCATGTCTGAAATCACAATTAATATCCCGAATAAAAATATCCATCGTTTATGAAAACACAATGAATGGTATCCCTGCAATGAATTTCCCATGAAAGAAAAACACGATACGGGCAGATAGTCCCTATTCATGGAACGTGCCTATATTTGATCCTGCGTAATGGAATGATGTCAGGAGATCTTAATATTCTGTTAATATTCCGTTATGATATAACAACACGAGTTATATCATGGTCGGAACTCAGAAGCGAATACAGTATTGTAACAACCCAGGGTTTAGAGAGTCAAAAGGGTAGAAATAGAATATGTGCATTTGCATTGCATGCATCTGAAAATGCGGGAAATTTTGGCGCGCTTAAGAAAAGAGATAAAGGGATCGATGTTTCTCTCGACTCGATGAGTTTAGGTCTAGATCATCCTGTTGAGTGCGATAAACTTCGACATGACCTTTAATAATTATTGACACATCTTATCACAATTTAAAATAAGACCAGATAAAAATAATTCAGTTGAACAAAAGACACAAGCACAATCTTATAAATATGATCATCTCATCTCAATTCATCACATTAACACATCCAAGTGATCATATACAAAATCATCTCATCTCAAATATACTCTCAAGTTATCATCTTATCAATTCTTTATTCTACACATCTCACCTTATCACTTCTATTCCAAGTTACAAACTAAAATGTCCAAAGTCTTTTTATGAGATACAAGAATGGACATAAGATCAAACTTACAAATACAAGTGGAAAGAAATAATTAATATTACATCTTTAATCGAATACACGCATATCTCATCCAAAAAGAAAGGAAGGTTACAAAAGAATAAAATAAATTCCTAAACGAAATCTTAAACTAGATCTTCACACCATTTGGATCTTCTCAACTTATCTTGATCTTCTTATCTCCCACATCTTATTTTTGAATTCCGGCACATAAGAAGAAGAACAGAAAGAAAGGAATTTAAGCAAGTATCTGTTCTTATCAACTTCTCTAGAAATTGTGAAATTCAAAGGTTTTATGCTATGTAAAAGAAGATGGAAGGAAAGCTGGCCCCTTTGTGGACAAATTCTTTTTACATACATGAAGCAATTGGAAATCATCTAAAAATAAACTATGTGAAATACAAAGGCCTTGTGCTATATAGAAGTATTTGGTAACAAGCCTTGCAACCTTGTTATCTTAATCCTTTAGCATGCATAAAGCAATTGAGTATCACCTAAATAAATAAAAACCAAAACAAAAGAAAGGTTTCTTCAAATTAAAATGTTTGCCTTCACCACAAGGGTGAGGCAACTTTGTGTTGGAATTCGACTACTGGATATTAGGAACTTGTCCTAATACCCAAGTGGTGATTAGAGGGAATTATATCTAAGGCAACAATGGATCTTTGGATCATTTGGATCATCTAGAAGCAAATGGACAGCAAAGAGAAGAAGGCAACATTGATCCATTTGAGCAAGCAACAAAGGCAATATGTGACGAAGGCAAATAGAATTGATCCAACTATCTTTAGTCAACAAGGCAACATTTTTGTATCCCTCTAATCTAGTCAAATTCCTATTAAAGAAAAGCCCACAATTAAATTGTTCTCTATTGGTATCAAGAACCAATAAGAACAAAGCCCACATGGAAATTGAAATGTTTCTCCAATGATATTAATTACCAAGGAAGAAAATAAGCTAATTGATAAAGCCCACAAATCTGAAATTGTAAAGCCACGTGATCATCACCCATAATTGATCTTCAAGCCCACATAAATTATTTTACAAACCCAAGATTGACCAAACCGACATAAGAAGCAGCCCACAAGTCCATCTAGTGACAAAAGCCACTTGGCTGCATCAAAAATAAATATTACATGAAGATAAGACCAATGACCATTCATCTCTATCCACAAACCAAATATCTAAGTTTACTTGAACCCCAAGTAATGAAAAGCTTGAGTGGATGAGCATGCCACATAGGAGAGTTATCCATAAGCAAAATATCTAACTAAACTTGGACCTCAAGAAATGCCTATGTGTGAGGGCTTGACAACCAAGCACCTTACTCATCCATGCAAAGGAGGAGTCACCATTCGGGTGTCACCACCACAACAATCAGATAACACTATATAATCATCCCAGCAGCCAACTACAACACATTTTTCTCACATCCATCTTTCCAAATAGCAAACTACAAGCAGCCAACCGCACCATATGTTTCCTATCTTAGCACAAATACATCAGCAACGAATTTAGCAACTAAATCATCTTCCCAAATCAGCTAGAACCTTAAGAACACAAGAACAACCACAGAAATAATTGCAGCTAGATAAATACACTCTAGGAACTAGGTCGAGCAGCGAGGAAGAGCAGGCTATCCACAAGACGCAGGTTGTTCAGAGCCAGAAGACTCTCGCTACTCTCCATGCAGCAGGTTATAGCTAGATCATGAGTGTATTACTGTCCTAGAGGTTGCTATATCTGGTTAGCATCCAACAGGGCATGTGATCATGCAATCAGTGATGGGATAGGTAGTTAGTGGCATCAGACTTGAGGTTTGCTTGCTTAAGCAAACCATATCAAGTTCATCATCTGCGGGGAGGGACGCTAGTATCTATTCTTATCAGTTTTTATCAAGGAAAGCTACCAGAACTACTGGCCACAGCTAGACTTGATGAAACTTCACATTCCAGCCACAATTATTAGCCTAAGAAAGACTAATAAAAATCATCTTCCACTGGACAGCTACTTGGCGCTGCCCAGGAACACCTAAACCACTCAAATATGTCCCAAATTACATCTATAAAATTACTACACCACTTGATTCCGAAAATAAATCGTTTCTTAGTTGCTGGATGCTAGCTCTAAGTTGACGAGGGAATATCTCCCCGGCAACAGTGCCAGAAACTCTGCTTGTACGTCACACGTCAGTTGGGAACCCCAAGAGGAAGGTATGATGAGTGCAGCGGCAAGTTTTCCCTCAGTATGAAACCAAGGTTTAATCGAACCAGTAGGAAAACGAGGTTGCTTCGAAGGTGTTGGTGAAGGAGTGTAGTGCGGCGCAACACCAGGGATTCCGGTGCCAACGTGGAACCTGCACAACACAATCAAATTACTTTGCCCCAACTTAACAGTGAGGTTGTCAATCTCACCGGCTTGCTGAAAACAAAGGGTTAAACGTATCAAATGGAAAATGATGTTTGTTTGCATAAAACAGTAGAGAACAATGATTGCAGTAGATTGTATTTCAGATGTAAAAGAATGGACCGGGGTCCACAGTTCACTAGTGGTGTCTCTCCAATAAGATAACTAACATGCTGGGTAAACAAATTACAGCTGGACAATTGACAATTGATAAGTGCATATAACATGCATGTGTGAGCTGTGGTGTCTACTATGAGATTCATTTGGGCATTACGACAAAGTACATAGACCGCTATCCAGCATGCATCTATGCCTAAATAGTCCACTTTCCGGTTAACATCCGTACCCCTTCCAGTATTAAGTTGCAAGCAACAGACAATTGCATTAAGTAATGTGCGTAATGTAAACAATACATTCATCCTTGAATAAAGCATTGTTGTTTTACCCCTAGTGGCAACAACACATCTACAACCTTAGAACTTGCTGTCACTATCCCAGGTTAAATAGAGGTTGAACCCAACTATCATGCATAAATACCCCCTCTTGGAGTTACAAGTATTCACTTGGCCAAGGCTTCAACAAGTAACGGAGAGCATGCAAGATCACAAATGACATAGACATAATAATATAATATTCAGCTCCACATAGGTATCAATATAAGTCAGATCCCAGCAAACACAACATGTAGCATTACAATAAGATGATCTTGATCATGATAGGCAGCTCACAAGATCTAAACATGATGGCACAAGTGGAGAAGACAACCATCTAGCTACTGCTATGGACCCATAGTCCAAGGATGAACTACTCACGCATCACTCCGGAGGCGGGCATGGCGATGTAGAGCCCTCCGGTGATGATTCCCCTCTCCGGCAGGGTGCCGGGAAGAGCTTCAGAAACCCCCCGAGTTAGGGTTGACGACGGCGGCGGCAGCGAATATGTTCTGGATGAAAGGCTCGGTGTTTTAGGGTTTTCACGCCTCGGGGAATAAATAGGCGAAGGGGCGATGTCGGCGGACCCCCGAGGGGCCCAAACCACAGGCAGGCGCGGTGGGGCCCTCTGCCGCGCCGCCAGGTGGTTTGGCCACCTCGTGGCTCTCCTTCGTCTCTCCTTCGGACTCCGTGTACGTGTTGGAAAAATAGGGACTTGGCCTTTTGTTTCGTGCAATTCCGAGAATATTTCCAGAGGTAACTTTCTTAAACCAAAAACAGCAGAAAACAGGGAACTGGCACTGTGGCATCTTGTTAATAGGTTAGTCCCAGAAAATGCATAAAAGTGATATGAAGTGTATATAAAACATGTAGCAAATGGTATAATATAAGCATGGAACAGCAGAAATTATGGATACGTTGGAGACGTATCAACCATCCCCAAGCTTAGTTCTACTCGTCCTCGAGTAGGTAAAACGATAACAACAAATAATTTCTGAGGAGACATGCTTTCACACAATCTTGATCAATATATTGCAAGGCTCATGTCATGAATGAAGTGACTCAAAGCAATGATCTATAGTTTGCTAACAAATAGATAAAGAGTAAACAATGAATCATATAAGCAAAAACTTTTCATGAATAGTACATTCAAGACAAGCATCAAAAAGTTTTGCATAAGAGGTAACTCATAAAGCAATAGATTCAAAGTAAAAGGCATTGAAGCAACACAAAGGATGATTAAGTTTCAGCATTTGCTTTCAACTTGTAACATGTATATCTCATGGATAGTTGTCAACATGGAGCAATATAACAAGTGCAATAAGTAAACATGTAAGAATCAATGCACACAAAGTTGACACAAGTGTTTGCTTCTAAGATAGAAAGGAGTAGGTAAACTGACTCAACATAAAGTAAAAGATAGGCCCTTCGCAGAGGGAAGCAGGGATTAAATCATGTGCTAGAGCTTTTTAAGTTTTCGAAAGCATATAAGAGCACAAAATAAGTATTTGAGAGGTGTTTGTTGTTGTCAACGAATGGTAGTGGGCACTCTAACCCCCTTGTCAACCAGACTTTCAAGAGCGGCTCCCATGAAGGACGTTATCTCTACCAGCAAGGTAGATCATCCCTCTTCTCTTTTGTTTACACATGTATTTTAGTTTCTTTATAGATGACACTCCTCCCAACCTTTTGCTTACACAAGCCATGGCTAACCGAATCCTCGGGTGCCTTCCAACATTCACATACCATGGAGGAGTGTCTATTTGCAAATTAAGTTGCTTACTGATAAATCAGGACAAAACATGTGAAGAGAATTATTAATGAAAGTTGTAATTAATTGGGGCTGGGCACCCCGTTGCCAGCTCTTTTTGCAAAATTATTGGATAAGCGGATGTATATGCCACTAGTCCATTGGTGAAAGTCTGTCAGAAGTAAATGACAAGATTGAAAGATAAAACACCACATACTTCCTCATGAGCTATAAAACATTGACACAAATAAGGAGTAATAAAGTTTTGAATAGTTTAAAGGTAGCACATGAAATATTTACTTGGAATGGCAGGAAATACCACATAGTAGGTAGGTATGGTGGACACAAATGGCATGGGTTTTGGCTCAAGGTTTGGATGCACGAGAAGCATTCCCTCTCAGTACGGAGTTTAGGCTAGCAAGGTTGTTTGAAGCAAACACAAGTATAAACCGGTACAGCAAGAATCACATAAAAACATATTGCAAGTATTATAAGACTCTACACTGTCTTCCTTGTTGCTCAAACATTTTACCAGAAAATATCTAGACCTTAGAGAGAACAAATATGCATCCCAAGTCTCAACAAGCTCTACGGTAGTTCTCCACTAATAGGCTTTAACTACATGATGCAAGAGCTTAAACATGATCTACTTGAGAGCTCAAAATAATTGCAAAGTATCAAATCGAAACAAGACAATGATCTACAAGAATGCATATGTCTTTTCCAATACCAACTACTACATGTAGCATTTTCTTTCTTCCAAACAAACACCAATAAATTTATTTAAACATAAACTCTCCAAATGATAATATAATGCAGCAAGAGAGTATTTAAAAACAAGTGCTAACAGCTCGAAGAGATGCACGAAAAACAGGAGCTAAAAGCACTGCAGTAGCTAGTTAAGAATACTCACCAAATATATGTGAAGAACATGAGTATTCACATGAAAAAGCGGAGCGTGTCTCTCTCCCACACAAGGATTGCTAGGATCCGAATTTATTCAAACACAAACAAAAATAAAAACACACAGACGCTCCAAGTAAAGCGCATAAGATGTGAAAGAATTAAAATATAGTTTCACTAGAGATGACCTATAAGTTTGTTGATGAAGAAGGGGATGCCTTGGGCATCCCCAAGCTTAGACGCTTGAGTCTCTCTGAATATGGTTGGGATGAACCACGGGGCATCCCAAGCTTAGGCTTTTCACTCTTCTTGATCACATAATATCACCCTTCTCACTTGATCCTTGAAAACTTCCTTCACACCAAACTCAAGACAGTTCTCATTAGAGGGTTAGTGCATAATCAAAAATTCTCATATTCTGTAATGATACAATCAATCCCAAAGCTTCTGGACATTAGATACAGCCACCAATGCTTTGTGGAGCAAATAAATCCACACAAACACTGTAAAAGAGCGAATGCAAAACAAAAGGCAGAATCTGTCAAAAACAGAACAGTCTGGAATGACGAATTTTTTCGAGGCACTTAAGTTGCTCAGATGGATCTGGCCTAAAATAATGAAAGTTGCGTACATATCTCAGGAATATGCGTGATGTTTTTCAGAATTTTTTGAATTTGCTACAGGGAGATAAGCTCAAATCCGTGACAGCTAAAAATCTGTCACTGCGCAGAAATCCAAATCTTGCATCAACTTTCAATATAGAACTTTACTTGGCACAACATTGCGATAAAATAAAGATACAAGGGAGTTGCTACAGAAGTAACAAAACTACTTGACTCAAAGAAAACAAAAATAACAGAAAATAAAAACGATGGGTTGTCTCCCATAAGCGTTTTTCTTTAACGCCTTTCAGCTAGGCGCAGAAAGTGAAAATCAAGTGTTGTCAAGAGAAGAAGCATCAACATCATAACTTGCTCTAACAATAGAGTCAAAAGGTAACTTCATTCTCTTCCTAGGGAAGTGTTCCATACCTTTCTTGAGAGGAAATTGGTACCTTATATTACCTTCTTTCATATCAATGATGGCACCAACAGTTCGAAGAAAAGTTCTTCCCAAAACAATAGGACAAGATGCATTGGATTCAATATCTATAACAACAAAATCAACGGGGACAAGGTTATTGTTTACTGTAATAAAAACATCATTAACTCGCCCCAAAGGTTTCTTCATAGCATTATCAGCGAGAAAAACATCCAAATAACAATGTTCCAAAGGTGGCAAATCAAGAATATCATAAAGCTTCTTGGGCAAAACCGAAATACTTGCACCAAGATCACACAAGGCATTGCAATCAAAATCATTCACTTTTACCTTAATGATGGGTTCCCAACCATCTTCTAATTTCCTAGGAATAGAAGCTTTAAGTTTCAACTTCTCCTCCCTAGCTTGCAAAAGAGTATTTGTAATATGCTTTGTAAAAGCCAAATTAATAGTGCTAGCATTGGGACTTCTAGCTAATTTTTGCAAGAACTAATAACTTCAGAAATGTTACAATCATCAAAATCAAAATCATTGTTGTCAATGGTGGTGGAACCATTGTCTCCAATAGTTTGAAAATTTTCAGCACTTTTATCAGAAAAAGTTTCAGCAGTTTTAGGCAATTTCAAACGCTTAGCAGAAGTAGTAGAGACATTACCAACACCAATAACATTACCATCAATAGTAGGAGGCTTACTGGCATGTAAAACATTAGTATTACTAGTGGTGGTGATAGTACAAACTCTAACTATGCTATTCTCTTTTTCAAGTTCTTCCTCTTTTTCCCACCTAGCATGCAATTCAGCCAACATCCTAATATTATTATCAATTCGAACTTGGATGGCATTTGCTGTAGCCAATGACTTAATATCTTTAACTTCATTAGGCATAACTTTAAGTTTTAGAATTTCAACATCATGAGCAAGACTATCAACTTTAGAAGCAAGAACATCAATTTTTTCAAACTTTTCCTTAACAGTTTTATTGAAAGCTTTTTGTGTGCTAATAAATTCTTTAAGCATAGCTTCAAGATCAGAGGACACACTTCTATTGTTGCTGTAGGAATTACCATAAGAATTGCCATAACCATTTGAAGGATAAGGCTTATAGTTGTTGCTACCAAAATTATTCCTAAAGCATTGTTGTTGAAGTTGTTGTTTTTAATGAAGTTTACATCAACATGCTCTTCTTGAGCAACCAATGAAGCTAAAGGAACATTATTAGGATCAACATAAGATCTACCATTCACAAGCATAGACATAATAGCATCAATCTTATCACTCAAAGAGGAGGTTTCTTCAACAGAATTTACCTTCTTACCTTGAGGAGCTCTTTCGGTGTGCCATTCGGAATAGTTGATCATCATATCATCAAGTAGCTTTGTTGCTGCACCTAAAGTGATGGACATAAAGGTTCCTCCAGAGGCCGAATCCAATAAGTTCCTTGAGGAAAAATTTAATCCTGCATAAAAGGTTTGGATGATCATCCAAGTAGTCAGTCCATGAGTGGGACAATTCTTCACCAAAGATTTCATTCTTTCCCAAGCTTGAGCAACATGTTCATTATCAAGTTGTTTAAAACTCATAATGCTACTTCTCAAGGATATAATCTTAGCAGGAGGATAATATTTCCCTATGAAAGCATCTTTGCATTTTGTCCAAGAATCAATACTATTTCTAGGCAAAGAAAGCAACCATTCTTTAGCTCTTCCTCTCAAGGAGAAAGGAAAAAGTTTCAGTTTTATAATATCCCCATCCATATCCTTATACTTTTGCATTTCACAAAGTTCAACAAAGTTATTAAGATGGGCAGCAGCATCATCAGTACTAACACCAGAAAATTGCTCTTTCATAACAAGATTTAATAGAGCAGGTTTAACTTCATAAAATTCTGCTGTAGAAGCAGGTGGAGCAATAGGAGTGCATATGAAATCATTGTTGTTTGTGCTAGTGAAGTCACACAACTTAGTGTTCTCAGGAGTACTCATTTTGAAAAACAAAATCAAACTGAATTAAACAAGTAACTAATTTTTTTGTGTTTTTGATAAAGAGAGCAAACAAGACTAAATAAAAATAAACTAAGCAAGACAAATAACAAAGTAAAGAGATTGGGTGTGAGAGACTCCCCTTGCAGAAGCAATTCGGTTTTCGGCAACGGCGCCAGAAAACGTGTTGCTAGCTCTAAGTTGATGAGGGAATATCTCCCCGGCAACAGTGCCAGAAACTCTGCTTGTACGTCACACGTCAGTTGGGAACCCCAAGAGGAAGGTATGATGAGTGCAGCGGCAAGTTTTCCCTCAGTATGAAACCAAGGTTTAATCGAACCAGTAGGAAAACGAGGTTGCTTCGAAGGTGTTGGTGAAGGAGTGTAGTGCGGCGCAACACCAGGGATTCCGGTGCCAACGTGGAACCTGCACAACACAATCAAATTACTTTGCCCCAACTTAACAGTGAGGTTGTCAATCTCACCGGCTTGCTGAAAACAAAGGGTTAAACGTATCAAATGGAAAATGATGTTTGTTTGCATAAAACAGTAGAGAACAATGATTGCAGTAGATTGTATTTCAGATGTAAAAGAATGGACCGGGGTCCACAGTTCACTAGTGGTGTCTCTCCAATAAGATAACTAACATGCTGGGTAAACAAATTACAGCTGGACAATTGACAATTGATAAGTGCATATAACATGCATGTGTGAGCTGTGGTGTCTACTATGAGATTCATTTGGGCATTACGACAAAGTACATAGACCGCTATCCAGCATGCATCTATGCCTAAATAGTCCACTTTCCGGTTAACATCCGTACCCCTTCCAGTATTAAGTTGCAAGCAACAGACAATTGCATTAAGTAATGTGCGTAATGTAAACAATACATTCATCCTTGAATAAAGCATTGCTGTTTTACCCCTAGTGGCAACAACACATCTACAACCTTAGAACTTGCTGTCACTATCCCAGGTTAAATAGAGGTTGAACCCAACTATCATGCATAAATACCCCCTCTTGGAGTTACAAGTATTCACTTGGCCAAGGCTTCAACAAGTAACGGAGAGCATGCAAGATCACAAATGACATAGACATGATAATATAATATTCAGCTCCACATAGGTATCAATATAAGTCAGATCCCAGCAAACACAACATGTAGCATTACAATAAGATGATCTTGATCATGATAGGCAGCTCACAAGATCTAAACATGATGGCACAAGTGGAGAAGACAACCATCTAGCTACTGCTATGGACCCATAGTCCAAGGATGAACTACTCACGCATCACTCCGGAGGCGGGCATGGCGATGTAGAGCCCTCCGGTGATGATTCCCCTCTCCGGCAGGGTGTCGGGAAGAGCTTCAGAAACCCCCCGAGTTAGGGTTGACGACGGCGGCGGCAGCGAATATGTTCTGGATGAAAGGCTCGGTGTTTTAGGGTTTTCACGCCTCGGGGAATAAATAGGCGAAGGGGCGATGTCGGCGGACCCCCGAGGGGCCCAAACCACAGGCAGGCGCGGTGGGGCCCTCTGCCGCGCCGCCAGGTGGTTTGGCCACCTCGTGGCTCTCCTTCGTCTCTCCTTCGGACTCCGTGTACGTGTTGGAAAAATAGGGACTTGGCCTTTTTTTCGTACAATTCCGAGAATATTTCCAGAGGTAACTTTCTTAAACCAAAAACAGCAGAAAACAGGGAACTGGCACTGTGGCATCTTGTTAATAGGTTAGTCCCAGAAAATGCATAAAAGTGATATGAAGTGTATATAAAACATGTAGCAAATGGTATAATATAAGCATGGAACAGCAGAAATTATGGATACGTTGGAGACGTATCAAGCATCCCCAAGCTTAGTTCTACTCGTCCTCGAGTAGGTAAAACGATAACAACAAATAATTTCTGAGGAGACATGCTTTCACACAATCTTGATCAATATATTGCAAGGCTCATGTCATGAATGAAGTGACTCAAAGCAATGATCTATAGTTTGCTAACAAATAGATAAAGAGTAAACAATGAATCATATAAGCAAAAACTTTTCATGAATAGTACATTCAAGACAAGCATCAAAAAGTTTTGCATAAGAGGTAACTCATAAAGCAATAGATTCAAAATAAAAGGCATTGAAGCAACACAAAGGATGATTAAGTTTCAGCATTTGCTTTCAACTTGTAACATGTATATCTCATGGATAGTTGTCAACATGGAGCAATATAACAAGTGCAATAAGTAAACATGTAAGAATCAATGCACACAAAGTTGACACAAGTGTTTGCTTCTAAGATAGAAAGGAGTAGGTAAACTGACTCAACATAAAGTAAAAGATAGGCCCTTCGCAGAGGGAAGCAGGGATTAAATCATGTGCTAGAGCTTTTTAAGTTTTCGAAAGCATATAGAGAGCACAAAATAAGTATTTGAGAGGTGTTTGTTGTTGTCAACGAATGGTAGTGGGCACTCTAACCCCCTTGTCAACCAGACTTTCAAGAGCGGCTCCCATGAAGGACGTTATCTCTACCAGCAAGGTAGATCATCCCTCTTCTCTTTTGTTTACACATGTATTTTAGTTTCTTTATAGATGACACTCCTCCCAACCTTTTGCTTACACAAGCCATGGCTAACCGAATCCTCGGGTGCCTTCCAACATTCACATACCATGGAGGAGTGTCTATTTGCAAATTAAGTTGCTTACTGATAAATCAGGACAAAACATGTGAAGAGAATTATTAATGAAAGTTGTAATTAATTGGGGCTGGGCACCCCGTTGCCAGCTCTTTTTGCAAAATTATTGGATAAGCGGATGTATATGCCACTAGTCCATTGGTGAAAGTCTGTCAGAAGTAAATGACAAGATTGAAAGATAAAACACCACATACTTCCTCATGAGCTATAAAACATTGACACAAATAAGGAGTAATAAAGTTTTGAATAGTTTAAAGGTAGCACATGAAATATTTACTTGGAATGGCAGGAAATACCACATAGTAGGTAGGTATGGTGGACACAAATGGCATGGGTTTTGGCTCAAGGTTTGGATGCACGAGAAGCATTCCCTCTCAGTACGGAGTTTAGGCTAGCAAGGTTGTTTGAAGCAAACACAAGTATAAACCGGTACAGCAAGAATCACATAAAAACATATTGCAAGTATTATAAGACTCTACACTGTCTTCCTTGTTGCTCAAACATTTTACCAGAAAATATCTAGACCTTAGAGAGAACAAATATGCATCCCAAGTCTCAACAAGCTCTACGGTAGTTCTCCACTAATAGGCTTTAACTACATGATGCAAGAGCTTAAACATGATCTACTTGAGAGCTCAAAATAATTGCAAAGTATCAAATCGAAACAAGACAATGATCTACAAGAATGCATATGTCTTTTCCAATACCAACTACTACATGTAGCATTTTCTTTCTTCCAAACAAACACCAATAAATTTATTTAAACATAAACTCTCCAAATGATAATATAATGCAGCAAGAGAGTATTTAAAAACAAGTGCTAACAGCTCGAAGAGATGCACGAAAAACAGGAGCTAAAAGCACTGCAGTAGCTAGTTAAGAATACTCACCAAATATATGTGAAGAACATGAGTATTCACATGAAAAAGCGGAGCGTGTCTCTCTCCCACACAAGGATTGCTAGGATCCGAATTTATTCAAACACAAACAAAAAATAAAAACACACAGACGCTCCAAGTAAAGCGCATAAGATGTGAAAGAATTAAAATATAGTTTCACTAGAGATGACCTATAAGTTTGTTGATGAAGAAGGGGATGCCTTGGGCATCCCCAAGCTTAGACGCTTGAGTCTCTCTGAATATGGTTGGGATGAACCACGGGGCATCCCAAGCTTAGGCTTTTCACTCTTCTTGATCACATAATATCACCCTTCTCACTTGATCCTTGAAAACTTCCTTCACACCAAACTCAAGACAGTTCTCATTAGAGGGTTAGTGCATAATCAAAAATTCTCATATTCTGTAATGATACAATCAATCCCAAAGCTTCTGGACATTAGATACAGCCACCAATGCTTTGTGGAGCAAAGAAATCCACACAAACACTGTAAAAGAGCGAATGCAAAACAAAAGGCAGAATCTGTCAAAAACAGAACAGTCTGGAATGACGAATTTTTTCGAGGCACTTAAGTTGCTCAGATGGATCTGGCCTAAAATAATGAAAGTTGCGTACATATCTCAGGAATATGCGTGATGTTTTTCAGAATTTTTGAATTTGCTACAGGGAGATAAGCTCAAATCCGTGACAGCTAAAAATCTGTCACTGCGCAGAAATCCAAATCTTGCATCAACTTTCAATATAGAACTTTACTTGGCACAACATTGCGATAAAATAAAGATACAAAGGAGTTGCTACAGAAGTAACAAAACTACTTGACTCAAAGAAAACAAAAATAACAGAAAATAAAAACGATGGGTTGTCTCCCATAAGCGCTTTTCTTTAACGCCTTTCAGCTAGGCGCAGAAAGTGAAAATCAAGTGTTGTCAAGAGAAGAAGCATCAACATCATAACTTGCTCTAACAATAGAGTCAAAAGGTAACTTCATTCTCTTCCTAGGGAAGTGTTCCATACCTTTCTTGAGAGAAAATTGGTACCTTATATTACCTTCTTTCATATCAATGATGGCACCAACAGTTCGAAGAAAAGTTCTTCCCAAAACAATAGGACAAGATGCATTGCATTCAATATCTATAACAACAAAATCAACGGGGACAAGGTTATTGTTTACTGTAATAAAAACATCATTAACTCGCCCCAAAGGTTTCTTCATAGCATTATCAGCGAGAAAAACATCCAAATAACAATGTTCCAAAGGTGGCAAATCAAGAATATCATAAAGCTTCTTGGGCAAAACCGAAATACTTGCACCAAGATCACACAAGGCATTGCAATCAAAATCATTCACTTTTACCTTAATGATGGGTTCCCAACCATCTTCTAATTTCCTAGGAATAGAAGCTTTAAGTTTCAACTTCTCCTCCCTAGCTTGCAAAAGAGCATTTGTAATATGCTTTGTAAAAGCCAAATTAATAGTGCTAGCATTGGGACTTCTAGCTAATTTTTGCAAGAACATAATAACTTCAGAGATGTTACAATCATCAAAATCAAAATCATTGTTGTCAATGGTGGTGGAACCATTGTTCCAATAGTTTGAAAATTTTCAGCACTTTTATCAGAAAAAGTTTCAGCAGTTTTAGGCAATTTCAAACGCTTAGCAGAAGTAGTAGAGACATTACCAACACCAATAACATTACCATCAATAGTAGGAGGCTTACTGGCATGTAAAACATTAGTATTACTAGTGGTGGTGATAGTACAAACTCTAACTATGCTATTCTCTTTTTCAAGTTCTTCCTCTTTTTCCCACCTAGCATGCAATTCAGCCAACATCCTAATATTATTATCAATTCGAACTTGGATGGCATTTGCTGTAGCCAATGACTTAATATCTTTAACTTCATTAGGCATAACTTTAAGTTTTAGAATTTCAACATCATGAGCAAGACTATCAACTTTAGAAGCAAGAACATCAATTTTTTCAAACTTTTCCTTAACAGTTTTATTGAAAGCTTTTTGTGTGCTAATAAATTCTTTAAGCATAGCTTCAAGATCAGAGGACACACTTCTATTGTTGCTGTAGGAATTACCATAAGAATTGCCATAACCATTTGAAGGATAAGGCTTATAGTTGTTGCTACCAAAATTATTCCTATAAGCATTGTTGTTGAAGTTGTTGTTTTTAATGAAGTTTACATCAACATGCTCTTCTTGAGCAACCAATGAAGCTAAAGGAACATTATTAGGATCAACATAAGATCTACCATTCACAAGCATAGACATAATAGCATCAATCTTATCACTCAAAGAGGAGGTTTCTTCAACAGAATTTACCTTCTTACCTTGAGGAGCTCTTTCGGTGTGCCATTCGGAATAGTTGATCATCATATCATCAAGTAGCTTTGTTGCTGCACCTAAAGTGATGGACATAAAGGTTCCTCCAGAGGCCGAATCCAATAAGTTCCTTGAGGAAAAATTTAATCCTGCATAAAAGGTTTGGATGATCATCCAAGTAGTCAGTCCATGAGTGGGACAATTCTTCACCAAAGATTTCATTCTTTCCCAAGCTTGACCAACATGTTCATTATCAAGTTGTTTAAAACTCATAATGCTACTTCTCAAGGATATAATCTTAGCAGGAGGATAATATTTCCCTATGAAAGCATCTTTGCATTTTGTCCAAGAATCAATACTATTTCTAGGCAAAGAAAGCAACCATTCTTTAGCTCTTCCTCTCAAGGAGAAAGGAAAAGTTTCAGTTTTATAATATCCCATCCATATCCTTATATTTTTGCATTTCACAAAGTTCAACAAAGTTATTAAGATGGGCAGCAGCATCATCAGTACTAACACCAGAAAATTGCTCTTTCATAACAAGATTTAATAGAGCAGGTTTAACTTCATAAAATTCTGCTGTAGAAGCAGGTGGAGCAATAGGAGTGCATATGAAATCATTGTTGTTTGTGCTAGTGAAGTCACACAACTTAGTGTTCTCAGGAGTACTCATTTTGAAAAAAAAATCAAACTGAATTAAACAAGTAACTAATTTTTTTGTGTTTTTGATAAAGAGAGCAAACAAGACTAAATAAAAATAAACTAAGCAAGACAAATAACAAAGTAAAGAGATTGGGTGTGAGAGACTCCCCTTGCAGAAGCAATTCGGTTTTCCCGGCAACGGCGCCAGAAAACGTGTTGCTAGCTCTAAGTTGATGAGGGAATATCTCCCCGGCAACAGTGCCAGAAACTCTGCTTGTACGTCACACGTCAGTTGGGAACCCCAAGAGGAAGGTATGATGAGTGCAGCGGCAAGTTTTCCCTCAGTATGAAACCAAGGTTTAATCGAACCAGTAGGAAAACGAGGTTGCTTCGAAGGTGTTGGTGAAGGAGTGTAGTGCGGCGCAACACCAGGGATTCCGGTGCCAACGTGGAACCTGCACAACACAATCAAATTACTTTGCCCCAACTTAATAGTGAGGTTGTCAATCTCACCGGCTTGCTGAAAACAAAGGGTTAAACGTATCAAATGGAAAATGATGTTTGTTTGCATAAAACAGTAGAGAACAATGATTGCAGTAGATTGTATTTCAGATGTAAAAGAATGGACCGGGGTCCACAGTTCACTAGTGGTGTCTCTCCAATAAGATAACTAACATGCTGGGTAAACAAATTACAGCTGGACAATTGACAATTGATAAGTGCATATAACATGCATGTGTGAGCTGTGGTGTCTACTATGAGATTCATTTGGGCATTACGACAAAGTACATAGACCGCTATCCAGCATGCATCTATGCCTAAATAGTCCACTTTCCGGTTAACATCCGTACCCCTTCCAGTATTAAGTTGCAAGCAACAGACAATTGCATTAAGTAATGTGCGTAATGTAAACAATACATTCATCCTTGAATAAAGCATTGCTGTTTTACCCCTAGTGGCAACAACACATCTACAACCTTAGAACTTGCTGTCACTATCCCAGGTTAAATAGAGGTTGAACCCAACTATCATGCATAAATACCCCCTCTTGGAGTTACAAGTATTCACTTGGCCAAGGCTTCAACAAGTAACGGAGAGCATGCAAGATCACAAATGACATAGACATGAAATATAATATTCAGCTCCACATAGGTATCAATATAAGTCAGATCCCAGCAAACACAACATGTAGCATTACAATAAGATGATCTTGATCATGATAGGCAGCTCACAAGATCTAAACATGATGGCACAAGTGGAGAAGACAACCATCTAGCTACTGCTATGGACCCATAGTCCAAGGATGAACTACTCACGCATCACTCCGGAGGCGGGCATGGCGATGTAGAGCCCTCCGGTGATGATTCCCCTCTCCGGCAGGGTGCCGGGAAGAGCTTCAGAAACCCCCCGAGTTAGGGTTGACGACGGCGGCGGCAGCGAATATGTTCTGGATGAAAGGCTCGGTGTTTTAGGGTTTTCACGCCTCGGGGAATAAATAGGCGAAGGGGCGATGTCGGCGGACCCCCGAGGGGCCCAAACCACAGGCAGGCGCGGTGGGGCCCTCTGCCGCGCCGCCAGGTGGTTTGGCCACCTCGTGGCTCTCCTTCGTCTCTCCTTCGGACTCCGTGTACGTGTTGGAAAAATAGGGACTTGGCCTTTTGTTTCGTGCAATTCCGAGAATATTTCCAGAGGTAACTTTCTTAAACCAAAAACAGCAGAAAACAGGGAACTGGCACTGTGGCATCTTGTTAATAGGTTAGTCCCAGAAAATGCATAAAAGTGATATGAAGTGTATATAAAACATGTAGCAAATGGTATAATATAAGCATGGAACAGCAGAAATTATGGATACGTTGGAGACGTATCAAGCATCCCCAAGCTTAGTTCTACTCGTCCTCGAGTAGGTAAAACGATAACAACAAATAATTTCTGAGGAGACATGCTTTCACACAATCTTGATCAATATATTGCAAGGCTCATGTCATGAATGAAGTGACTCAAAGCAATGATCTATAGTTTGCTAACAAATAGATAAAGAGTAAACAATGAATCATATAAGCAAAAACTTTTCATGAATAGTACATTCAAGACAAGCATCAAAAAGTTTTGCATAAGAGGTAACTCATAAAGCAATAGATTCAAAGTAAAAGGCATTGAAGCAACACAAAGGATGATTAAGTTTCAGCATTTGCTTTCAACTTGTAACATGTATATCTCATGGATAGTTGTCAACATGGAGCAATATAACAAGTGCAATAAGTAAACATGTAAGAATCAATGCACACAAAGTTGACACAAGTGTTTGCTTCTAAGATAGAAAGGAGTAGGTAAACTGACTCAACATAAAGTAAAAGATAGGCCCTTCGCAGAGGGAAGCAGGGATTAAATCATGTGCTAGAGCTTTTTAAGTTTTCGAAAGCATATAGAGAGCACAAAATAAGTATTTGAGAGTGTTTGTTGTTGTCAACGAATGGTAGTGGGCACTCTAACCCCCTTGTCAACCAGACTTTCAAGAGCGGCTCCCATGAAGGACGTTATCTCTACCAGCAAGGTAGATCATCCCTCTTCTCTTTTGTTTACACATGTATTTTAGTTTCTTTATAGATGACACTCCTCCCAACCTTTTGCTTACACAAGCCATGGCTAACCGAATCCTCGGGTGCCTTCCAACATTCACATACCATGGAGGAGTGTCTATTTGCAAATTAAGTTGCTTACTGATAAATCAGGACAAAACATGTGAAAGAATTATTAATGAAAGTTGTAATTAATGGGGCTGGGCACCCCGTTGCCAGCTCTTTTTGCAAAATTATTGGATAAGCGATTATATGCCACTAGTCCATTGGTGAAAGTCTGTCAGAAGTAAATGACAAGATTGAAAGATAAAACACCACATACTTCCTCATGAGCTATAAAACATTGACACAAATAAGGAGTAATAAAGTTTTGAATAGTTTAAAGGTAGCACATGAAATATTTACTTGGAATGGCAGGAAATACCACATAGTAGGTAGGTATGGTGGACACAAATGGCATGGGTTTTGGCTCAAGGTTTGGATGCACGAGAAGCATTCCCTCTCAGTACGGAGTTAGGCTAGCAAGGTTGTTTGAAGCAAACACAAGTATAAACCGGTACAGCAAGAATCACATAAAAACATATTGCAAGTATTATAAGACTCTTACACTGTCTCCTTGTTGCTCAAACATTTTACCAGAAAATATCTAGACCTTAGAGAGAACAAATATGCATCCCAATCCTCAACAAGCACTACGGTAGTTCTCCACTAATAGGCTTTAACTACATGATGCAAGAGCTTAAACATGATCTACTTGAGAGCTCAAAATAATTGCAAAGTATCAAATCGAAACAAGACAATGATCTACAAGAATGCATTGTCTTTTCCAATACCAACTACTACATGTAGCATTTTCTTTCTTCCAAACAAACACCAATAAATTTATTAAACATAAACTCTCCAAATGATAATATAATGCAGCAAGAGAGTTTTAAAAACAAGTGCTAACAGCTCGAAGAGATGCACGAAAAACAGGAGCTAAAAGCACTGCAGTAGCTAGTTAAGAATACTCACCAAATATATGTGAAGACATGAGTATTCACATGAAAAAGCGGAGCGTGTCTCTCTCCCACACAAGGATTGCTAGGATCCGAATTTATTCAAACACAAACAAAAAATAAAAACACACAGACGCTCCAAGTAAAGCGCATAAGATGAAAGAATTAAAATATAGTTTCACTAGAGATGACCTATAAGTTTGTTGATGAAGAAGGGGATGCCCAAGGCATCCCCAAGCTTAGACGCTTGAGTCTCTCTGAATATGGTTGGATGAACCACGGGGCATCCCAAGCTTAGGCTTTTCACTCTTCTTGATCACATAATATCACCCTTCTCACTTGATCCTTGAAAACTTCCTTCACACCAAACTCAAGACAGTTCTCATTAGAGGGTTAGTGCATAATCAAAAATTCTCATATTCTGTAATGATACAATCAATCCCAAAGCTTCTGGACATTAGATACAGCCACCAATGCTTTGTGGAGCAAAGAAATCCACACAAACACTGTAAAAGAGCGAATGCAAAACAAAAGGCAAATCTGTCAAAAACAGAACAGTCTGGAATGACGAATTTTTTGAGGCACTTAAGTTGCTCAGATGGATCTGGCCTAAAAAATGAAAGTTGCGTACATATCTCAGGAATATGCGTGATGTTTTTCAGAATTTTTGAATTTGCTACAGGGAGATAAGCTCAAATCCGTGACAGCTAAAAATCTGTCACTGCGCAGAAATCCAAATCTTGCATCAACTTTCAATATAGAACTTTACTTGGCACAACATTGCGATAAAATAAAGATACAAAGTTGCTACAGAAGTAACAAAACTACTTGACTCAAAGAAAACAAAAATAACAGAAAATAAAAACGATGGGTTGTCTCCCATAAGCGCTTTTCTTTAACGCCTTTCAGCTAGGCGCAGAAAGTGAAAATCAAGTGTTGTCAAGAGAAGAAGCATCAACATCATAACTTGTCTAACAATAGAGTCAAAAGGTAACTTCATTCTCTTCCTAGGGAAGTGTTCCATACCTTTCTTGAGAGAAAATTGGTACCTTATATTACCTTCTTTCATATCAATGATGGCACCAACAGTTCGAAGAAAAGTTCTTCCCAAACAATAGGACAAGATGCATTGCATTCAATATCTATAACAACAAAATCAACGGGGACAAGGTTATTGTTTACTGTAATAAAAACATCATTAACTCGCCCCAAAGGTTTCTTCATAGCATTATCAGCGAGAAAAACATCCAAATAACAATGTTCCAAAGGTGGCAAATCAAGAATATCATAAAGCTTCTTGGCAAAACCGAAATACTTGCACCAAGATCACACAAGGCATTGCAATCAAAATCATTCACTTTTACCTTAATGATGGTTCCCAACCATCTTCAATTTCCTAGGAATAGAAGCTTTAAGTTTCAACTTCTCCTCCCTAGCTTGCAAAAGAGCATTTGTAATATGCTTTGTAAAAGCCAAATTAATAGTGCTAGCATTGGGACTTCTAGCTAATTTTTGCAAGAACATAATAACTTCAGAGATGTTACAATCATCAAAATCAAAATCATTGTTGTCAATGGTGGTGGAACCATTGTCTCCAATAGTTTGAAAATTTTCAGCACTTTTATCAGAAAAAGTTTCAGCAGTTTTAGGCAATTTCAAACGCTTAGCAGAAGTAGTAGAGACATTACCAACACCAATAACATTACCATCAATAGTAGGAGCTTACTGGCATGTAAAACATTAGTATTACTAGTGTGGTGATAGTACAAACTCTAACTATGCTATTCTCTTTTTCAAGTTCTTCCTCTTTTTCCCACCTAGCATGCAATTCAGCCAACATCCTAATATTATTATCAATTCGAACTTGGATGGCATTTGCTGTAGCCAATGACTTAATATCTTTAACTTCATTAGGCATAACTTTAAGTTTTAGAATTTCAACATCATGAGCAAGACTATCAACTTTAGAAGCAAGAACATCAATTTTTTCAAACTTTTCCTTAACAGTTTTATTGAAAGCTTTTTGTGTGCTAATAAATTCTTTAAGCATAGCTTCAAGATCAGAGGACACACTATTGTTGCTGTAGGAATTACCATAATATTGCCATAACCATTTGAAGGATAAGGCTTATAGTTGTTGCTACCAAAATTATTCCTATAAGCATTGTTGTTGAAGTTGTTGTTTTTAATGAAGTTTACATCAACATGCTCTTCTTGAGCAACCAATGAAGCTAAAGGAACATTATTAGGATCAACATAAGATCTACCATTCACAAGCATAGACATAATAGCATCAATCTTATCACTCAAAGAGGAGGTTTCTTCAACAGAATTTACCTTCTTACCTTGAGGAGCTCTTTCGGTGTGCCATTCGGAATAGTTGATCATCATATCATCAAGTAGCTTTGTTGCTGCACCTAAAGTGATGGACATAAAGGTTCCTCCAGAGGCCGAATCCAATAAGTTCCTTGAGGAAAAATTTAATCCTGCATAAAAGGTTTGGATGATCATCCAAGTAGTCAGTCCATGAGTGGGACAATTCTTCACCAAAGATTTCATTCTTTCCCAAGCTTGAGCAACATGTTCATTATCAAGTTGTTTAAAACTCATAATGCTACTTCTCAAGGATATAATCTTAGCAGGAGGATAATATTTCCCTATGAAAGCATCTTTGCATTTTGTCCAAGAATCAATACTATTTCTAGGCAAAGAAAGCAACCATTCTTTAGCTCTTCCTCTCAAGGAGAAAGGAAAAAGTTTCAGTTTTATAATATCCCCATCCATATCCTTATATTTTGCATTTCACAAAGTTCAACAAAGTTATTAAGATGGGCAGCAGCATCATCAGTACTAACACCAGAAAATTGCTCTTTCATAACAAGATTTAATAGAGCAGGTTTAACTTCATAAAATTCTGCTGTAGAAGCAGGTGGAGCAATAGGAGTGCATATGAAATCATTGTTGTTTGTGCTAGTGAAGTCACACAACTTAGTGTTCTCAGGAGTACTCATTTTGAAAAACAAAATCAAACTGAATTAAACAAGTAACTAATTTTTTTGTGTTTTTGATAAAGAGAGCAAACAAGACTAAATAAAAATAAACTAAGCAAGACAAATAACAAAGTAAAGAGATTGGGTGTGAGAGACTCCCCTTGCAGAAGCAATTCGGTTTTCCCCGGCAACGGCGCCAGAAAACGTGTTGCTAGCTCTAAGTTGATGAGGGAATATCTCCCCGGCAACAGTGCCAGAAACTCTGCTTGTACGTCACACGTCAGTTGGGAACCCCAAGAGGAAGGTATGATGAGTGCAGCGGCAAGTTTTCCCTCAGTATGAAACCAAGGTTTAATCGAACCAGTAGGAAAACGAGGTTGCTTCGAAGGTGTTGGTGAAGGAGTGTAGTGCGGCGCAACACCAGGGATTCCGGTGCCAACGTGGAACCTGCACAACACAATCAAATTACTTTGCCCCAACTTAACAGTGAGGTTGTCAATCTCACCGGCTTGCTGAAAACAAAGGGTTAAACGTATCAAATGGAAAATGATGTTTGTTTGCATAAAACAGTAGAGAACAATGATTGCAGTAGATTGTATTTCAGATGTAAAAGAATGGACCGGGGTCCACAGTTCACTAGTGGTGTCTCTCCAATAAGATAACTAACATGCTGGGTAAACAAATTACAGCTGGACAATTGACAATTGATAAGTGCATATAACATGCATGTGTGAGCTGTGGTGTCTACTATGAGATTCATTTGGGCATTACGACAAAGTACATAGACCGCTATCCAGCATGCATCTATGCCTAAATAGTCCACTTTCCGGTTAACATCCGTACCCCTTCCAGTATTAAGTTGCAAGCAACAGACAATTGCATTAAGTAATGTGCGTAATGTAAACAATACATTCATCCTTGAATAAAGCATTGCTGTTTTACCCCTAGTGGCAACAACACATCTACAACCTTAGAACTTGCTGTCACTATCCCAGGTTAAATAGAGGTTGAACCCAACTATCATGCATAAATACCCCCTCTTGGAGTTACAAGTATTCACTTGGCCAAGGCTTCAACAAGTAACGGAGAGCATGCAAGATCACAAATGACATAGACATGATAATATAATATTCAGCTCCACATAGGTATCAATATAAGTCAGATCCCAGCAAACACAACATGTAGCATTACAATAAGATGATCTTGATCATGATAGGCAGCTCACAAGATCTAAACATGATGGCACAAGTGGAGAAGACAACCATCTAGCTACTGCTATGGACCCATAGTCCAAGGATGAACTACTCACGCATCACTCCGGAGGCGGGCATGGCGATGTAGAGCCCTCCGGTGATGATTCCCCTCTCCGGCAGGGTGCCGGGAAGAGCTTCAGAAACCCCCCGAGTTAGGGTTGACGACGGCGGCGGCAGCGAATATGTTCTGGATGAAAGGCTCGGTGTTTTAGGGTTTTCACGCCTCGGGGAATAAATAGGCGAAGGGGCGATGTCGGCGGACCCCCGAGGGGCCCAAACCACAGGCAGGCGCGGTGGGGCCCTCTGCCGCGCCGCCAGGTGGTTTGGCCACCTCGTGGCTCTCCTTCGTCTCTCCTTCGGACTCCGTGTACGTGTTGGAAAAATAGGGACTTGGCCTTTTTTTCGTACAATTCCGAGAATATTTCCAGAGGTAACTTTCTTAAACCAAAAACAGCAGAAAACAGGGAACTGGCACTGTGGCATCTTGTTAATAGGTTAGTCCCAGAAAATGCATAAAAGTGATATGAAGTGTATATAAAACATGTAGCAAATGGTATAATATAAGCATGGAACAGCAGAAATTATGGATACGTTGGAGACGTATCAAGCATCCCCAAGCTTAGTTCTACTCGTCCTCGAGTAGGTAAAACGATAACAACAAATAATTTCTGAGGAGACATGCTTTCACACAATCTTGATCAATATATTGCAAGGCTCATGTCATGAATGAAGTGACTCAAAGCAATGATCTATAGTTTGCTAACAAATAGATAAAGAGTAAACAATGAATCATATAAGCAAAAACTTTTCATGAATAGTACATTCAAGACAAGCATCAAAAAGTTTTGCATAAGAGGTAACTCATAAAGCAATAGATTCAAAGTAAAAGGCATTGAAGCAACACAAAGGATGATTAAGTTTCAGCATTTGCTTTCAACTTGTAACATGTATATCTCATGGATAGTTGTCAACATGGAGCAATATAACAAGTGCAATAAGTAAACATGTAAGAATCAATGCACACAAAGTTGACACAAGTGTTTGCTTCTAAGATAGAAAGGAGTAGGTAAACTGACTCAACATAAAGTAAAAGATAGGCCCTTCGCAGAGGGAAGCAGGGATTAAATCATGTGCTAGAGCTTTTTAAGTTTTCGAAAGCATATAGAGAGCACAAAATAAGTATTTGAGAGGTGTTTGTTGTTGTCAACGAATGGTAGTGGGCACTCTAACCCCCTTGTCAACCAGACTTTCAAGAGCGGCTCCCACGAAGGACGTTATCTCTACCAGCAAGGTAGATCATCCCTCTTCTCTTTTGTTTACACATGTATTTTAGTTTCTTTATAGATGACACTCCTCCCAACCTTTTGCTTACACAAGCCATGGCTAACCGAATCCTCGGGTGCCTTCCAACATTCACATACCATGGAGGAGTGTCTATTTGCAAATTAAGTTGCTTACTGATAAATCAGGGCAAAACATGTGAAGAGAATTATTAATGAAAGTTGTAATTAATTGGGGCTGGGCACCCCGTTGCCAGCTCTTTTTGCAAATTATTGGATAAGCGGATGTATATGCCACTAGTCCATTGGTGAAAGTCTGTCAGAAGTAAATGACAAGATTGAAAGATAAAACACCACATACTTCCTCATGAGCTATAAAACATTGACACAAATAAGGAGTAATAAAGTTTTGAATAGTTTAAAGGTAGCACATGAAATATTTACTTGGAATGGCAGGAAATACCACATAGTAGGTAGGTATGGTGGACACAAATGGCATGGGTTTTGGCTCAAGTTTTGGATGCACGAGAAGCATTCCCTCTCAGTACAGAGTTTAGGCTAGCAAGGTTGTTTGAAGCAAACACAAGTATAAACCGGTACAGCAAGAATCACATAAAAACATATTGCAAGTATTATAAGACTCTACACTGTCTTCCTTGTTGCTCAAACATTTTACCAGAAAATATCTAGACCTTAGAGAGAACAAATATGCATCCCAAGTCTCAACAAGCTCTACGGTAGTTCTCCACTACTAGGCTTTAACTACATGATGCAAGAGCTTAAACATGATCTACTTGAGAGCTCAAAACAATTGCAAAGTATCAAATCGAAACAAGACAATGATCTACAAGAATGCATATGTCTTTTCCAATACCAACTACTACATGTAGCATTTTCTTTCTTCCAAACAAACACCAATAATTTATTTAAACATAAACTCTCCAAATGATAATATAATGCAGCAAGAGAGTATTTATAAACAAGTGCTAACAGCTCGAAGAGATGCATGAAAAACAGGAGCTAAAAGCACTGCAGTAGCTAGTTAAGAATACTCAACAAATATAAGTGAAGAACATGAGTATTCACATGAAAAAGCGGAGCGTGTCTCTCTCCCACACAAGGATTGCTAGGATCCGAATTTATTCAAACACAAACAAAAAATAAAAACACACAGACGCTCCAAGTAAAGCGCATAAGATGTGAAAGAATTAAAATATAGTTTCACTAGAGATGACCTGATAAGTTTGTTGATGAAGAAGGGGATGCCTTGGGCATCCCCAAGCTTAGACGCTTGAGTCTCTCTGAATATGGTTGGGATGAACCACGGGGGCATCCCCAAGCTTAGGCTTTTCACTCTTCTTGATCACATAATATCACCCTTCTCGCTTGATCCTTGAAAACTTCCTTCACACCAAACTCAAGACAGTTCTCATTAGAGGGTTAGTGCATAATCAAAAATTCTCATATTCTGTAATGATACAATCAATCCCAAAGCTTCTGGACATTAGCTACAGCCACCAATGCTTTGTGGAGCAAAGAAATCCACACAAACACAGTAAAAGAGCGAATGCAAAACAAAAGGCAGAATCTGTCAAAAACAGAACAGTCTGGAATGACGAATTTTTTCGAGGCACTTAAGTTGCTCAGATGGATCTGGCCTAAAATAATGAAAGTTGCGTACATATCTCAGGAATATGCGTGATTTTTTCAGAATTTTTTGAATTTTCTACAGGGAGATAAGCTCAAATCCGTGACAGCTAAAAATCTGTCACTGCGCAGAAATCCAAATCTTGCATCAACTTTCAATATAGAACTTTACTTGGCACAACATTGCGATAAAATAAAGATACAAAGGAGTTGCTACAGAAGTAACAAAACTCCTTGACTCAAAGAAAACAAAAATAACAGCAAATAAAAACGATGGGTTGTCTCCCATAAGCGCTTTTCTTTAACGCCTTTCAGCTAGGCGCAGAAAGTGAAAATCAAGTGTTGTCAAGAGAAGAAGCATCAACATCATAACTTGCTCTAACAATAGAGTCAAAAGGTAACTTCATTCTCTTCCTAGGGAAGTGTTCCATACCTTTCTTGAGAGGAAATTGGTACCTTATATTACCTTCTTTCATATCAATGATGGCACCAACAGTTCGAAGAAAAGGTCTTCCCAAAACAATAGGACAAGATGCATTGCATTCAATATCCATAACAATAAAATCAACGGGGACAAGGTTATTGTTTACTGTAATAAAAACATCATTAACTCGCCCCAAAGGTTTCTTCATAGCATTATCAGCGAGAAAAACATCCAAATAACAATGTTCCAAAGGTGGCAAATCAAGAATATCATAAAGCTTCTTGGGCAAAACGAAATACTTGCACCAAGATCACACAAGGCATTGCAATCAAAATCATTCACCTTTACCTTAATGATGGGTTCCCAACCATCTTCTAATTTCCTAGGAATAGAAGCTTTAAGTTTCAACTTCTCCTCCCTAGCTTGCAAAAGAGCATTTGTAATATGCTTTGTAAAAGCCAAATTAATAGTGCTAGCATTGGGACTTCTAGCTAATTTTTGCAAGAACATAATAACTTCAGAGATGTTACAATCATCAAAATCAAAATCATTATTGTCAATGGTGGTGGAACCATTGTCTCCAATAGTTTGAAAAATTTCAGCACTTTTATCAGAAAAAGTTTCAGCAGTTTTAGGCAATTTCAAACGCTTAGCAGAAGTAGTAGAGACATTACCAACACCAATAACATTACCATCAATAGTAGGAGGCTTACTAGCATGTAAAACATTAGCATTACTAGTGGTGGTGATAGTACAAACTCTAACTATACTATTCTCTTTTTCAAGTTCTTCCTCTTTTTCCCACCTAGCATGCAATTCAGCCAACATCCTAATATTATTATCAATTCGAACTTGGATGGCATTTGCTGTAGCAAATGACTTATATCTTTAACTTCATTAGGCATAACTTTCAGTTTTAGAATTTCAACATCATGAGCAAGACTATCAACTTTAGAAGCAAGAACATCAATTTTTTCAAACTTTTCCTCAACAGTTTTATTGAAAGCTTTTTGTGTGCTAATAAATTCTTTAAGCATAGCTTCAAGATCAGAGGACACACTTCTATTGTTGCTGTAGGAATTACCATAAGAATTGCCATAACCATTTGAAGGATAAGGCTTATAGTTGTTGCTACCAAAATTATTCCTATAAGCATTGTTGTTGAAGTTGTTGTTTTTAATGAAGTTTACATCAACATGCTCTTCTTGAGCAACCAATGAAGCTAAAGGAACATTATTAGGATCAACATGAGATCTACCATTCACAAGCATAGACATAATAGCATCAATCTTATCACTCAAAGAGGAGGTTTCTTCAACAGAATTTACCTTCTTACCTTGAGGAGCTCTTTCGGTGTGCCATTCGGAATAGTTGATCATCATATCATCAAGTAGCTTTGTTGCTGCACCTAAAGTGATGGACATAAAGGTTCCTCCAGAGGCTGAATCCAATAAGTTCCTTGAGGAAAAATTTAATCCTGCATAAAAGGTTTGGATGATCATCCAAGTAGTCAGTCCATGAGTGGGACAATTCTTCACCAAAGATTTCATTCTTTCCCAAGCTTGAGCAACATGTTCATTATCAAGTTGTTTAAAATTCATAATGCTACTTCTCAAGGATATAATCTTAGCAGGAGGATAATATTTCCCTATGAAAGCATCTTTGCATTTTGTCCAAGAATCAATACTATTTCTAGGCAAAGAAAGCAACCATTCTTTAGCTCTTCCTCTCAAGGAGAAAGGAAAAAGTTTCAGTTTTATAATATCCCCATCCATATCCTTATACTTTTGCATTTCACAAAGTTCAACAAAGTTATTAAGATGGGCAGCAGCATCATCAGTACTAACACCAGAAAATTGCTCTTTCATAACAAGATTTAATAGAGCAGGTTTAATTTCATAAAATTCTGCTGTAGAAGCAGGTGGAGCAATAGGAGTGCATATGAAATCATTGTTGTTTGTGCTAGTGAAGTCACACAACTTAGTGTTCTCAGGAGTACTCATTTTGAAAAACAAAATCAAACTGAATTAAACAAGTAACTAATTTTTTTGTGTTTTTGATAAAGAGAGCAAACAAGACTAAATAAAAATAAACTAAGCAAGACAAATAACAAAGTAAAGAGATTGGGTGTGAGAGACTCCCCTTGCAGAAGCAATTCGGTTTTCCCCGGCAACGGCGCCAGAAAACGTGTTGCTAGCTCTAAGTTGACGAGGGAATATCTCCCCGGCAACAGTGCCAGAAACTGCTTGTACGTCACACGTCAGTTGGGAACCCCAAGAGGAAGGTATGATGAGTGCAGCAGCAAGTTTTCCCTCAGTATGAAACCAAGGTTTAATCGAACCAGTAGGAAAACGAGGTTGCTTCGAAGGTGTTGGTGAAGGAGTGTAGTGCGGCGCAACACCAGGGATTCCGGTGCCAACGTGGAACCTGCACAACACAATCAAATTACTTTGCCCCAACTTAACAGTGAGGTTGTCAATCTCACCGGCTTGCTGAAAACAAAGGGTTAAACGTATCGAATGGAAGATGATGTTGTTTGCATAAAACAGTAGAGAACAATGATTGCAGTAGATTGTATTTCAGATGTAAAAGAATGGACCGGGGTCCACAGTTCACTAGTGGTGTCTCTCCAATAAGATAACTAACATGCTGGGTAAACAAATTACAGCTGGGCAATTGACAATTGATAAGTGCATATAACATGCATGTGTGAGCTGTGGTGTCTACTATGAGATTCATTTGGGCATTACGACAAAGTACATAGACCGCTATCCAGCATGCATCTATGCCTAAATAGTCCACTTTCCGGTTAACATCCGTACCCCTTCCAGTATTAAGTTGCAAGCAACAGACAATTGCATTAAGTAATGTGCGTAATGTAAACAATACATTCATCCTTGAATAAAGCATTGCTGTTTTACCCCTAGTGGCAACAACACATCTACAACCTTAGAACTTGCTGTCACTATCCCAGGTTAAATAGAGGTTGAACCCAACTATCATGCATAAATACCCCTCTTGGAGTACAAGTATTCACTTGGCCAAGGCTTCAACAAGTAACGGAGAGCATGCAAGATCACAAATGACATAGACATGATAATATAATATTCAGCTCCACATAGGTATCAATATAAGTCAGATCCCAGCAAACACAACATGTAGCATTACAATAAGATGATCTTGATCATGATAGGCAGCTCACAAGATCTAAACATGATGGCACAAGTGGAGAAGACAACCATCTAGCTACTGCTATGGACCCATAGTCCAAGGATGAACTACTCACGCATCACTCCGGAGGCGGGCATGGCGATGTAGAGCCCTCCGGTGATGATTCCCCTCTCCGGCAGGGTGCCGGGAAGAGCTTCAGAAACCCCCCGAGTTAGGGTTGACGACGGCGGCGGCAGCGAATATGTTCTGGATGAAAGGCTCGGTGTTTTAGGGTTTTCACGTCTCGGGGAATAAATAGGCGAAGGGGCGATGTCGGCGGACCCCCGAGGGGCCCAAACCACAGGCGGCGCGGCTGGGCCCACTGCCGCGCCGCCAGGTGGTTTGGCCACCTCGTGGCTCTCCTTCGTCTCTCCTTCGGACTCCGTGTACGTGTTGGAAAAATAGGGACTTGGCCTTTTGTTTCGTGCAATTCCGAGAATATTTCCAGAAGTAACTTTCTGAAACCAAAAACAGCAGAAAACAGGGAACTGGCACTGTGGCATCTTGTTAATAGGTTAGTCTCAGAAAATGCATAAAAGTGATATGAAGTGTATATAAAACATGTAGCAAATGGTATAATATAAGCATGGAACAACAGAAATTATGGATACGTTGGAGACGTATCAGGAGGCCGAGCAGAGGCTCGAGGAGGAAGGAGATGCAGGTGTGGAGGCGCGGGAGCTCAGGGAGAAACGCGCCGGCGACCCGAACCATGGCGGCTAGGGTTAGGGTTCAGCGCGGGGGCGACCGTGAGGGGCTGGATGGTGGAGATTGAGTAGGGGAAACAGCAGAGAAGGAGGCGTCGGAGCAGTGCCGGAGAGCGGCGGCGCAGGAGCCGGCCGGCAACGGCCGGAGCAGACGGTGGCGACGGCGGCGCATCGCCACGGGAGAGAGAGGGGATCGAGAGAGAGAGGTGAGGATGGAGTGGGCCGGTCGGTCAAACCGACCGAGCCAGACTTTGACCGGGTTAGGTCCAACACATTGGACCCAAGGGTATTTTGGTAATTCACCAAATAAAATTATCCAAACTTAAATGAATTTTAACTCCCAAACAAAAGGAACAAAAAATCAGCTAAAAATAATCAACACACTCTACAAATTATGAGGTATTTATCTGTAAGTTTTATTACTAAATTTTGACAAGTTTTGAGTGGATGAAAAATTCAATGATCCTTAAGTGGACATGACTTGAAAATATTTTTCATAACTATTTTTCCAAAGAATAATGAGATGGAAAAATAATTTGTTGAGTTCAATTAAGTTGAACTATCTAAAATTTGACTACTTCATATGTTGATTCCTCATGTAAATCGTTGTCAAACTTTCTAATTAATTAAAAACTCTCAAAAGTATTAAAAGCCACAACCGGGGGTATTTTGGGGTGACGATGCATCTCATGACTATGCACAATAGCATGCTGATAGAGTTTTCAGTAGTCCTTATCAGGATTACTTTGCTATTTTCAGAACTCGGGGTTTTACCGCAAACCCTAGAACCCCGAAGGGTTGAACGGCCATTTCTATCACAGGCAAGTTCATTCTTGCATGTCCGTTGAAATATTTTTATCAAAGTATTTATAAAAGTAATATATTTTATCATCTGCATAAAAAAGAAAAACCTATTTTCGAATGATGTGAATTGCTATATATACTATGTTGGCTGGCAATGGAACCACGGTATGATGTTGTGGTGGAGGTTCCATTGTACGGGAAAGTATATAGCTAGGATTAATTACCAATGTCACAGTGATCCTAGCGCCGTATTGAAGCGTTTACCATGAGATCTGGCATGGGACGGTGAAGTCAGCTGCTATCTTCTCTCGTTCACATATCCTCGGCAGGCTATTACCTGGTTGTGTCCGTTGCGGCGGCCAACAGCGTGGAGGCGCGTGACCTTCCCACCTGACGGGGTGATTGGAATAGAAGCTCGGGAGGGGTGGCGGGATAGCGGTCTTTGTTACCGGCCGCCCCACAAATGGCGGATATGTGTTGTGCGGAGAGGGGCAGTGATTGGCTTTGGACTCACCCCTGGCCCCATACCATGGAAGTATGGACGGGAAAGATCGCCCGGAAAGGCAACAGGGCTGGGTTTCTCTCATGGGTAAAGTTACGCAGCTCTGCAGAGTCAACAACAAGAAACTGTGACTGTCACATCCGTGTTCCCGGAAGGAACTACAGACCGCAGCGGGAAAGGCATCCCAAGTGATGACTATGAACCCGTGGAGACTGTGAGCATAGTTTTCTAAAATAAAACTTGACCTTTGAAGAAATGTTTTCCAAAAACTTGCATTATGCCAATGACCGTTGGTCATGGCAGTAGCTAGTGCATAAAACACCTTATCGCCTATAATTTGAACTTGCTGAGTAACGCTCGTGTTGCTCACCCTTTCCCCGTTGACCCCCTGCTTAGATTTTGGAGCCATCAGAGGAATTGCCCGTTATCCGTGACGACGTCGAGGGGGACTTCAACAAGGAATCAAGTCTACCTAGTGAAGCTTGAAAGAGTCATCTACAACTTCGCCAACAAAAGAATGACGAGAACAGTGCCAGTGAAGGAGCAACGACATCATTGTCGATGGCATGCACAATAACCATGTTATTAGTGGAGGAGATGACTTCTATTGGAAGAAGGAGTACAAATCTGGATAAAAATGTTCCAGATGGAATAGATTAGGGCTGTGACAACAGCAGTAGTGGATCAGGAATTAGAGTTAGAGCTGATCTCCAGCTTAGTACTACGATTTGGATCTTTCTGTATTTCATTTGCACGAGACTTGCTTCAATATAAAGGAGGGTCTCAAGATTTTGTATTGAATAGTGTTGTAATCCTATAGTGTTACCTTGGACCGGCTATGTTTCTGTTGTACTACTCCGAGGGATGTAATATTTGCGGAGAGGTCCTTCCGTGCGTGTTACATCAACGACCCGTACACTACAACATGCAGTGGTGTGCTGGGTCACCGCAGTATTCACAAGATTTGCTAGTGGGAAACGAGGACCAACAAAAATATTGTGTACCATGAATCTTGGGATCCCTCGGGCACCTGCCATTTCTTAATTAATCAAGGAAATTTTCCAAAAAGTGATCGGAAAATGTCAAACGTGGGACAGGCATGTCCCTGGTCCCTGGAATATATTTCCGCACGAAACATAATCCACCTGTCATCAATATATCGTGTCCTTAAAGAAGAACCACCACCAAATCTTCCAACTTTTATTTACTTTTTACCTAAACAGAAAATAATTCCTAAACTCCAACCACCCAAATCTCTCTCCGCTTTACCTTGGAAGTCAAGCGAGCTGATGAGCTGAGGAACGATTCCAGCTCACCCTTCCGAGGCTGACCACTGGGCCCGGTTTCATTTACCATACCAATGCATTCCACATTAATCTACTTACACAAAATCCGGATTCGGGCAGTTTTACCTAAACTATCGCTAGCGTTGAGCGGCTCGCACGGTCGCACCTCGCAGTGACCCAAAGGAATCCCAACCGCGCATCCCCATCAGCAGCGTCCAGTCAGTGGGACGGAAAGTACAAGGACCCGCATGTCATCGAGACTTAATGACAGGAACCGGTAAGCATTTATCATTTCGCCCCGCATGGAAAACATGGTTAGATATGTTTGCTGAGTTTTTCTATTCTTCTTTTTGTTCTACCCACGAATGAACCCTATATTATTCTTAATCCGAAACGACAAGACCTGAAGAAAATGTTAGCACATGTATTATCCGTGGTCATGCATCTCAGCATTTGAATGATCCGTGATTTGTAAACTTGAGATATCCAAAACTATGCAATAAAAAGATGTGTGCATAACTTGATGTGGAGGCTGAGGTTTTATCCCCATTTCTAGAAAAAATGCATTTTAAATGAATGTACCCTTACTTTATTTATTTATTTGAAATTTAAAGGTAATATTTTTGTTTCTTTAACTCCCAAGCTCATTAAAACTCGTTGCCAAAACGATACACTTACCTAACAAAGGGATCACCTCTAGGTGGGGCCCAAGTTTAAGAGTGGCCCCAGTAAGGTGGAACAACTCAATGGTATGCTCCTTATATCATGTTTGGTTTTGGAAATTCTTCGGGCTTGTTAGACTTGTAATATGTAATATCAAATCCTATCCACTAGGTATTCATTATGATCTAGTACACCATTGGGATAGTGTACAAACTGTAAGCCTTGGCAGCCTCCAGGTATTCTATATAACACGTAACAGAGCCTTGTTACAGGCATCGGCTTGTCATCCCTTGCCTAGGTATGAGAGCATCTTCCTCTCGAAATTTAGATCCGATCTCCAATTTTTTTGCTGGCGTTAATTGTTATGTTTACGAAAACCAAACACAAACAAAACCCCCATTGTGATTCACGTCGTAGGATCTCGCCCCTTCTCCTCCGATGGCGTCGTCTTCAGAAACCATGGCGAGTTTGGTGTCTGCCCTTGGGGCACCCCAAACGGAGAAGCTCACACGAGAAAACCACAGCTTCTATCAGACACTAGTTCTTCCGTCCTTGCGTGGCGCGATGGTCATGGATCTACTTAATGAAGCCGGATAAAAAGAAGACTTGATTCGCCTAACCGTGTTGGGATTTTTTTAGTGCTGCGAGAGCATGGTATTAAACTTGAAACCTCTTGGATCATGTATCTCAAAAGTCCGACTTAGAGAGAGGGCCGGTGATTTACTCAAGCATGGCTTTCACATGAACTTAAACAAGACTGAGATTTTCCCTCCGGTGCGGTCATAACGAGGCTTGACACCCTCACGCCCGTCTTCCTTGCAAATATAGCCTCATTCTCTCGCAATTCTCAAATATCTTGGAATGGAAAGGTAAAAGTCTCACACGTGTGAGGAGATTTTTTTTGAATGGTACGTGTGAGAAGAATAGTACTCAAAAAGTTCATCATCATGGCTCTGGCAGTTTACTACAAGCCTTTGATTTCCCTCACAAAATGGGTGCGTAACAAGCTCCACAAACTCGAAAGGGACTTTATTTGTAAAGGCGATGACATAGAGAATGCTACCAATAGCAGAAGTCACACGGCAACGCTCTATGATGTCATTTAACTTTTATTAACGTGTGATAATAACAAAAATAGTTTGTTTTGATCCATCCATATTTGCTTAATTGTGTTAACCGCACCTATTTCAACTGATGTAAGACAATGGCTGTTTTGCACGTGCTTAGTTAATTGTCTTGTAGAAATGTAGTCGATCGCAAGGAAAGAAGAAATAATAGTCACACACTACCAAATAGTGTTATCTTGGTGCTCAATCGCGTTTAGATGGTAGGTATTTTGTGGGACCAATATATTTCCATGTCTGGAATCACCATTTATTTCCAAATAAAACGATTCTTCACATATGGAAACACAACGAATGAATGATATCCCTGCAATGAATTTTCCTGAAAAAGGAAAACACGAGACGGGCGCACGGTCCAGATTCACAGAACGCATCTATAATTGATCCCGCATTATGGAAAGATATCAGGAGATCTGAATATTCCTCTGTGTTGCATGATATAGCGCGAGGCGTGCTCGCTGTCAGAAGCTAGAACACCTGCGCGTTTACACCAAAATCTTATTACTCAGAGAAAATAATCTTATTATTACTCAGAGAAAAATGTCAACCGTGGGAAAGAGACAGGTGCATGGAATATATCGCCGCACAAAACATAATCTTACGTGTCATCTGCAGACTGCGTGTTTAAAAAGGAGAATTCGGACCAAATCTCACGATTTACTTTTTACCAAAAGAGAAAAGATTTTCCTCCCCTGCAACCACCCGAACAAAATCTCCCTCTCCTTAATTAACCTTGGCAGTCAAGTCAAAGCCAGCTGAACATTTCCACAACCGCCACCTCTCCAGCTCACCTCCCTCCGAGGATGACGGCGGGGCCCGCTACGTTTCAGTTACCATTCCAGCAGCACTACGGAATTTATTCACTCAATAATTATTTATTCGCGTGAAATGAAATTATTTCCCACGGCCGTTTGCGAAAAACTAATTATTCCCAGCCGCACAATGCCCATCCACGTAGCTAGCGAGACTGGATCTGGGTGAGAACTTGCCTGTGGCAAGATGGTTAGGTGGGTGGTTGTACCCCTAGCCCACCAGAGTTCAAACCACAGGTTTGACGCTGGTGTTTCTCATTTAAGGCGGAATATTCTTCAGTGGGAGGCGACGTTCCCGTCGACAGCGAGGCGCCCGTGGTGACTTCGTCAATCTCAAGACTCGACCCGCCGACTCAGTCTCTCGGAGGTGCTCATAGGGGTAGGGTGTGCGTGCGTGCGTTCATAGGGGTGAGTGTGTGCGCGTGTATATGAACGCTTGCGTTGTACTGTGTTTCGCAAAAAAAAAAAAAAAAAAGAGACTGGATCTGGGTCACTGTCGAGCAGTGTGCAGTCAGTGGGACGGAAAGTACGGCCGGGCCCGCATGTCATTGACGGGGACGGGTAGCCGTGTAGGTGAAGCATTTATCATTGCGCCCCGCCGCCTCGCCCGTTCACGCCCCCCCCCGTAAATAAAGAAGGAAACCTACCCCCACCGATCGCGTTTCTTACCTAAATCTGGGAGCTTCACTGACCGGTGGGGCCCACCGTGATGGGTACACATGGCGGCGTGGGGCCGGACTTATTCCACAGTACGATTGCTTACTCGTAGCCACACATGTTATTAACTGACCGTGGGGCAGTGACATACTGGGCCCACATGTCTGTGAGAAATACAAGAAATTGCGTACGGTCTCTGGTACATACAGCGGCAGAATGTCAAGCTTTCTCGTTTCCTTATCTTCCAAAATCGCCTCCATCCTTTGCCTGACGTGCGGGTCCGGTCGACGTCTGGTCCCACATGTCAGCTGGTTGGGTAAAGTTGGAATGCGTGAGGCGTGGCCGCGGAGGGCACCTATTCGTGCAGTGGGAGGGGATTAAATATCGGAGGAGGAGACCAGCCCAACCCCTTTTGCTCCTCTCGCTGCTTTGGGTCGGGGTTTTAGGCGAGCTTCCAGGAGAGAGGGCCGGCCGGAGGCGACGACGACGACGCCGCCACCGCCGTCGGGGAAGAAGAAGGAGACGACGCGAGACCCCACGCGCACCATCCCTCGTATATGTCTTCTTGCCCCTTCGCCGATCTGGTGGTAGCCGTTCTCCTCGCCGTCGTCCTCCTCCACGAGCTCCTCGCCTGCGGCCCCCGATCTATGCACCAGGGGCTCCACGGCTGGAACAAGTCCTCGTCGATGCTAAGGTCCGTACGCCGCCCCCTTTTCCTCCGTCAATTTCTCATCTTTTTGTCCGGCTTTTCCGGTGGTCTGTGAGCCCAGATCTGGGAGGTTCTTGGTGGGTTTTGCACGAGGTTTTGATGGATTCCTCTTCTATCTCTGCAGGGACGGGTTCGGGGTGAAGTATTCCGGATTCCTCCACATAAGGCCGTGTAGTTTCTTACGAGGAGACTGACGGATTCCCAGTGATTCGTCCAATTTTTGAACCCAAGACAGAAAAAAAAGAGTTCCCTTTCCATTAGAGTTTTCCCCTTCAGTTTTGTCAGAGAAGATTTTAATCTTGTTAGAAGAAGAGCAAGCCATGGCCACCTTGAGCCCGCACCAGATTCGCCTCAAGAAGGCGCTGGCCACGAAGAAGCCCAAGACCAAGATGCTCACGGGTTTTGGAGTTAAACCCTCTGCTGCTTTCTCCAAGCCGCAGCCGCAGCAGCAGGCCTCTGCAGCTTTCTCCAAGCCACAGCCGCAGCCGCAGCAGACGCCGCCGGCTGTGCAGCCGAGGCGCCGCGTGCGTGTCCTGTACGAGGACCCTGACGCCACGGACTCGGACACTGACGACGAGGTGGACGCAGCCCCGTCGTCCAAGCGCTGCTACGAACTGTTCCTTGGCAAGGCTCCAGCGAAGGTATGTGCAAAGCCGGTCACTCCGACGGCTACTGCTGCTGCTGCCTGCACCAGCAGCTCGAATGGTGGGGAGGGCTACCGTGGAGTGCGCCTCCGCAAGTGGGGCAAGTGGGCGGCCGAGATTCGCAACCCGTTCACCGGCAAGAGGGAGTGGCTTGGCACCTTCGACACCGCCGACCTGGCCTCCGCCGCCTACCAGTCGGCCTCCCGGAACTTCATCGAGGAGAAGCGTCGTCGCCGTGGCGAACCCAAGGCTAAGAAGGCCTCCCCTGCTGCTTCGTCATCGGCGGCTTCCACGCCGACTGCCTCCTCGTCGTCCTCCACGTCGGCTGCTCCGTTCGCCCACCCGTCGCCGTCCTCTGTCCTCGATGCAACCAAGCCGTCAGCAGCGGCTGAGCCCCTGTCATCGCCTGAGCCGACTCCAGTCCCCGCCACCACGGTGTCGTCCACCACCGAGGCCGTGCAGCTGCCTGACGACCCAGAGTTCTACCAGGACCTCCTCCGTGGGCTCCAGCTCCCGGACATTGACCCGATGGACTTCCGTGCCGGCCTCGACGCCTTGGATGTCTCTGATATGCCGGCTTACTTGGACGACGAACAGGACCTGCTGCTCGGCGACTTCGCCGACGAGGAGCTGGAGGATATCGACATCGACCTGGACGAGGACTTCCTGGAGATGCCCGGCTGCGACTTTGGCCGTGGCATGGACGACTTCCTGCAGACGGTGAACTTCTGCGTGTGAATTAAGAGAGGTTTCAGGTTATTGAAAAAATGTTGGTGAGTGTAATCCTGTGCGTTGGGAGGGAGGGGATCATCCTCTTGGGTTTTTCCCGGGCAGTTCATCCAGCCCGTGCCCAAGAGATGATCTCTGTTTTCCCTAAATCTCCCAGGCACATTAGCGTTATAAGAGGGTGAGTGAGTATTTTTGATAGTAGGTTACAGTGTGATAAGTTATAGCCGTGGCATGTTAAGTTCCTCTTATGTTTAGCTGGTAATGTTCGTCGCCGTATAAGACATTGTAGCTCAAGACAAGTCTTGTGGCTACTGCCTAGTATTATGAAAAGAAAAATAAGTTCGCATTATCAAATCCTCTTGTTGCTCTGGCTCAGTGTTATGTGTCCCTTCTGTGCTGGTGAATCGTGTCTTGATGTTCTGGAATGCAACTTGTGAGATTCTTTGCAGGATTGACAATGGACAGAACTAGGCGTCCCCCGGGGATCTTTGACAGCCGTACGATCGAGCTATCCGTGACCATCCGATCTCCCCTACAGACCCACCACACTAGGCAGACGAAAAAAACAAAAACAGAAATCCTCCATCCGAATCGCTCCAGTCTCCGCTCGATTTTGGGGACGGAGCACGGCCGCCGCTCGTCACCCACCCCCGTCGCCCATCGCTGGAGTTACCGCCGTCGACGGAGCTGCGACCTCTTGCCCTTCCTCCCCAACTGCACGCATCCCCCCGTCACTTGGGGCGGGGAGCATGGTCGCCGCTGGTCATCCCCCAACTCGCCCATCATCGGATCTGCGGCCGTCGCCGGAGCTGCGATCGTCGGCGCCGAAGAAGCTCCCTCCACCGATGGTAGCACCGCTACCCTTCCGTTGTAGCACCACTGTCTTTCCTGGGTAGCACCGTCGCCACCCTATGCCGATCGCAGCTCCCTCCACCGATGGTAGCACCGCTACCCTTCCGTTGTAGCACCACTGTCTTTCCTGGGTAGCACCGTCGCCACCCTATGGCAGCAACTCCGCACACCTAGGATAGCATTTCGGCATACCTACAGAAGCACCTCCGCCCACCGCTAGCAACAACGACGCACCACCGCCGGCGCACCTACGGAAGCACCACCGCATAGCTATGGCAGCACCTCCGCCCACCTACAGAAGCACCTCCGCCCGCCGCTGGAAGCAACGGCGCACCACCGCCGTCCGCCGGCGCACGTACGGAAGCACCTCCGCACAGCTATGGCAGCACCTCCGCCCACCTACAGAAGCACTTCCGCCCACCGCTGGAAGCAACGGCCCCCAACGGCGGCAACCGTGGGTAGCATCGACCCTTGTTCATTAGCGCCGCCGTCCACTGTTTGTAGCACCGGGTCACGCGTTTGCAGCACTGGCGACGGGAGGCCTCTGCAGCTCACGCACCTTCTCTCAACAGCACCGCAGCGACCGGACGACGCCGGGACGGCTCGCAGCAGCGCAAGGGCAACGCGACCTAGCAGCACCGGCGAGCTCCCTTGCAGCAACGAGGAGAGAGATGGCCGCGCCTGGACCTAGGCGTTGCAGGGGCCGAGAAAGAGCGGTGTAGGGCGGAGGATGGCGACACCGGCGGCGCGCTCGTTGGTTAAGGTGGAGGCGGGCAGAGATCTTGCCGTCGCCATGGAAAGTGGCATCGTGGATGAGAACCAGAGCTAGTCAAATGGATAAGGCAGAAAAATAAGGACGAAGGAGAACGTGTGTGGGACCCATGCGAAACGTGGCTGTAGTTTCTTTCGCGGAAGGGGTACGTGTCACGTTCGCACGGCAGAGGATTTGTAGCGAGCGATCCCCCGGATGATTTGTAGACTTTTCCATTGACAATGCTCACCTAAGGGTTCTATGGTTTGACAATTCCTGAGATCTGTATGTCTACTGAGATAATATACTCAGTACGTGAAATTCGTCTCATTACAATGGTTTTACCATGAAATTCCCAGAGAAATAAGTTCGTGCTACATTACATATCTCTGGTGGATCTCTCCAACTTATATACTCTATGTAGGATCTGTGCTTGTGAAGAATCATGCTTCGATGTTCTGGATTGACTTTGCTCAGATTCTTCTCATTACTGACGATGTGGCACATCTAATCTTCGGTACGGTTTGACCGTTCCTTAGATGGTCTTTCTGGCATGTTAATCTCTCATTGGTGTACGTATATCCTGCCGTGCTGATGAGCGGTCTCATGTTCTGGAACGCATATGCAACTTGTTAGATTCTTATTTCGCGCATCTGAATTTGGTTATAGTTTGACCATTCGTCCATGCACTAGTGCTTTGGTCGTGCTGCCGCTGCTAACATAAATATGCAGATCTTTGCACGCCGGTGGGGAGATCGTGGAGGAGGTCGCTAGATCCGATGCGCTGGTTGGCTCGATGTCGAGGCAGGCGATTTGTTTGTTTGTTTGTTTGTTTACCGGCGAGCGAGCGAGCGAGGAGCAGCCGACGACGCACGGGCGTGGGCATTACTTGGATAGATTTTTCGTCTACGAGGAGATGGATTTTTCAGCTACTAGGCCCAGCGCAACATGTTACCCAGCTTGGAGTGAGGGAGAAGTGCATCTTGTTTGATGGGTGAGTGTATCCATGTTTGTCCCCTCTCGTGATGGCTGATGGCGATGACTAGGCACCGTATCCTGGTTCGGGCCACAGTACCTCTGCGATGCCTCCCCCGCGCTTGTCCCTTCCCTGCCGCCGGGATGCGACAGAGCAGGCCGTCGTCGGCTTGCGCTAAGCAGGCTAGCAAAACACCCGAACGGGCGAGCCCCTCGTCCCCTCGTGAAGCCATGACACACGACAACAATTGGCAGCAAAACGCACTACAACACCCTCGGCAAGTTACCCGCACCGTGCTGTGCCCCACGCCATGGCCGATGGCCGTGGTCCGTCGTCTCCGTGGGTGCCTTTTGGCTCCGTCTTGTAGGGGATTGTGTGTGTGGTGTGGCGACGCGGGGGAGGCGGCGATAAGGTTCCCGATGAGGCGGCCCCATCAGGACTTGGACGTTTAGCCAGGGACGGAAAGGGGCTTGGCGGCGACGTGTACACCAGCGCACGGACCAGTACACGGCGCCGAGTGAGCGAGGTGGTGGCGCCGCTATCCCTATCTGCCCTGTCTCGGTGCGCGACGGGCACGGCATGGGTGGACGGACGGTGTGGCTCATCTATTCTAGGACCGGCCGACGTGGACGGCGTACCGTGCACGGTGGTGTCTTCCGCTGGCATGGCATGTGCGGCCGGCCTCCGGGATTTCTTCGGCAAATCCATGCCATGCCGCTTCAGCTGAGCTTCTATTTTCTTGGTTCGTGCTGGAGTCCTGTGTCGCGACTCGAGAAGCACGCGGTGCTGGAGGTACTACGCGGCAGCTGGAAAGTGAATGCGAGCAAAAACCCTGGTCCGGTTGCGGTTGGGGTTTGGTGGATCCACGGGAGCTGGGCGTCAGCCAGGCACTGGGCGTTCCAAGCTGTCAATTTGCTAGGTAGGCTATCCGATCGTTGGAACATGTACATTTGGGCCGTGTTTAGTTAATCGCATTGCATCTAAACATGACATGTGCATGCAAAAAAATGTGCCGTTTGGTCTCTCGGAACACGACTTGGTCCGAGCCCGCACGAAACTTAAACCACCTCTCAGGGTCTGGGAGAGCTAAACCGAGACGGGCGTAGAACGCGGCCATGCACCGGGGTGCATGCAGGAGACAAAAAATTGGTCTAGCGTCTCGTGAAATAACTATGCTCACAATCTCTTTTACTCGGTCAGCTCAAGCAGAAGGACAAACTCAACTATTTTGGCACCGAGGGAGCCGACAGCGACAGGGAAAGATTTAGATCTGAGAAACATTAGGGCGACAACTTAGATCTGGGAGGCTACGACCACCGGCGGAGCCACGGCATGCTAGCCGGGTGCACAGGACACCGGCTAGAAACGATTTTCTTTGCAAAATCATATTTTTCCACCATGTATGGACCCCCTAAAAATATTTTTTACGTGTTGTGACACCCTTGGTGACCCTGGTTCATGAAGCTGTAGCTCCGCCACTGGCTACGACGACGGGCGAGGACGACGGCGACACTGATAGCGGTGAGGACCAATGAGTTTAGCGGTAATAACTATCCTAGAACTGTCCATGAATTGTTTAATCGGAGACACTCTAACCTCAGAGTAACGGTGGAGAAAGCTTTTGCTGTTTTGAAAAAAAGATTTAAGATCCTTAATCAGACGCCATTCCATCCTCTTCGCACCCAAGTCAATCCGGTCCTGGCTTGTTGCATTCTGCACATAATTGGATTTTGTGATGGGGTATAAATGAGTATTTCCCTAATGAGGAAGATATGATACCAGATGGCCAGGACATGGGCCATGGTGTCGAAGCTAATGATCAAGAAGCTTGGAAGGTGCTGAGCGAGGAGTAGGTTGTGGGCAAATAGAGGCACGCGCAGGAACTGAGGAGGAAGAAGAAGAAGGAGAAGAAGAAGAATAGGAAGAAGGAGAAAAAGAATAATAATAATTATAAGATGATGATGAGGAAGAAGTAATGATGGTTATCTGTTTGCTTTATCACTAGAACTTGTCCCTTAACCAGTATGTACGATAAAAACATTCATTTGCTAACTTAGGAGAACTTGTATGTCCTAATAAACTGCTATTTGTTAGAAGTTAGGGCTAAAACATTGCTATTCTTAAATGACCGCGATGATGTGTTATGCATGGTAAGGCTACCGATCTTACCAGTTGCTTGAAAATAGGAACCGAGCTGACCAGTTGCTGAAAAATAGCCACCGATTTTTTTTTATATTCAGATATATTTAGATAATCTTTTTTCTTTGACGTAGGAGTTTATCTCGATCATACTGCATAAAAAGTACCAACATACCATTCCGAAAACCAAAAATCTTGAGGCACGGAAACTTCGAGGATGCTGGTCTTGGAGCGTACAGCGACGAACGAGAGCTCATATTAGGTGAGCTCCAAATCAAAGAGTTAAGCCAGTCTTCCATCTTGCTAGGTTAGTTGCTTATACGTTTCGATAGATATGATTGTAGTCAAAGTGTAATAGTTGATATTATATTATACCAATGTATGATAGATATGATTGCAGTCAAAGTGTAAACGGTGATATTATTGTATACCAATATAATGATGACATTTATTTTGTGTTATGAATTGAATAACCGTTTCTTCGTTTTTCGATAAGGGTTTTGCCCATGCATCGTTCTATACTAGTAGTTGTCCAGACTACTGGCTGCTCGGGTGCGTTCCAACTTGTCATATCCATCCAGTAAAACACACAGAGCACGACAAGCTGTCAATCTCACGTAAAATTTCCCTGATAGGCAGGGTATCGGATCGATGGAACACAGGGATATATTCGGTGTTGTAACGCACCAAATGGGACGACTAGTAAAAGCAACACGTCACGGTCACCACGTGCTCGATATTTTCCTTGGTGTGATCCGCCGCCGTCGGGCGACTCGTCAACGCTCGCCGACGTACGTGGATGCTACGCGCCATCGCCACGGACAAACAGTGTAACGAAACGGCAGAGCGCACGTCGCGTGTTGATTGCCGGGCATGTACTAGTTCGATCCGTTGAATCTTCAATCCATTTATTCAGGATCCCTGCAGCCGTTGTTTGTGGATGGCGATCGCAACACTTATTGCGGCCTTGAGCATCGATCTGCTTCGTAATTAGGCAGATACAACGCCGCATCGATCGGTCGGAGGTCGAAATTCGGATCCAAGGTTTGCCGCGATCCACCTAGGTACGGCTCGATCGTGTGTCCCCGTCGTAGTGGACAGTCCCCGTCCCCAGCGACAACCCATCCCGACTCAAATCAGTGCCAGCAGCCACTCGATAGTCCAAGTTCCAAGCATAGGTTTACCCGTCATGTCCTTGTATTATAGCCACGGTTAACGGCAAAACGATGGACGACAGCTAGCCGAAATTGGCGACTTGTCCACTCGAACAAAGAGCATGCCAACCTGTTGTCCGTTTCACATCGAATTTGCTACTATAGGTATGTAGGGCATCCGTATCGAGAGAACAGCTTTTTTTTGCTTGTCTCATTCTACCATCTGGTTGAAATTTCGTGAAAGCACCGAAACTGGCGACTTGTCAACACGATCAATCCATATGCTCTGGAACGAAGAGGATGCCGACCTGTCCATTTCACATCGAATTTGCGGGCGACCGGATCGAGAGAACAGCTTTTGCTTGTCTACCATTTTTTGGTTGAAGTTTCCGTGAGAGCACCGGCGCGTACAGGCAACGATGGATGTACGTGGACCGTAGGCATGCCGCGGCCAACAGTGGAGCTGGAGCGGCGGCCGGCAGAGCGCACGTCGCGTGTTCGAACCAGCTAGCTATAGCTGCTGTTGCTCGATGGCGACGCAACCGAGACGAAGCGAGGCACCGCCGCACGGCGGATCGAGATCGATTCCGATCGAATGAATGATCACTCGATTATTATTGCGGCCTTGATGAATGAGCATCGATGATTCTGTTCCGCTATGGCCACATCGAGTTCGATCCAAGGTTGGCGTGGCGCGTGTCCCCGGCCAGTAGACAGTCCCCATCCCCAGCGACATGTCGCTGTATTTTCGCCTCCGCGAGTCAAATCCTAGCCACTACTTGTAGCATAAACTCCACAAAAAGTCATGAGATAGTCCAAGTTCCCCAGCATCATTTCGCACGACATGTCGCTGTATTTTCGCCCAGTTTATCACTAACAGCACCAGATATTTTCACACTTGTGCTGCTGCCACGGGCAGCGTTCTGACTTCTGACGAGCTGCCTTGCCGGTGGACGCGCGTGGTAAACTCCGCCCGTTTCCACCACGTTTTCTTTCTTTCCCGCCGAGCACAGTCAAAACGAACGCAAACACGCTGGCGACGCAACCTGGGGTCCCGGGCTCAGTCAAAACGCCGGGGAGATAGAACAGATAGATAGAGCCAGTAGCCCAGTAGGCATCCAAGTTGGACGAACGGAGGAGGAAACTAGGCGCGTCATTGCGGATGTTATCACGCGCGGAAGGAATCGATCTCCGTTCATTGGTGGCTGAGAGATTTTCCGGTTTCGTTTCGTGGAGCTCACTGTCATGTGTCATGTCACCTCAGCTCACATCATCAAGTCTATCTTGGTTTGTTTGACCCCGGTTTCGTTTGTCAGGCGTAGTAGGTGGCTCAGCCAGCCAGCGTGGCGTTGCTTTGCCCTCACTCTCCCCACACACTGCAGGCTCCAGATCAGTACACGCTCGTACAGTAGGTCAAGATGCAGGCAGTGCTTTTGAAGAAAAGATCAGTGATAATGCTGCACGACATGGGGTGGGTAGTTATACTTATCCCTGTGTTTCTTGCAGCTTTGTGGAGTGGATGGATGTCAACTCGGTGACCAATGGATCTTCAGTTTCGGCCGAGTGATGCTTGCATGGCACTTTTGATGGTTGGGTCGAATCTGAAAGTAAAGAGGCACCTGATGCTGCGTGGAAAGAAAGATGTTTTATTTTTTGAGGCCTTTTGTGAAACCCCCAAGTGAATAATAGCCATTCATTTTCATCCATCCAAAGGCCTATAACAATTAATACTAGTGCTAAAATAGTGACCAGTACAAATCATACTATCACCTGGCGAAGCAAAATCGTCACAGCGGAAAAAATAATCCCGTAGACGGGCCGGCCCAAAGAGGAGTCCATTCAATCTGATCGTGTGCTGTCGTTCACCAAAAGGAAAAAAATCCTAACGGTAGAATCCAGCTCCACCACGCCTACTGCCGATGATCGATGAACCCCGCACATCGCCGCCGGGGTTCGGTGGTCCTTCATGTAGCCGGCGCGACGGCGCATCACCTTATCCACGTCTCCGGCCGGCTATGGGCGCACACGGACTGCGGGCAGGACGCCATCGGTGGTTATTTCGTGTGCGCCACAGCCGACTGCCGCGCCGGCAGTCTGTCTGTCTGAAGTGCTCCGGCTGGGATGACGCTGCAGGCAGTGGCAGAGCTTGGGCCGGGCTCCTGGGGGGGCAAATGGGCCATAAAGGCTTGCTGGGCCAGAACTGGGGGGGGGGGCAAATAAGCTAAATTCTACTGTTTTTTCACGAAAATGGGCCAAAATACATTGATTTTTAGCAAAAAATTCGTGGGCTGGGGGGGCGGCGCCCCCCCTGACTGCTACTAAGATCCGCCCCTGGCTGCAGGAGTTCACGCTTGACGGTGGCGGCCGCAATGACTTCTACGACGTGAGCGTCATGGATTGGCACAACCTTCCCATCTTGGTGGAGCCCGTGGAAAGCAGCGGGATCACCGGCATGATGTGGGCGGCGCCGGGCTGCTCGGCGCCGGCAGACTTGAAGTCAACCTACCGTGCCCTGCGGAAACAACGTCGACGGATCAGAGCTTGCTACGTGCGCGCTCAAGGAGCGGCAGCGTGCTCGGGCGCGCCGTGGCCACGTCCCTCGACCAACGTCAACGGAGGCGACGTGTTGGGGCGAGGTCGAGGCGGCCGCGACTCTCTATTACGAATGGCGCTGGCGGCGATTATTTTTCGCCGAATTAGACCTGCTGGGCCAATTCTCTTAGTTTTTCCACCGAATTACTAAAAACTGGGCCTACTGGGCTAATTCTCTCTCAGCCATTCGATCAAATCATACTAGTCATGTTTTTGGACTAGTAAAAGGTACCATAAAACTTGCCTATTTTTTTACCTCCCGTAATGCGGTCCTGCTAAGGTGCTAGGCGATACGTATTCAGGTTCGGTAGACACTTTCTTCAGGTCTCCACAGTTTCTTGCTAGCTCATCCACGTGTGCGTTGAAAGTTTTGTGAGATGAGATGGCGAGGTGGATAAAGACAATATATATGAGAAGGCTACTTTCAGAAGTTCCAATTGGAAAACTCTATCTGAAGCGCTGGTCCTACTCTTGGAGCTTATGCAAATTCGGTCGAGCCTTTAGTGACGGACTTGAACTCTGAAATTCATGCTATGGTGATCATCCTAAGAGATTCGACACAGGGTCGGAAGAGCAAAGGAATAAAATGTGAAGCGGAGAAGGGATGCCTCCAATCATTATGTAAATAGTGTTGAGACTTGAGAGTGAGCCGAGTAATTCTTCCGTTCCATAATTGTGATACCCCAAATTAATTTTGGTGCTAATCATTTTTGCTTACTCAACTTTTGAAAAGAATAAATAACTATGACGGTGATGCCTTTGAGATATAAGTTTTGAAACAGAAAGTTAGAGGAAAGAAAAAAAGAAAGAAAGAAAAATTAGTGTGCTTATGCACTTGATTTATCTACCTGTTGTTTGAAAACCTGTAGCAGCCACCAGTAGTCATTCGTTGAGATTTAGTACATAGGCTGCCTTTCGTTTGTTTTTTATTCAGTACCAGAGGAAGAGGAAAGCCACGGGCTGGGCCCAAGTCCCTATCGGACTCGACGTCTGTGCCATCTGCGCCGCCTCTTAATAGCGTTCTAGTGCTGCGCCGCCTCATTTCCATCTCCTATCTCGCCACTACCGGGTGCCTCCGGATCGAGGCGGCTGCCGTTTGGGTCGCTCTCTCCGGATCAAGGCCGCCGCCGTTTGGGTCGCTGTCTCCGGATCAAGGCCGCCGCTGCCGTCGGGTCATAGTTGCTGTTGGAGCAGAGGTTGCCGCTACCGGCCATCGGTCGTCCTTCACCATGGTGCGTTGCCGTTGATTATCCTTGCTGTTTGGGTTCTACCGGCAGCGCCGTATCTCTTGCTGATAGAGTAGGATGAGTTTGCTAGTGTTAATTACGTGGGCTGGTGAGATGTGTTCTGCCTGTTCCCTTTCCTGTACTGCATCGAAGGTGTACTAGAACAGCATGTAGTGTTCTAGCATCAATGTTTTAGATGGATCACCGATCCAATTTAATGTTTGTAGTTCCCTTGGTCTGAACGTAATTCTATCATAGCCTGTGTTATTCTGATCCTTATTAGTAGGTTCAGCTGGACAAAAATTTCAGTTAATGCCAAGTAGTCTAACCTTGAACTTAAATTCTGGATTCATCTGTCCATAATTTCGAGTTACAATCTGAATGAAAGTTATAGACCATGTTCAAGGCTTCCCATAGAGTATTCACTTGCGCATTTTGGCTGTCCGGTATGCTCACAGCGATCAGTTCACTGTACTGTCCAGAACTGAACATTTCCTGCACGCAGTGATCTTATTTGCAAGTTTAGACCCTTTTAACATTTGAAATTTATGGGCTATACATGATAGTTGGGGAGGTTGTTTTTCTGATGTTAGAAAACTTATGATTTGCAAGTTTTCGTGTAGAATATTAATTCTTATAAAAATATCAAGTGCTTTGTCCTGTGTTAACATAATTTCAATAAGTTTGGAGTTTGAATGGTTAATGTAAACATGTCCAGATTTGTCCATAGAAGAAGTGTGAGAAGTATTGTGCTGGTGCTGATATTTGGATGTCCTTTATGGTTGAGTTTTAATTATACCTTATGTGTTCACGAGGGTTGGACATTTGTTACTTAAGTGGGTCTTGCGCATAGGAATGATGTTAATTTGTGAATGTCTTGGTTATAGAGTCATGCTTTGTATTGAGAGTTATGTTTGGATAACAGGTCTCGATACTTCCGGTTTGGAACACTACAACTCACAGTTTGTGCCCCGCGGTTGAGGCAAGTTCATGATGGATAGTGAATTTTGCATATCTCTCTTCACTTGATTTAGTTATAAATATTGTCTTTTATGTCTATGATATTTCCATGATGAAATGATAATGATTATGATGATGACATGTGCACTTTATGCATATTTGCATACCCATGATGATAATGATGTTAAAGTGACCTACTTCGCTGGGCACAATGAGACCTCCTTTGATGGGTTGCGACCCACATTGGAGGCACCCTCCACGAGTTGGAGTGAGTGGATGCCGACGGGTATTCACTCAAGCGATACCAGTATCCGCGATGAGATGAGATGAGATGAGCATATAGACATGTAGGACATCTTTATGCATTATGATGAATGAATATGGTTTAATGATGAATTGGTGTTTTGATTTGTGTACAGTTTACTATTTGTTTATGAACTTGTTGAGTCTTTGTACTCACCCTTGTGGCTTTCATGTTTTTAGGTAAACCTTGAGGACGTCATGCATGGGAAATGGGAGTAGCACCTTCACCTTCATCACTTCACGATTCACCCACTTATCACCTTATGTTGGAACTACGCATTTTGAACGTAGGGGATATACTTGTCATAAACGATTTTGAAGTCTTGTGGAAGTTTAGTTATCGTTAATGCTTGTGGCTGGTAGCTTTAAGAAACTGAGGTGTTGGAGAGTTAATTATTGTTGAACGTTACGTCTATTCTATTCATATGTTATCTCTTGTGCTACTGTTTTTATTATTGTCTATCCTGGATATCTCTAAAAACAAAGGAGGCTTTGCCGAATTTTCCTAAAAAGACTTTATATTTTCTAAAGTTATGAATGTGGTAGCATCCCAAGTGCTTGATTGGCTTGGGGTGTTACAGTTGGTATCAGAGCGGGCTTTAGGTCCATGGTGTGTAAATTTTTTATGATAGGTATATAAATTAGAACACTACCTAGGATCAACTAACATTTACAAGGAAGAAACTTAAAACTTGACACACTTGTGCACAGTAGGATGGGTTGGGCCATGCATTGCATTTACATTCTGCTATATTTGCTGGTTATCTATATGTTGTTGTTATTGTGGGCAGACTATTGCGTGAGAGGCTTGTAGGCCTTGCTTTAGGGTCACTCTGTTCTTGGCAGTAGGTAATTGACCAGACAGAGAGATCATGTGACAAAGTCTCTTTAGGTTTGGCCAATTCAACATTGGAATGAAAAGTTTTTATCTTTTCTACTAGTCCAATGGAAGTATGAATAATGTGATGAGACGATACTTGGATTAATGGGTTTAGATATAGATGTTGCTTTGTTGGACTCATGAGGAGTTATATGAAGTGATATGTTTTAGCGTCCAAGTTTGATTTACTATAATATTACAGTGGAAGATTAAATTTGGGTGTGCTTGGTGTTGCCTGAGGTTTCGATATGTGTCAAGTTATCACAAAGGAGTTGGAGAGAACAATTGCTAATCTTAAATATCGGGTCGACCAGTGATTGATTTTTTTCAAGAGGATTTGTATAACCTAGATGGTGTAGTAATGGACTAGATAAAAGGATGTTTTGATGACTTATCTAGACCTGAGTCAATATCAGAAGCTCTTTTCATCTATCCATGAACCCTAAACCACAATTTCTGTAGTTGACTTCCTCATTCTCACTCACATATCCTATATGGTGCACCACCTACATTTGGCTTGGTTTGATGATCGTCATGAAGAATCTTGATTATCGATGTTGTCTTCCTCAGTTTGATGAAGTATTTTCAATCATGTACTTCAGTTGTCCTCGATTGACTACTAAACTTCCAGAATTAAAACCTTTTTGTCCCATTCTATCTGTTGTTTTCTTCTTTGACATTCGTTATTGTCCCTTGCTAGATCAAGTCGCTAACCATGCGTTCTTGACTCTTCATTCTTTAAATGTGTGTTTCCTAATCCTGGGTGTTCTTGAGAGATCGATGGATTAGATTAGATTTTTGTAGTGGCTTTGCAAGAACGATACATGGGAGGCGACCTTGAACTTTGGTTTGTGTCCATGGAATTTGGTTGCAATGTCAGTGAGGATGACCGAGTGTTACCATTGCGTGATTCACTATTTCAGTTACAAAGTCAATAGTTTGGGTGCGGGATGGATTGGCCCCCATTCCATTTACTCTTATTATTGGTTCTTGTTACGCTGGAGTGGTGAATCAATGTTTGACTTTTTCCTCCCTTTAGTTGAGAGGCGATGTTGTACAACCTGAACCATAGAACTTATGACATGTCACTTGCAAAAGAGGCAATTGCTGCTAAGCATAGGAGATGCGGTGAGGCTAAACCTTCGTCATTTTTATGGTACTGTTAGAAATAAATCATGCTAGACCACCGTGAGAGTTTCAGATGGATTTTGCGGGGATCGTTAGTTATGTTCCGAAGTTGAAGATGTTGAAAATTGAGTAGTCATGTAACATCTCCATTCTCCATAAGGATTCCATGATTAGCCAACATACCATGCTTCTTCCTAGTTCTTCTAGAGTAAGACATGGTTCCGCATACACTCGGCCAATCTCGGTGTCTCCTTATTTGTTGTCACGACCATTTGAAGAAGAATTGTAGAAGCAGTTGGACGATATGTTATCCAAAGATTGATTCGACGTAGTGTCTCACCTTGGGAAGTGCCTGTTATGTTTCCAACCAAGAGAGATGACAGTTGGCAAACATGTGTTGATTATCATGCTATAAACGCGGTAACCTTCAAGAACAAATATCCATTGCCCTGCTCGAGGTATTTATCAGCTCAATGGAGTTGTGCTTTCCAAGATTGATCTCCAGTCAGGCTGTAACAAAATTTGTGTGCGGGAGCACAATATTCATGGCATTATAAATATTAAGTTATGTCTTTTGACTAGCCAATGCATTGTCGTCCTTATCGAGACAATGAACATTATGTTAGATAGGTTCCTTGATCACTTTGTGATAGGGTCCATTGATGATATCCTCATCTTCATACATTCAAAGACAAAAGAAGAGCATGGAGCGCCATTTGAGGCTTGGGCTTGAGACTTTGAGAAAGAATACCTTTTTCCGCAAGGCTAAACAAATGTGAGTTTTGGCTTTTGGAAGTGTTCTTTTTAGGTCATGTTAATTATCTATCAGTAAGTCCTCTTGGCAGTACCTATTAAAGTTCTATAATCCGAGACAACGAATGTCAAGGAAGCAAGAAATTTCCTGGGCTTGGCGTGTGCTACTAGTTCTGTTAGCTCCAAGCCAGTGACCAAACTAACCCAAACGGACGTCAAATTCCATTGGACTGATGGATGTCAGAAAAGTTTCTTTATCCTCAAAGGTAGTCCGGTGAATGTTTTTGTTCTCAACCTTCCCGAGCCAGAAAATCGCTTCACAGTTTACCTTGCTGCTTCCCTTGTTGGACACCGGTTAGTACTTATGGAAGATGGTAAAGTTATTGCTTAGGCCTCTAGGCAATCGAAAAACATGATTAGAGCTACCCTACTCATGATGTACGACTTGCAGCCTAGGTTTTTTTTTGCACTTAAGACCCGGAGACACTATCTTTATGTAGAATCTTGTGGTACTTTTACTGGTTGCAAGAGTCTCAGATATCTTTCCACATAGGAGTTAAACTTTAGGCACAGACGGTGGCTAGATGATAAAGTGTTATGACCCACTATTCAGTACAACGTGGGTAGGGTGAATGTGATTGTGCATGCTCGCAAAACTGTACCTTCCACTGTAGATTGTGTCGTTGCTTGCTGATCTTGAATGGATGGGCATCTCATATTGCTTTACTGGTGTAGCACATGACAAAACACAATTATATCTTTCAATCAGCAGTCCTAGGTAGATTGAGAGAGGCCCAACTAAATGATAGACTGTTACAACAAGTCTGGAAGGTAGAACTGAGAGTTCCTTAGGTGGGACCGGGACTTTTCGGTTTCTTGGCGGTCTTTGTGTGCCACAAAATTCATAGGTAAACGGCATTTCGAGGGAGGCACACCGTGTCCCCTACCGTGTTCATCTTGTATATAGAGAAAACGTAGTGTCATGTGCTGAAAAAGATTGATGGAAAAAAATATGAAAGTTGGTGTGGTAAGTAATTTTTGTGAGAAAGGGCTGGTCATAAAAGGCCACTAGATCGTACCAATTCTTGGAGGTTGTAGAATGTCAGTGGCATGAGATTTTCTTGGAGTTTGTTGTTTTCACTTCTTCGACATCATATGCGGAGATAGAAGGCTGTGATTTTGATGGTCAAGAACTGGCTTAGTAAAGTTTCTCATTTTGTTACTATCCGCACCACCGACTCTGCAAGAGACTTGGCACCGATATATGTGTGCACGATAGTAAGGTTAGATGGGGTTCCTAAAACCATTACTTTGGATAGGGATGCCAAATTTGTATCAAAGTTCTGGGAGAGACGAAGAGTGCCTTGGGACACAGTTGGGACTTAGAACGGCGTTTCATCCCCAGACAGATGGCCAGTCAGAGCAAACCATTCAAACCTTAGAAGATTTGTTGAGGTGTTGTGTCTTATCTTGGCAAGGGAGTCAGAAGGATCACTCTCCACTTGTGGAGTATTCTTATAGTAACCGTTATTAGGCTAGTATACAAATGGCACCTTATGAGGTTCTTTATGGAAGAAAGTGTAGGTCTCCACTGTGTTGGGTCGTCGTTGACGAGAAGGCAGTGCTCGAACCAGATTGGGTTCAACAAGCTACTGAGAGGGTAGCTGACATTAGGCAACATAGGTTGGTGGCACAGAGGAGGCACGGAGTTATGCTGATTCTAAGAGGTATAATGTGGAATTTCAAATTGGTGAGGAGGTACTCTTGAGGGTGTCACCCACCAAATGTGTTGTAAGGTTTAATATCAAGGGGAAGCTTAGTCTGCCATTCATTGGACCTTTCATGAAAGTGGCACGAGTGGGAAAGCTAGCCTTCAGACTTGACTTGCCCGAATCGATGAAGGGTATGTAAAATGTGTGTTCCATATCTCTATCATTTCCGTGACCTAGTAGGACATATTACCATGGAACATATTACCATTGACTAAGACTTAACCTTTGAGGACCGCCCTGTGAGGATATTGAAACAGACCGAGAGAGTGATGAAGCATAGAACGTTTAAGTATGTGAAGGTTCTTTGGTCGCAACAAACTGAGCCCGAGGCCACTTGGAAGATTAAGTCTCGCATGCATGAGAGGCATCCAGATTTATTCATGGTTGTTATGTGATGCATGTTTATATTTTGTACCTTACACGATAAGTTCTGCGAGTAGTAAAGAAAGGAAGAATTCGGGGACGAATTCTGTTTAAGGGGGTAAGAATGTGATACCCCAAATTAATTTTGGTGCTAATCATTTTTGCTTACTCAACTTTTGAAAAGAATAAATAACTATGACGGTGATGCCTTTGAGATATAAGTTTTGAAACAGAAAGTTAGAGGAAAGAAAAAAAGAAAAGAAAGAAAAATTAGTGTGCTTATGCACTTGATTTATCTACCTGTTGTTTGAAAACCTGTAGCAGCCACCAGTAGTCATTCGTTGAGATTTAGTACATAGGCTGCCTTTCGTTTGTTTTTTATTCAGTACCAGAGGAAGAGGAAAGCCACGGGCTGGGCCCAAGTCCCTATCGGACTCGACGTCTGTGCCATCTGCGCCGCCTCTTAATAGCGTTCTAGTGCTGCGCCGCCTCATTTCCATCTCCTATCTCGCCACTACCGGGTGCCTCCGGATCGAGGCGGCTGCCGTTTGGGTCGCTCTCTCCGGATCAAGGCCGCCGCCGTTTGGGTCGCTGTCTCCGGATCAAGGCCGCCGCTGCCGTCGGGTCATAGTTGCTGTTGGAGCAGAGGTTGCCGCTACCGGCCATCGGTCGTCCTTCACCATGGTGCGTTGCCGTTGATTATCCTTGCTGTTTGGGTTCTACCGGCAGCGCCGTATCTCTTGCTGATAGAGTAGGATGAGTTTGCTAGTGTTAATTACGTGGGCTGGTGAGATGTGTTCTGCCTGTTCCCTTTCCTGTACTGCATCGAAGGTGTACTAGAACAGCATGTAGTGTTCTAGCATCAATGTTTTAGATGGATCACCGATCCAATTTAATGTTTGTAGTTCCCTTGGTCTGAACGTAATTCTATCATAGCCTGTGTTATTCTGATCCTTATTAGTAGGTTCAGCTGGACAAAAATTTCAGTTAATGCCAAGTAGTCTAATCTTGAACTTAAATTCTGGATTCATCTGTCCATAATTTCGAGTTACAATCTGAATGAAAGTTATAGACCATGTTCAAGGCTTCCCATAGAGTATTCACTTGCGCATTTTGGCTGTCCGGTATGCTCACAGCGATCAGTTCACTGTACTGTCCAGAACTGAACATTTCCTGCACGCAGTGATCTTATTTGCAAGTTTAGACCCTTTTAACATTTGAAATTTATGGGCTATACATGATAGTTGGGGAGGTTGTTTTTCTGATGTTAGAAAACTTATGATTTGCAAGTTTTCGTGTAGAATATTAATTCTTATAAAAATATCAAGTGCTTTGTCCTGTGTTAACATAATTTCAATAAGTTTGGAGTTTGAATGGTTAATGTAAACATGTCCAGATTTGTCCATAGAAGAAGTGTGAGAAGTATTGTGCTGGTGCTGATATTTGGATGTCCTTTATGGTTGAGTTTTAATTATACCTTATGTGTTCACGAGGGTTGGACATTTGTTATTTAAGTGGGTCTTGCGCATAGGAATGATGTTAATTTGTGAATGTCTTGGTTATAGAGTCATGCTTTGTATTGAGAGTTATGTTTGGATAACAGGTCTCGATACTTCCGGTTTGGAACACTACAACTCACAGTTTGTGCCCCGCGGTTGAGGCAAGTTCATGATGGATAGTGAATTTTGCATATCTCTCTTCACTTGATTTAGTTATAAATATTGTCTTTTATGTCTATGATATTTCCATGATGAAATGATAATGATTATGATGATGACATGTGCACTTTATGCATATTTGCATACCCATGATGATAATGATGTTAAAGTGACCTACTTCGCTGGGCACAATGAGACCTCCTTTGATGGGTTGCGACCCACATTGGAGGCACCCTCCACGAGTTGGAGTGAGTGGATGCCGACGGGTATTCACTCAAGCGATACCAGTATCCGCGATGAGATGAGATGAGATGAGCATATAGACATGTAGGACATCTTTATGCATTATGATGAATGAATATGGTTTAATGATGAATTGGTGTTTTGATTTGTGTACAGTTTACTATTTGTTTATGAACTTGTTGAGTCTTTGTACTCACCCTTGTGGCTTTCATGTTTTTAGGTAAACCTTGAGGACGTCATGCATGGGAAATGGGAGTAGCACCTTCACCTTCATCACTTCACGATTCACCCACTTATCACCTTATGTTGGAACTACGCATTTTGAACGTAGGGGATATACTTGTCATAAACGATTTTGAAGTCTTGTGGAAGTTTAGTTATCGTTAATGCTTGTGGCTGGTAGCTTTAAGAAACTGAGGTGTTGGAGAGTTAATTATTGTTGAACGTTACGTCTATTCTATTCATATGTTATCTCTTGTGCTACTGTTTTTATTATTGTCTATCCTGGATATCTCTAAAAACAAAGGAGGCTTTGCCGAATTTTCCTAAAAAGACTTTATATTTTCTAAAGTTATGAATGTGGTAGCATCCCAAGTGCTTGATTGGCTTGGGGTGTTACAATAATTCTTGTTTGAACAAAACCATGAAAAAAATTACGTAACAGAGTAGTATATTACAGAGTTTTCAAACATTTTGACGATGTCCCCCATATTTCCGATCCCCAAATTGTAAGCCCTTGGTAGTTGTGTATGTAGTTTAGGGGGGAGATTATCGCAAGGTGATCGATATTATCACAATGTCCTTGGCTTTAGGGTGAGATGCCACATTGCCAATGTGCAACGATACTGACTAGTTACCGCGATGACGGTATGTACATCAAAATACACCAAGCCAGTTTACCCAAAGTTCAAGCAGATGGGGAAAGGAGGGCAACTAATGACCAAACATGGAGAAAAAGTTGAGAGGATGAAGGAGATCAACGATAATGCTGCATGCACGACAGACATGCGTGCGTAGTTATACTTATCCCTGTGTTTCTTGCAGCTTTGTCCACTCGGTGGCCAATACGGAGTAGATCTTCAGATTTTTTTTTGAATATAATATCTACGTATATTTAGCAGTAAGGATACAAACAAAAGTAATACACGTAGGTACGCCTAGAAAGGACCAGAAAGGACAGGAGTACAGGAACATTTGCAGAAAGGACCTCAACAGATAGAAAAAATCCGAAAAAGCCCTTGAGGTGGTGCTTGCATGCCCTTTTGGTGGTTGGATCATCTCTGAAAGTAAAGAGGCACCTGTGCCTCTGATGCTGGATGGATAAAATATGTTTTCTTTTACCTCCGGTGTGCGGTCCTGGTTGTGCTTGTGCTAGGTGATCCATATTCAGGTTTGGCGGGCAAGGATGATAAGGGCATCTCCAATGGCATTGCGCAAACGGACATAAAAATATGTCCCTTTTTATCCGTTTGGGTGGTTTCGTGGACAAATTTTGTGTCCTGTCTGGTTTGGGGCGAGGGTGCACCCAACGGCACCCCGCAAATTCCAGCCCTACTCCCTTGCTAGTACGACGGCTTGGTCGACGCCGGCGTGGTCGCCGTGGCGGAGAAGCGCGGGGAAGCAGTTCCGACGCAGCAAACTGACAGGAACCGCGTCGTCGTCCGATGCAAACTGGCCGCGGCATGGTGCCGCAGTCCAGTGCGGCGACAGCAGCAACCGCAGTCCAGCGCGGCGACAGCAGCAGCCGCAGTCCGGCCCTCTCTCGCACGCACACGTCCATGGAGCGCGGCATCTCCGAGGCCACAGGGCGGCGCGCGAAAGGCGACCAGCACGGCAGCGAGCTCGAGGGCGTCGTCTTCGAGACCGCGGGGCAGTAGAGGGACGACTCGGGGTCAACGTCGGTGCCGCAGCCCGAGGAGAGGACGAGCAGCAGCGCGCTTGGAAGAGGGGCGGCGCGTGATTGCGTGGATCACATGTTCGTTGGGAGACCCCAAGAGGAAGGTATGAAGCAGTGTAGCAGCAGTTTCACTCAGTATGAAACCAAGGTTTAATCGACCAGTAGGAGCAAGAAATCACTTCTGAAGGTTGTTGGTGGCGAAATATGGCACGGCGCAATACCAGAGAATCCGGCGCCAACGTGGAACCTGCACACAACACAATCAAACTACTTTGCCCCAACGAAACAGTGAGGTTGTCAATCTCACCGGCTTGCTGAAAACAAAGGATTAAACGTATGGTGTGGAAAACAGTAGTAAATTGCAGAGAATGAAAATGAACAATGTTTGCAGTTGGTTGTATTATCAGTGTAAAAGAATGGACCGGGGTCCACAGTTCACTAGTGGTGTCTCTCCATAAAAGATAACTAACATGCTGGGTGAACAAATTACAGCTGGGCAATTGACAAAATATTGAGCGCATGACAATGCATATATATGACATGATGATTACTATGATATTCATGTGCGCATTACGATAAAATACATAGACCGTTATCCAACAGCGTCTATGACTAATAATCTACCGCCAGGTTGTCATCCGAGTTCCCCGTTGGTATTAAGTTGCAAGCAACGGATAATTGCATTAAGTAATATGCGTAATGTAAACAAATGCATTAGACCTAACGGCGCACCCTTAAGCTAAGCATCGGTTATTTTATCCCTAGTGGCAACAGCACATCCACAATCTTAGAAGTTATTGTCACTCTCCCAGATTACCGGAGACATGAACCCACTATCTAGAATAAATACTCACTCTTGGAGTTACAAGCATCTACTTGGCCAAAGCATCTACTAGTAACGGAAAGCATGCAAGATCATAAATAACATATAAGATAGATTGATAATCAACTTGACATAGTATTCAATATTCATCGGATCCCAGCAAACACAACATGTAGCAATACAATAAGATGATCTTGATCATGATAGGCAGCTCACAAGATCTAAACATGATAGCAGAAAGTGGAGAGACAACCATCTAGCTACTGCCATGTACCCGTAGTCCAAGGATAAACTACTCACGCATCACTCCGGAGGCAGGCATGGTGATGTATAGCCCTCCGGTGATGATTCCCCTCTCCGGCAGGGTGCCGGGAAGAGCTTCTGAACCCTCCCGAGCTAGGGTTGACGGCGGCGGCGTCTCTGTAACTTTTCGTGGATAATGGCTCGGGTATTTAGGGTTTTCGCGTCGGGAGGAATAAATAGGCGAAAGGGCGGCGGCTGCAGAGCCACGTGGGCCCCACACCACCCCACGACACGGCAGGGGGGCCCGCGCGGCCCCATGGTGTGGCTGCCACGTGGCTCCCCTCCGTGTCTCCTCTGGACTCCGTGTTCGTGTTGAAAAAATAGGAGGTTCTGTCCAAGTTTCGTCCAATTCCGAGAATATTTCCAGACTAGCTTTTCTGGAATACAAAAACAGCAGAAAACAGGAACTGCCACTGTGGCATCTTGTTAATAGGTTAGTCTCAGAAAATACATAAAAATGCTATGAAGTGTATATAAAACATGTAACAAATGGTATAATATCAACATGGGACATAAAAAATTATAGATACGTTTGAGACGTATCAAGCATCCCAAGCTTAGTTCTACTCGTCCTCGAGTAGGTAAAACGATAAAAACAAAATAATTTCTGAGGTGACATGCTACAATCATAATCTTGATCAAATAATATTGTAAAGCACATGTTATGAATGAAGTGATCCAGGTCAATGGTCTATAGTTTGCTAGCAAGTAGATAATGAGCAAACAACTGAATCATATAAGCAAAAACTTCTCATGAATAGTACTTTCGAGACAAGCAACAAAGAGTTTTGCATAAGAGTTAACTCGTAAAGCAATAGATTCTAAGTAAAAGGTATTTAACCAACACAAAGGAAGATTTAAGTTTCAGCAATTGCTTTCAACTTTCAACATATATATCTCATGAATATTTGTCAACACAAAGCAATATAATAAGTGCAATATACAAGCATATAAAAATTGTTGCACCAAAGTTGACACTAGTGTTTGCTTCTAAGATAGAAAGAAGTAGGAAAACTGACTCAACATAGAAGTAAAAGAAATGCCCTTCGCAGAGGGAAGCAGGGATTAAATCATGTGCTAGAGCTTTTTAAGTTTTTGAAATCATATAGAGAGTAAAAATAAGTTTTGAGAGGTGTTTGTTAATTGTCAACGAATCAGAAAATGGAAAGTACAATATGACCCCTGTCAACCAGACTTTTAAGAGCGGCTCCCATGAAGGACGTTATTTCTACCAGCAAGGCAGATCATCCCTCTTTCTCTTTTGTTTACACATGCAGATATTTCACTGTTTGTCATTGCTTGACTGATAAATCAGGGCAAAAATGTGAAGAGAATTAAGCGGTTAAAGTTGTAATTAATTGGGACTGGGCACCCCATTTGCCAGCTCTTTTTGCAAAATTAATGGATAAGCGGATGTATATGCCGCTAGTCCGGTGGTAAAGTATGTTTGACAGTTGACATAAAGACATCCACCCCGTCCTCATGAGATTGGTAAACATTGACACAAAATAGGAGTAATAAAGTTTTGAATAGATTAAAGGTAGCACATGAAAAATTTACTTGGAATGGCAAGGAAATACCACATATAGGTAGTTATGGTGGACACAGATGGCATGGATTTTGGCTCGAGGTTTTGGATGCACGAGAAGCAATCCCTCTCAGTACAGAGTTTAGGCTAGCAAGGTTATTTGAAGCAAACACAGGATATCAGCCGACACAGCAAGACTTATATGAAAACATCTTGCAAGCATTATAAGACTTAAAGGACAAGGATGTCGCCTAGAGGGGGGGGGGGGTGAATAGGCGATTAAAACTTTTCCGGTTTAGGCTTGATAATTGCGGAATAAAACTAGATGTTTAAATTGACAAGCCAACAACCTAAATAAACTAGGCTCACCTATGTGCACCAACAACTTATGCTAAGCAAGACAAGCAACAAGGTGATAGCAATATTGAATACTTCAAGCACGAAGGCTATCACAAAGTAAAGTGCATATGTAAAAAGCTCGGGTATAGAAATAACCGAGGCACGCGGAGACGAGGATGTATTCCCGAGTTCCTCCTTGTTAAGGGAGTACGTCTCGTTGGAGAGGTGTGAACCAACACAATGGTTCAACAACCACAAAGGTTTCACCTTCTTCTCCGATGAACCACACCACAAAGGTTTGGTTCACCTTCCACTATCGGAATCCTTCGAGGCGGAAATCCGGAGCCTTTCAACAACGATCCGGGGCACAACCACAACGGGATTGGGGGCTCCCGAATAGCTACAAGTGACCACACAAGGGTCTCAACCACCTCACGGGCGTCTAGGGTCCAAAGACCCAAGAGTAACAAGTTCACAAGCTTTCAACTTCCACGAATCCTCGTGGAGAGCACACCGATGCACCAAATGCAAAAGGCAAGAGCACAAGTGCTCAAATCCTTCACTCTCCAATCCCACCACAAGCAACTAATGCTTATGGGGGGAGAAGAGAGGAAGAACAAAGTAGGAGAAACACCAAGAACTCCAAGACCAAGATCTACTAGGTTCCCCTCACTTAGAGGAGAGATGGATAGGTGGAAATGTAGATCTAGATCTCCTCTCTCAAATCCCTCAAAGATACGCAAGAATCATGGGAGGAATTGGGAGAGGGGCAAGCTTTCCAAGGTCAACAATGGAGGAGAGAGAGGGGGAAAAACGTGCTTGGAAGAGCTAAGTACCCCTCCCAGAAATAGAGCCGTTGCAGCCACTTAGTCCGGAGTTTCCGGTCTGGGAGGCCGGAGACACCGGCCCGGGCGGAAACTCCGGACCAAAAGGGCGGAGACTCCGGACGCAGAAAGTCAGGAAAAAGCCGATGCAAAAAAACTCATACCGGAGACTCCGGACCACGAGGGCCGGAGACTCCGGCCGGGCGGAGACTCCGGGGATACTCCGGACCAACTCCGGACGCTATACCACAAGTGCCGTCCGCGGGGCACTTCGCTCCAAAACCAGGGAGGCCGGAGACTCCGGCCCTGAGCACCCCTGGGGCCGGAGACTCCAGACAGGAAAAGCAACACATAACAGCAAATCCTGAAATGCAATAACTTTTGCAAGGAAGCTCCAAACGAGATGAAACCAATGAGGTTGGAAAGGTAGCGACAAGAGCTTTCCTACAAATATGGAGGAAATATCACACATGGGAGGTGTGGACCTTATCTCGAGGAGGACCGGTAATACTTCCAACACCAAAAACGCAACAAGTTTTCCATCCGGACTCCGTTTTCAATGATCTTGGGCTTGCTCCGAAGATAATCACAAGCACAACAAGATCATGCATATACACATCATAGTCCATCATGTGAGGAGGATAACACAAGAGGAGAGTTTGACCTCTCTATAAGAGACGAACCGGAAAAACCTCCAATATCAAAAACACCACTAGATATCCAAATGAAATCCGTATTTGATGAACTAGAGCTTGGTATGGAGATGAACACAAGCTCTAAATTCTCACATGGATAAAAGCCAAATAAGAACCAAGAAAGATGATATGCCAAATATGCAAAGGTTTGAGCTCTCCATAAAGATGCGATCAAGTTACTCACTTGAGAGCCCCTCTTGATAGTACGCCGTCTATCCTATAACCGGTCTCCAAACTAACAACATGAGACCGGTAAAATAGAAACCCTATCAAGATCATACCTTTGCCTTGCGCATTCCACTTGAGCTAGATGATGACGATCTTGACTCTCTCAAGTTGGAACACCTTTCTTGATTGTGCTTGCTAGCACATGCTTGATGAAGACTTCTCCAAATGCTCCCCATACTCTATTATGGGAGAGCCTCGCTAAGCTCCGTCTTCATGTAACCACTTGCGCTTCATATTCTTCTCTTGATATAGATGATGGCTTGGAGATAAACATGAAGTTCACTCAATCTTCTTTTCCAATCCATGCTTGCAATAAGCTCAACTCTACACATGACCATTCTTCATATAAACCCTTGAATAGAGCATTGATCATCATGTAATCTTCTAGAGTCCAACACATGAACTCCAATCTTTACCTATGGACAAGATCTACAAGTATATCTCAATGCAAACATTAGTCCATAAGGATTGTCATTAATTACCAAAACCACGCATGGGGCAACACATGCCCTTTCAAAGACTCTACACTGTCTTCCTTGTTAACCAAACCCTTTTACTAGAAAATATCTAGACATTAGAGATACCAATCATGCAAACCAAATTTTAACGAGCTTTACGGTAGTTCTTCATTAATAGGTTTTAACTACATGATACAAAAGCTTAAACATGAACTACTTGATAACTCAAAACAATTGACAAGTATCAAATTATCCAATACAGTGATCTACAAGAATATGTAAGATTTTTTCATTATACCATCTACCACATGCAATATTTTCTGTTCGAACCGAACACCAATCAATTTATTTCAACATAAACTCTCCAAACAATTATAAGTGAAGTAAGAGAGTACTTTCTTTAAAAGAACTAACAGCTCTGAATAAGAGATGCATTCAAAACAGGAGCTAAAAGCATAGCAATAGCTAGACAAGAATACTCAATAAGTATAAGTGAAGATATGAGTATTCATATGAAAAAGCGGAGCGTGTCTCTCTCCCAATCAAGAATGCTGGGGTCCAATCAAGTTGACTATAAGAAAAATAAAATACTGAAAATAAAAGCACACAGACGCTCCAAGTAAAGCACATATGATGTGAAATAATTAAAATATAGTTTCACTAGAGATGACCTGATAAGTTGCTAATGAAGAAGGGGATGCCTTGGGCATCCCCAAGCTTAGACGCTTGAGTCTTCTTGAAATATGCTGGGGTGATCCATGGAAGCATCCCCAAGCTTAACCTCTTCACCCTTCTTAATCACATTGACGAGGTGTACCCTCATCAAATCCCATGGTTAAGGACCTAGGGTTGAGATTATGGGGAGAGAACGTGGTAGTACTGGTAGTTTCATCGGCTGACAAGCAGAGGCAAAGATTTACCCAGGTTCAGGCCCCTCGGGTGGAGGTAAAGACCCTACTTCCTGCTTGTCTGATATTGATTGTGGATTATGCGATTACAGGGGAGCTCCGGCGAGATGACGATCTCGCAAGAGCTTTGGTGGTTCGAGTATGGCTTGGTCCCAGATCGGTACCCCTCCCAGCCTTTAAATAGGCTGGGTCTCGGGAGTTTATAACCGACCTAGTTTACACGTAAGGAAAGCCTAAACCGACTATGCCTATGTCTAGTCTTGGAGGGTACTCCATCCTCTTGGGCCTCTTGTCTTGGGCTTCGAGTAGGCTCTTCGATATTGGGCCTTAGTCGTCAAGTGCACCAGGTACCCTCATGATAGGGTACCCGATATGTATACCCATGTCAGTAGCCCCCGAGTACTTGTCTGACTCGAAGAATCGGGCATGGACTCTTTCGTAAGTGCACGTCACATGCTTTGAATTCTGTATATATATAATTTGGAATTCCTGTATGAATAGCACACGTTTGGCTATGTCGAGTATCTCATCGACTGCGTTTTATGATGATCAAGGGATAATAGCTTAGCAGGCCCAGTACACTCGACGGATCGGGACTGGTTAACTACACATTCGGGTAAAACCTTACTAGCTTTCAATCAAACTCGAGTCCCCGGACTCGAATCTGGAACAAACTGGTCAGATTCGACTAGGCCGCTGAGGTCTTACTGAGTCGATCTGCAGTATAACTTTGAATTTTACCCAACGCGTCCGTCGGGATTTTTCATCATGTCTGCTGACACGGAAAATATAAGGATTAACATTGCTGGAACGGTCCTTAGCCCAGCTCGAAAGTTCGGCGGGTCTTACCTTTGCACTATGCGTGCAGCATCCGAGATATTTGCGACGGACGCAACTCGGGAATGTTTCGAGTATGATTTCTGAACTTTGTTGGACGAGTCATGCCCTTTGTCGACTAATATTTGCTGTTATGCCAGTGCTCCCGATGGGAGTAGCCCCCGATGGGAGTAGCCCCTTCTTTCTCTGCATATGTTAATCGAAGAAATTTGTGCCATAATTCTATCGGGTGCACGACAGTGCTCCCGATGGGAGTAGCCCCCGAGATTATGCTGTATTACTTGTAAATGGAGGATAATCTCAATCATTGTCCTAAGCATCTTCAGTCGAAGAATTTTTTTGAACACGCTCCCGATGGGAGTAATATGACTTAGTCGAAGGAACGGTCGAGTGACCAATTTTGCCTTAAGAAATTTTTGTCACACCCGAACTAATCAGGGCAATCGAGTGACCAATATGCGTTGAGTATACTCGAACGTATTTTCTGAACAAATGCTTCAATGACGTCAGGGATGACGTTTATTTCGACTGCAATTTCTGACACGCGTGGCGTGCGTTATGCTGCGTTTGATGGGACGTGACACGTAGGTGGGCCCATTTGTGCAGAGCTGACCGAAGACGGTGCCGTTTGGACTTCATTTGACTATACGGGCCCACTTTTTCCGCAAGCGTGATGATGGCTCCTCTTTTTACGTGCGTAGTGGGCGGAGTGGCCGACGACGGTTGCCCTCCGCGTTTGCCACGTGTATGGTCAGATTGCGTGCGTAACGCATGATTTGGATCTGAATGGCTGTGATTGCTTTTGATCTGCGGTAAATAGGGGAACGGCGCTGGCATTTGTTTTTTACCTGCCATTTGCTCTGCGCGCCGCCCCTGTTCCATCGTCTTCCTCGCGCTCTGCCTCCATTGCTCCTACGCTAAAGCTTTGCATGCTCTCCCACCTGCTCGTTGACGATGAAGAAAGTGGCAGGCACTAAGCGCTCCGCCTCGACTGCTGCCGCCGCGCCCGATGCGGCGGCGAAGAAGGGGAAGAAGACTGCGGCTAGCACATCTGCGGCCGCCGTCGACCTCAAGAAGACCAATGGGGATTGGATGAAATCCACCCTGAAAGAGGCGCAACTGGACAAGCTGCGCGAGGAAGGATTGCTGCCACCTTTCGACCAGCTCCTCGTCCGCGCACCTTCGCCCAAGGAGGTACTTCCCGAGCCTCGCGCTAACGAGCGCGTCTGTTTCGCGGAGTTTTTGCCTAGGGGTTTCTCGCTCCCCCTCCATGATTTTGTGCGAGGTTTGCTTTTTGCCTACGGGGTGCAGATCCATGATCTCACCCCGAACGGTATTCTGCACATTGCGTGTTTCATCACGCTGTGCGAGTGTTTTTTGGGTGTTGCTCCTAGTTGGGCATTATGGAAGTCCATCTTCATGGTCCGGCCAAACAACCGAGGCGGCCGAACCTATCCAGTCGGAGGCATGCAGATCCAAGTGCGCAGCGACACCCGGTACTTCGCCCTGAAGCCAGTCGACTCGGCGCAGGGGTGGAGGAAGAGGTGGTTCTATGTGCAAGTGGACCAAAATGTGGCCCCAACATTTTCGACTGCTGGTATAGCCGCTAGGACGAAAGCATGGAACCATGAGCTTTCGACTGAAGAAGTGGCGGAAGCAGCGCCTATGCTGGAGACAATTGGAGGGCTCCTTAAAAGCATCACGGGTGTGCATCTGATTGCCACCTTTGTGAAGATGCGGGTGTGGCCGCTACGCGCTCGTGCCCACCCAATGTGGGAGTACGAGGGTGCCCTCGACGCCACCCGCATGAGCAAGGAGGAGCTGTCCAGGAGTGAACTGGTGGCACATGTGCGGTCCATCACCAGCACAAAACAAAGCGAGCCCTGCAACGTCGACTGTCCCGTCGACCCTTATTTGGCTGAAAAGCCTTTGCCAGAGGTTAGTGAACCTATTGATTTTATGCTTTCTTGGTCTTGTTATTCTGATATGCATTTTTGTGACATTTCGACTATTGAATTTTATGTGCAGGGCCACTCGACCACCTCGACCCTTCCTACCCTTCCTGAAGATGGCCCAACTCCTGAAACAGAAGTGACAGTAGAAGCGAAGGGAGGAGATGAATCGCCTCTACCGTCGGCTACCACTTCACCCACAGAAGAGGCTGAAGAGGAAGAAGTAGAGGAAGCACAGGGCAAGGAGCCTGCCGCGACTGAGGATGTTAGCGAGGTTCCTCTTCGCAAGCGCCGTCGGGCAGCCCAAGTTATGTCTTCTTCCACGAGCTCACCCGCGAGGGAATCGGATGTGAGGGATGATGGAAACTCAGGTCCGTCTCCTACGACCACAGCTGCTCCCTTGGACGTGAGTCCTTTGAGCTCGGCTCCTCCTCCTCCTCAGTCGGGTGGGCAGCTGCCTTTTGGAGGCCCAAACTTTGACGAGCTTGACACCGAGGATGAAGAAGAGCACAGGTTTGTTCCTTCTTGTACGAAAATATTATTTTGTAAGTTAGGTACTCTTGCTTATGTTGTACGCTTTTCGGTCACTTGCAGTGCCGAGACTGTGCGACCTCCAACTCCTCCAACCGTGAGAGCCTCGACTCTAGATCAGCCTGAAGCCTCTCCTGTTGCGGCTGAGGTTGTGAAAACAATAGCCACAACCACTTCCATTGAGGCTGCCAATATTGAGAGTACATCGACTCCGCAAATTGGAACTTCTGCTGCCAAGCCCGCGCCTTGGATTGAACACGTAAGTGTCTTTTTGTCGAGTCTTCCCTCTGGACCTATTTGTGTATAGCTTATGTTGGTTTCGTGTGCGTGCAGCCCTTCTACCTCAACCTGGTGGAATCAGGTAAAGTATTTGTCCAGGTTGAACAGGAGAGGGATAATCTGCGCGCTATTATGGAGCAGCTCACCCGTAAGTATCTTGGGTTTCTGTAAGTCTTTGCCTTGTTGATTGTGAATAACATCTGTCCATCTATCTCAGGTGACAAGGCAACCGCTGAATCTCGGGTTAAAGAGCTAGAAGAGACACTCGCCAAGGAACGCGCGGAGTCGAAGAAGGCCTTGGATGATGCCAAGGACACCGCCGCTTTGCGCGAGAAAAATTATGTTGAGCGCCTGGCGAGCCTCACCCGAGACGTAGGCGGTGAGTCGAGACTTTCACTTTTTGCTTACTTATTTTTGCCATTGAATAGTATGTAACATTTTTTGTTACTTCTGCTTTTTTGAAGGAGCTGTTGGGGCATCGACACCCGCAGATCAACCGAGTGTCGATTTGTCCCTTGACCGCGCAATCGGCGACCTGGATGTCGTCTCTACCCAAGCCAAGGACGCACTCGCCAAATCTACGAGCACGCTCGGCGCCGTGTTCAAGGATGTGTTCCCCTCCAGCCAACCTCCTTCGACTGTGGATGGCTTCGCTGACGTCCTGGGCCCGGGAACCTCGACTATGGCGAACTTTGCTCGCGCTTTGACGGTACGCGGCTCAGAGACCACCCTCAAACTCCTTTTAGGTCATGGGATAGAGGGTGTCGGGGGAGTATCCCCGGGTAGGGTCAAGGCTTGGCATAAGGTGGTGTTCGAAGTTGTGCCGAGGTACGGAAAGGGCCGACCTGTTTGGGCCTGGGAAGGTCCGAGCTTCATCTTGACCTGGAGAGTACAGGCCGACCTATTTTGGCCCAAGGGGTCCGAGGTATACTGTTGGCCAGGGCCGAGGTTCACTGTCCGAGCTATGTTCAGCCGACCTAACTACCTCAGTGCAGTGGTTTGTGTGTGAGTGCAGGAGAAGCTGTGGGGAGGAAGTAAGATCCGACCTGGTAAAGGAGATTAAGCGCAAGACCCGAGGTACGGAGCCCGTCACATCCGTCGAGCTAACCGAGGTGGTGGGCTGTAGGTCGGGCAGGAGTCAATGCTCCTGTCACTTCCAGCCGGGTACAGAGCGCCTGACACGGGAGCGTCTGTCAAGGAGCATGGCAGAGGCGTGCTCCGGGTTCGGCGGGCCTGCACGTCTCTGATCGCTGACTACGCGAGGTCTGGGAAAAGGCTACGAGGTAGCTCTGCCAGGCCACGTCCTGTCTCGGTCAGAGGGGACATGCTAGTTCTGCCGTTAGGCTACAGGAGATGGGCAAGCCACGTCTTGTCCCTGACCGAGGTACGGTGGTACGGTGGTGACCGTTGCAGAGGCATGGCAACAGTGTTCTGCGAGGGGCACAATGGTAACCCGGCTGGCCTATATAGTGGGCTTCACCCCCTCCTGCTGGAGGACGGACGGATCGATCAACAGAGGAAGAGAAAGAGAGAGAGAAAGAGGAACCTCGGAAACCCCGGAAACACCTCGGATCTAGCTCGGAGTGCCTTCCTCCCGTTAGCTCCATCTTTTACCTCAAGTTCTCACCATTGTATCATCATACAGCTCGAGGAGCAGCTTGTACTTGTCACTTGAGCTATACACTGACTAGGATAGTGCTGCAGTAGGGGTGTTACCTCCGCAAGAGGGCCCCGAAGCAGGGTACATCGTGGTGTGCTTTGTGTTCTTGCTTTCTTGGTTCTTTGTTCGTGTTCTTGCGTGTTCTTGCGTGTGCACTTCTTGAGTGCATAAACCCTCCCCGGATTCCCCCAACGACCATTCGGCCCCATCTTAGCCATACCTATGGCATCTGCCGTGATCCCACCACGACAGTTGGCGCCCACCGTGGGGCAGATTGAGGCGTTGGAGGGAGTTTTCATCCGGACGGGCTCAGGCGAGCGTGTTCTTTCCGGGCTTGTCGCCAAGATCGGAGAGTTCACCTTCATCAGCGACAACGCGGGGTGTTTCGCCGGCAAGCCCTTCCCCGAGCACGGCTTCACCATGATGCTCGGCAGCTTCGTCACGTACGTTGCTGTCGAGGTTGTTCGCGGGTACCCGGAGCAGGTGCTCGTGGACGACGAAACTCCTCTCCTCGCGGCTTTAGGTCGGCGTATCACTCGCCCCGAGAGCTGCGTAGAGGTGATGATGACAGGTCCGGTTGACGCCGCTGGCAAAGTAGATGCCAGCCAGTCCAAGGCAGCCGAGGTTGCTAAGGTGAGATCTGCAAAGCCCAGGCTAGAGAAGGACTTGCCTGGCACCCCAGAGCTGCAGGGCCGAGGTGCGACCCTGGTAGAGATAGTGGATACACTGGCAGACCCAGTAAATCCAGGAGTGGACATAGTAGTGACTGTGGCCGACCTAGAGGCAAAGCGTGTCCTGTTGCAGAAGGAGGCTGTAGCAATGATAACAGCTAGAGATGAGTTCAATAGAGATCTGCGCGAGTACAATGCAGCGAATGGCTTCACCCCGGTAGCGGTTGATACACATAGGGGAGCCGAGGTGCGGCAGAGAGGCAAGGGGCTCAACGATGAGATAAACAGGGAGGCTCGACCTACCACCTCGGCTAGGAGTGGAGTCGCGTGTCAACTGGAAGGCCGGTGTATAGTTCCCCTGCTAAGAACCTCAGAGCTGCCGAGGCAGGCAGGGCCGAGCTATCCGGATTATCTGGAGATGCATGGCGTGCGCAGCAGAAGCGAGTCAATGAGTTAGTATATGTGGCTAACCAGCAGAATGAGGCTCTCCGCAGAGCATATGCCGGGGCTGGTGATTCAGAGATGGTTTATTCAGCTAGGCCAGTCAGTCAGGTGTCCAAGGGGCAAGCCTCGTCTCCACTCGTCGGAGGAGCCGATCGAGCCCGGAGTGTCACCTCGGGTCAGAACAGCAGCTGCAGATGTATGATCCAGTCCTAGCAGCAAAGCAGAAGGTGGGCCAGGGCAATGCTAGCCGAGCTAAGGGAAACCCCGGCCCAGGCAATGCGAGCCGAGCTAAGGGTAACTCCGGTCAGGGAAATCAGAACGGCGGTCAAGCAGCATCGGCTGGCCGAGGTAAACCACCTCCGCCCCCGAGGTATCAGCAACAACCTCGGCAGCAGGGGCAATATCAGCGAGAGCCGGAGTATGTTCAGCAACCTCAGAACGTCGGTCAAGGCGATGACCGATATGATGATGGAGACTCGGCCATGGCACGAGCTGGATACCACAGAGTGGATGGGGCGTTGGGACCTCGGATAGGAGGTCGGATGTTAGCTCCAGGCGATGTCCGTAACAAGCTGGATAGAATCTACTTGTCTGAGCAACTGGAGGAGGAAGGCCCTCCTGGTCCGGCGTGTTTTGGACCTCGGATCATGAAGGAGCCACCACCACCAGTATCTCAGTTCCAGTTAGGTCGGAACACCAAGCCATACAATGGGAGCACCAAGCCACAAGATTGGCTGACAGATTATGTATCCTCGGTGCACATTGCGGGGGGCAATCGCCGATGGGCGGTCCGGTATCTCCCGCACATGTTGGAAGGTCCAGCTCGGATCTGGCTGAATAATTTGCCGGAGTATAGTATCAACTCCTGGATAGACTTGGAGCTGGCGTTTAACAGCAACTTTGCTAGTACATACAAGAGGCCAAACCGACCTCAGCTCCTGGCGGCATGTAAGCAAGATGATCATGAAACTGACCGAGAATTCTTAACTCGGTGGAGCAATGTTCGGAATTCCTGTGAAGGAGTGGTAGAGGCACAGGCCATTTCCTGGTTTGCAGATGGTTGTCGACATGGCAGCATGCTGTGGCAGAGGCTCCAGAGAGATATGCCGAGATCCCTAGCAGAAACAATCCGGGTTGCAGATTCTTATGCCTGGGTGATCCGATGCAGCCAGCAGCAGAGGCAGGAGCACGTAACAGAAGGAGGGAGCCAATAAACAACCGGCTCGGACCAAGGTGTAATGACCGTCAGGAGTTCGGACAGAAGAGGAGGGAGCCGGACTATCCATACCCTCCAACCAAGTTGCAGCGGTGAACCCGGATCAGCCCGGAGCTGGAGGTGTCCAGAGGCCAAAAATCAATGGTCCGGCATTTAGTCCGAACCCGGAGCCACCCATGACCTATGAATCAATGATAGATGGTCCGTGCTGTTACCATACGACTGACCCGCGCAAGCCAGCCAACCATTCAACCCGGCAGTGCAGCTGGAACCGCAGAATCAGAGAAGAGGGGCAAGGCCGGAGGAATCAGAACAGGACCACCACCTCAGAGATTTCAGCCGAGGTCCCACCCTAATCTGTCCGGAGCAAATGTTACCCCGATAACCACTGCACCTCTTCCGAGGCCTGCAGCAGCAAGACCCGTGAATGTTGTGAATGTCCGAGGTAATAACAACAACAATGGTGCCGGACCAAGTCAGCAGTATGAATACCCCGGAAATGACTATAGAGAGGTTCATGCGAGCTATGTGGTCTTTGTGACCGAGCCAACTGACAAGAAGAGCGTGCAGAGGCGTGCCATGGAGGTGAATGCAGTAATGCCGGTGGTGCCGACCTATATGAACTGGTCTGAGCAGGAGATCACTTGGAGCAGAAAGGACACACCTCGGATCATGCCGAGCCCTGGAAAGTATGCCCTGGTGGTAGATCCAACGTTGTGTGGGCCTACCAACAATGTGAGGTTCACCCGAGTTCTGGTGGACAATGGCAGTGCCATCAACATCATGTACCGAGACACAATGGTGAAATTGGGCATCTCGCCTAATCAGTTGATGCCAAGCAGTTGTACTTTTCATGGGATTGTGCCGGCGTTTCCTGTGCACCCATGGGCAAGATATGGGTGGATGTAGCATTTGGAACCAAGGAAATTGCCGAGTTGAGAGTATCGAGTTCGAGGTGGTGGACTTGGAGAGTGCATACCATGCATTGCTTGGAAGGCCGGCTCTGGCCAAGTTCATGATTTCCACCCATGTTGCATACCTGAAGATGAAAATGCCAGGGCCTAATGGGATCATATCCATCTCGGGTGACTACAAGCGAGCCATTCAGTGTGCCTCGGCGGGGTCTAATCTGGCCGAGTCTTTGGTGATCGCAGCGAGAAGAAGAAGCTGCATCAAGTGGTGGCAATGGCGCAGTCAACACAGCTCGGCCTGTCCGGACTGATGAGCCCGGACTCAACTGCGGCGTTCGAGGTACCCAAGGAGACCAAGAAGATCCCCATTGACCCGGAGCACCCAGAGCATGTGGCCATCATTGGGACCGGGCTAGGCGAGAAATAGGAAGGCGAGCTCTGTCACTTCCTCCGTGAGAATCGGGATATCTTTGCATGGTCGGCTAAGGACCTGCCAGGTGTTCCGAGGGAGTTGGCAGAGCACTCTTTATTTGTTAGGCCAGAGGTGAAACCGGTGAGGCAACCGACCCGTCGTCTCTCAGACGACCGGAGACAAGTGGTGCTGGACGAGCTGGCTAAGTTGCTTGCAGCCGGGTTCATAATGGAGGTACTGCATCCGGACTGGATATCCAATCCGGTCTTGGTGGAAAAGAAGAAAGACGAGCCAGCCGTGGTCAAGGTGTGGCGCATGTGCATTGACTTCACTAACCTCAACAAGGCGTGCCCAAAAGATCCATTTCCATTACCTCGGATTGATCAAGTGATCGATTCCACTGCTGGTTGTGAACTGTTATCTTTTATCGATGCGTACTCTGGTTTTCACCAGATACCACTGAACCCAAAGGATCAAATAAAGACTGCTTTTATTACCCCGTATGGGGCGTATTGCTATCGTGTCATGTGTTTTGGTCTGAGAAATGCCGGGGCAACTTATCAGAGGTGTATGCAGAAATGCCTGCACTCTCAGATGGGCAAAAATGTGCAAGTGTATGTCGATGATATTGTCATCAAAACTAAGGAGAAACATACTCTCCTCGAGGATCTCGAGGAGACATTTGTGAATTTGAGAAAGTATCGGTTGAAGCTTAACCCGGACAAGTGCACCTTTGGTGTCCCGGCTGGAAAGTTGCTCGGATTCCTGGTGTCTAGCCGAGGTATCGAGGTTAACCCGGCCAAATCCGAGCTATTGAGAGCATGAAGTTACCGAAGTGTTTGAAAGATGTGCAGAAGTTCACAGGGTGCCTAGCCTCGTTGAGCCGATTTGTAGCTCGGCTAGGAGAAAAAGCCTTACCTTTGTACCAGCTCATGAAGAAAAGTACCGGGTTTACATGGACCCCGCAGGCCGACGTGGCGTTTGGTGAGCTGAAAAAGATGTTGTCCACTGCCCCGGTGTTGGCGTCACCATTGCACAATGAGCCGATGTTACTTTACATTGCGGCCACAAACCGAGTTGTAAGTGTGGCAGTGGTGGTGGAGCGCGAAGAAGGTGGCAGGTCGGTGCAGAGACCGGTGTATTACTTGAGCGAGGTGATCTCTACCTCGAAGCAGAACTATCCTCACTACCAGAAGATGACGTATGGTGTCTACCTGGCGGTCAAGAAGTTGAAGCATTATTTCCAGGAGCATCCCATGACGGTGGTGTGCGAAGCTCCAATCTCGGAGATCATCGGGTGCAAAGATGCAACTGGCCGAGTTGCCAAATGGGCGATTGAGGTGTCTCCATATGCACCACATTATGAGAGAAGAGACGCAATTAAATCCCAGGCGTTGCCGGACTTCTTTTGTGATTGGGCCGAGATGCAGTATGAGCCACCCAGGCCGGACTATAATTATTGGAAAATGCATTTTGATGGGTCCAAAACAAAGATCGGGCTGGGGGCTGGAATAGTCCTCACCTCGCCAAAGCAAGATCAGCTGAAGTACGTGCTGCAGATTCATTTCTCAGCATCAAACAATGTGGCGGAGTATGAGGCCTTAATCCATGGCCTCAAGGTGGCAAAGGAGATCGGTATCCGGCGTGTAGAGTGCTTCGGCGATTCCGACCTGGTGGTGCAACAATCTTCTGGAACTTGGGATGCTCTGGATGCCAACATGGCGTTATATCGGTTCCATGTGCAAAAGATATCCGGGTTCTTTGAAGGGTGTGAGTACAGGCATATACCTCGGGCAGAAAATGATGCTGCCGACGTGTTGTCAAAGCTCGGTTCATCAAAGAGGCAGTACCACCAGGGGTAGCCCTGAATCACTTGAGAACTCCTTCAATCAAACCTTCTCCTGAATCCGAATCTATTTTCATCCCGGCGGAGCAAGAGCCCGGACCTGTTCCAATGGAGGTAGACGTCGGATGCGTTTGGTCGGACCCGGGGACTGCGTGGCAGAGCTCGGGGACTGCACACCAAACCTCGGGGACTGCTCATCCAGACTCGGGGACTGGTCGCAGGATGGTGGAGGAAATAATGGAGGAGATTATGGTGGCCGAGCCAATGGAGGTGGATGAGGAACTTTTTCCTTTGCACCCGGTGCCGGAGTGGGCGGAGCAAATTATGAAGTTCATAACGGAGGGAAGCACGCCAAGTGACACAACCGAGGCTAGGAGATTCAAAGGAGGGCCAAGGCGTACACCATCATCAACAAGGAGCTCTATAAAAGAAGCGTAACCGAGGTGTTGCAACGGTGTGTTGAGCCAGCTGAAGGCAAGGAGATGCTTTTGGAGATCCACCAAGGAGATGTGGTCATCATTGCAGCACAAGAGCTCTGGTGGCCAAGGTGTTTAGGCATGGGTTCTATTGGCCCACTGCTCTTGCTGATGCAGAGGCCATAGTCCGGAGATGTGAAGGATGCCAAAGGTTTGCCAAGCAAACGCATATGCCAGCCTCGGCGCTCAAAACAATTCCTATCACTTGGCCGTTTGCGGTATGGTGTTTGGATATGGTGGGAGAGTTCAAACCAGCCCGAGGTAACATGACGCACATATTGGTGATGGTGGACAATTCACCAAGTGGATCGAGGTGAAACCAATCCGGAAGTTGGATGGTCATTCAGCAGTGACTTTCTTGAAGGAGATTATTCTGCGATATGGCTACCCCCATAGCATTATCTCGGACAACGGCACAAACTTTGCTGTTGGAGAGTTCGCTCGGTTTTGCATGAACAAGGGAATCCGGCTGGACATAGCCTCGGTGGCACACCCGGAGTCTAATGGACAAGTGGAAAGATCAAATGCTCTAGTGTTGGCCGGCATCAAGGCTCGGCTCATTGAACCACTGCTGAAAACGCCGGGGTGTTGGATAGATGAGATACCAGCAGTACTGTGGGGTCTAAGGACCACGCCAAATCGATCAACTGGCTATACGCCATTTTTTATGGTCTATGGGGCAGAAGCTATGCTACCCACTGACATCGAATATGATGCGCCCAGAGTGGCAATGTACACTGAAGCCGAGGCAAAAGAGGCTCGGGAGGATGCAGTAGATCTGCTTGAGGAAGCGAGAGAATTGGCCTCATCTCGGTCAGCAATTTACCAGCAAGGTCTCCGACGTTATCATAGCCGGAGTATCAACCCTCGTGTGTTTCACGAGGGAGATTTGGTGCTGAGGTTGGTGCAGCGCAAGAAAGGCCGGCACAAGTTGTCACCTCCATGGGAGGGACCGTTCGTTGTGAGCCGAGCTCTGCTCAATGATTCCTACTATCTTATAGATGCGCAGGAACCAAGGGAAGATGGGCTGGACAACCCCGGTCAGAGGTCAGGCGACCATGGAACGTAGCTCTACTCCGACCTTTCTACTCATGAAAGGCGCAATGTATGTACCTCGGTTAATCCTTAATAAAAATGTCGGCACTCCGAGGTTAAAGCTCGGGGACTGCCTCGCTCTTGTGCTTATGTTTTATCTCTGTTTGTCAGTTTCGTTCATATGCCGAACTATTTTGAACCTCGTCTCAAACTTCAAGTAATGTGTGCTATGAAACTAATCTTGTGACTCGACTGGCATCTGCCTAAAAGGTAGTCAAGAGCAAAGAGGAAAAAACGTGGGAGACATGAAAATGAACTCGGGGACTCGGTCCAAAATATAGTTCGGCATGTGTCGTTTACTAACCCCTGTCTTTACCTTTCGTTTATGTCGGATGACTTTGAAACATACCTCAGAGAAGGAAACGATGCAGGAGAGAGTGGTGATGGCGTTGAGGCCGAGGTATCCCTCAGAGAAGGAAACGATGCAGGAGAGAGTGGTGATGGCGTTGGCGGGAAGGTGATGAACCTGGAGTCCGAACTTGTCGAGGAAGCTCCGGAAGAAATCACTAACGGGCAGTCCGAAGCCGCGCTGGAAGTGCGCAACGAAGACCACCCGTTCCCCTTCCTTGACTTGAGGCTCGAGTTCGCCCTCTGGCAGGCGACACTCTACCCGGCGGGAATCCGCCGAGTCGCCCTGAGCCACTGGATTTCGTCCGGAGTTACATCCGAACCTTCCCAGCCGGCTCGTTCTCCGACCTCCAGTTCGAGGTCTGGAGCCTCGGTTTGTTCCGAAGTCTCAGGAGGAGACATCTCGGCAGAATCAATCTGCAGAAGAATGCACAGAAGTTTAGCAAAGGAAAAAGCAAATCTGGAATCTAAAGCTATATCTGGCTAACTCAGGAGGAGTTGGACGGCTATCTTGTGTATATAGAGGCATATCTATGCTAGGCGAGCATCAGTCCGAGGTATGAAACTCATTACTACCCAAAAAAGTATGCAAGTAAGATCTACCGGAGGAGGTAAATAGAGTTTTATTCAAGAACATATGAAGAACCACAGCGCAAAGAGGAAGAAACCTAGGGCAATGCTAGGGTATCAGGAAAGGGAGTACATACCGTGAAAACGAGGTGCTGAAGGGCGCGCCGGTGACGCGGTCGCAGCGGCGGCGAAGGAGCTGCTCGTCGGCGGTGGCGGGAACGCGTTTCTTCTCAACCGGAAGCGGCGGCACTGGTTGCGATGGAGGCGAGATGGCGAGTGAAGGAGGAAGAAGATGGCGAAGTTGCCCGTGGGGCCCTACTTATAGCGCGCGCGGTAACTGCCCGCATTAACTGCACCACTACCGCGCGGTTATCGGGAGGCGCGGGATCGTGTGCGAGTGGGCGCACGGTTACGCGGTCTGCGGCCGCACGATCGGCCACATCGTGGGCCGCAGAGTGGCAACCGCCCACCCGGATTTCCTGCGCTGGTCAGCACAAGAATCGAGGGGTCGTGGGCGGTCAAGTACTTGAGTGCGCAGGTGCGCTGTTCGGTGGGTCCGGCTGACGAGGGCGGCGTGTGGTCAGAATCTGCTTGGCAGAGGTCCGGATTCCGAAGCCCGGGCAGAGATTCTTCGCCACGTACCTCGGAAAATCTTGAGGCAAGATGGTGCTGAGTCAGATAGCTCGGAGAGTTCAATTCGCATATCTACCTCGGATTGGATGGTGGTGTGTGGGAGGTACCTCGGCGTGACTATGTGGAGGTCGGTTTAGGAGGTGGTGTGATGCTTGTTTTGAACCTGCTACGGCCCTTCTTCCGAGGTCGTAGGACCGCACCAGCTTCGGGGACTAATGTCGGGGAGTATCCCCGGGTAGGGTCAAGGCTTGGCGTAAGGTGGTGTTCGAAGTTGTGCCGAGGTACGGAAGGGGCCGACCTGTTTGGGCCTGGGAAGGTCCGAGCTTCATCTTGACCTGGAGAGTACAGGCCGACCTATTTTGGCCCAAAGGATCCGAGGTATACTGTTGGCCAGGGCCGAGGTTCACTGTCCGAGCTAAGTTCAGCCGACCTAACTACCTCGGTGCAGTGGTTTGTGCTGTGAGTGCAGGAGAAGCTGTGGGGAGGAAGTAAGATCCGACCTGGTAAAGGAGATTAAGCGCAAGACCCGAGGTACGGAGCCCGTCACATCCGTGTCGAGCTAACCGAGGCGGTGGGCTGTAGGTCGGGCAGGAGTCAATGCTCCTGTCACTTCCAGCCGGGTACTAGAGCGCCTGACACGGGAGCGTCTGTCAAGGAGCATGGCAGAGGCGTGCTCCGGGTTCGGCGGGCCTGCACGTCTCTGATCGCTGGCTACGCGAGGTCTGGGAAAAGGCTACGAGTAGCTCTGCCAGGCCACGTCCTGTCTCGGTCAGAGGGGACATGCTAGTTCTGCCGTTAGGCTACAGGAGATGGGCAAGCCACGTCTTGTCCCTGACCGAGGTACGGTGGTACGGTGGTGACCGCTGCAGAGGCATGGCAACAGTGTTCTGCGAGGGGCACAATGGTAACCCGGCTGGCCTATATAGAGGGCTTCACCCCCCTCCTGCTTGGGGGACGGACGGACGGATCGATCAACAGAGGAAGAGAAAGAGATAGAGAGAAAGAGGAAGGAACCTCGGAAACCCCGGAAACACCTCGGATCTAGCTCGGAGTGCCTTCTCCCTCCCGTATAGCTCCATCTTTTACCTCAAGTTCTCACCATTGTATCATCATACAGCTCGAGGAGCAGCTTGTACTGGTCACTTTGAGCTATACACTGACTAGGATAGTGCTGCAGTAGGGGTGTTACCTCCGCAAGAGGGCCCCGAAGCAGGGTACATCGTGGTGTGATTTGTGTTCTTGCTTTCTTGTTTCTTTGTTCGCGTTCTTGCGTGTTCTTGCGTGTGCACTTCTTGAGTGCATAAACCCTCCCCGGATTCCCCCAACGACCATTCGGCCCCATCTTAGCCATACCTATGGCATCTGCCGTGATCCCACCACGACAGAGGGTGACTTCGAAGCCGCTCTGTCTGCTTTCCCTCATAAGCCTGGCGGGAAATTGGTGTCCCTAAAGCATTTGAACGAGCCAGCCGCAAAGTTGGCTGAAACTTTTATGGCCACCATGGAGCGTCGGGCAGAAGAGGTCGCCGCTCGTGCGAGTAGGGCTAGGTCAGAGTCAATGTCTGAGAAGTAGGGCAGCCGCGCCTTTGATGTCTTGTAATTAAACTTATGACCATGCGAGTATGCATGTGCTTTTGCTACTTTTGTATGAATTTATGTTCCTCGTTATGATTCTGTTTGTAAAGTTGTATGTTGTTGCTCGTCTGAGCTTTGTGACTAGTTTCTCATGAAACTTTTATGATGCTTGGAACAGAAACGGCCAGCCGCCACTTCATCCGGTTCGTCGCGGCATCATACCCCTTATCGATCTCGAGCTCAGGCGTCAAACGATGTCGCGGTAATACGTTATATGAAGGCTCGACTTGCGAAACAGGAGCAGGAACTGGCGAGTGCCCGAAGCGAGCTGGAAAGGATGAGGGCAAGGCCTGCTTTACCCACCCAACGGGAGGAGTATGTACTTGGCGAGATGGAGATCGTGAACAGACAGCTCGAGTGTAAGCATGACTGCCTTGATCTTATGAGTTCACAGCTTGTTCTTTTTTTTTTCACCCAACTTGTTTGTTGCAGGTTTGGTTCAAGATTTCCAGGCGGAGCAGGCTCGCGTGGATGAGTAGTTGAACATGGCAACTGAGGAACCCACGACTGGCCCCAGCACTTTCGACTGGACAAGCACCGAGCACGCATACTCGTGACTCTGCAGGATCGAGTGTGGCGGAGCACTATGCTTCTTGAATTGTGCAGGTCGGCTTTCAGTCGAATCAACCAGATGGTTTTTCCGACTGGGCCACAACCTCAAGGAATCCACGCGCTGCTCGATCTCTTTCGGTCAACAGGTTCCATTCGAGGCTTCATCACCCAGAAGCTTGTGGACGGTGCCAACGCAACCATGGCATATCTCCGAAGTCAACGTCCAAATTTGTAGCTACGTCCACCCGTGCCAGGATCGTCTTTGTCCCAGTCGAATCTTGACGAATCATTCGATCACGCGAGGACATTGGTTGATTGTTATCAAGCGCAACTTATGGGCCCTGTTCTTCCAGCAAAGGATGAACCAGAAGATTAGGGTATTTATGTATAGGGAACAGCCCCCGAGTGTAAATTTGCCTCTTAGTACATATTTGTTCACTTGTATGTATGCAGCCCCCGAGTGTATTGAGTGGGGTTTATGAAAAATAGTTTACATAGATCATGAATTACATAGCCCCCGAGTGCTCGAGTGAGGCTAGAATTTTATGAGGGTTGAAGCTTCAACTTATGCCTGCAGGCTCAGCCCCCGAGTGATTGATTGGGGTTGAGCAAATTTTTTTCCTTTGTGTTTAGTGTTACGATCCAGCCCCGAGTATTCGAGTGTGGCTGAATTATTATGTTGAAGGAGCGAAAGCTTTTATGTAATGAGGCAGCTCAGCCCCCGAGCATACGGGTGAGGCTGATTTTGTGCTGATAAGTATGCGAGTATGAGCAGGAAAAAGTATGAGGCATTTATTGACTATATTCCATTTATGAATGTTTAGGCTGCAGGCCGCCTCATTAAAAACCTTCCAGTCCCCTTAGCTACCCTGGTAAGGAAAGAGCGCGTCTGAAACCTGCAGCCATCCGACATATGAGCCTATTACATTATGCGACTGAGCAATCTAAGCATAGAAACGGCGCAGCTGCGCAACGTTCCAAGGATTGTGGAGAGTTCGCCGGTCTTCGCATGCTTCAGTCTGTATGCTCCACCACCTATGACCTCAGTGATGATGAAGGGTCCTTCCCATGGAGAAGCAAGTTTATGCACCTTCTTTTGTTTCAGTCGAAGTACCAGGTCGCCAACCTCGAAGGACCTGGTACGCAGTCGACGACTATGGTAGTTGCGGAGGTCCTGCTGATAAACAGCTTGCACGCGAGCGCCGTGTTACGTGCTTCTTCTAGCAAGTCGACTGCGTCTTCGAGTGCTTCATCTACATCTTCTTCATTATATGCTTCGACTCTCGGTGCGTTGAACTTTACGTCGGATGGCAGAATTGCCTCTGCGCCGTAGACCCATGAAAAATGAGTGAATTGCGTTGAGGCGTTGGGTGTTGTGCGTAGGCTCCATAGCACAGACGGGAGCTCTTCTACCCAAGCACCCGCAGCCCTTTTGAGTGGCACCAAGAGGCGCTTCTTGATTCACTTGTTACGAGCCCATTGGCCTTTTCGACTTGGCCGTTTGATTGCGGGTGCGCCACAGATGCATAATTGAGCGTGATATCTTGCTCTTTGCAGAAGGATTTGAATTCCTCAGCCGTGAAGTTTGTACAGTTGTCAGTGATGATGCTATTTGGTACACCAAAGCGGTATATGATGGATTTTATGAAATTGACTGCTGTAGTGGCAGTCGAACTTGTGATGGGTACTGCTTCAATCCACTTGGTGAACTTGTCGACCGCCACCAGCAGGTGAGTATGCCCTCCATGGGAGGATTTTTTGAGTGGCCCAACCATATCGAGCCCCCACTGGGCGAAACGCCAAGCCAATGGTATTGTCTTCAACGCCGATGCGGGTGCGTGTGGCTTTGTGTCGAATTTTTGACAGCCGATGCACCTTTTGACTATGTCTTCCGCGTCTTTGAGTGCTGTGGGCCAGTAGAAGCCTGCGCGAAAGGCTTTGGCTACGAGTGATCGACTGCTGGCGTGATGCCCGCAGGTACCTGCATGAATATCACGAAGGATGGCTTGGCCATCTTCAAATGCTATGCAACGCTGGAACATACCTGATATGCTGCGTTTGTAAAGTTCACCATTGATGACAGTGTATGCTTTAGATCGCCGAGTGACGCGTCGTGACTCTGTGAAGTCTTCGGGTACCTCGCCGCGGAGTATGTATGCGAGGAAGGGTTGTCCAAGTTGGCTCGATGAGGAGTACCACGACTGGTGGGTCCTCTGTGCTAGGTGTTTTGCTCTTGGCTGGTGCGCCTGATCGGGAGTTGTCCGCTTCTTTTTGATTGATCTGTGCTCGATGCGCTCGAAGAAACACCGGGGGGCACTGGTGCTTTGGTCGCACCAATGTTGGCTAACTTATCTGCTTCTTCATTGCTCTCACCCTATGTGCCGCAACTCGCAGCCTTCGAAGCTGCCCTCCATGATGTTGTACAGGTCACGGTAGGCAATCATGTTATCTGCGATCGCGTCGCAGGCCTTCATTGTTTGCTGCACCACCAGATTCGAGTCGCCATAAATCATCAGTCGAGTACACCCGAGGGCTTTGGCCATCCTCATGCCATGGATCAGAGCCTCGTATTCTGCTTCGTTATTGGACGGGAACTCGAACCCCATTTGTAGGATGTAGCGGAGTTTGTCGCCTTTTGGTGATATGAGGATGACACCTGCGCCTGCACCTTCATTTTTCTTCGAGCCATCAAAGTACATAGTCCAGGAATTGGACACATCTGGTGCTCCTGGGAGCTGAGCTTCAATCCACTCGGTGTGAAAGTCGGGTAAAACTTGTGCTTTGATGGCCTTCGAGTAATCATACCTGATGTCTCTTGGTGCTAGCTCGATGAGCCATTTTGCTACTCGCCCAGTCGCATTGGGGTTTGTGAGGATGTCCCCAATCCCTGAAGTGCTGATTACGGTGATCGGGTGCTCAGAGAAGTAATGCGTCAGCTTTCTTGAGGACATGAACACGGCTAAGCCAGCTTCTGATAGTGCGGGTACCGCTGTTTTGATGTGGAGAGCACTTCACTCAAGTAATAAACTGGACGTTGTATGCTTTGGGGCGTGTCCCTCCTCTCCGCGTTCGACCACATGAACAGTGCTCACCACCCTATTAGTTGCAGAGACATATTATAGTGGCTCGCGTTCCCTTGGTGCTACGAGGATTGGAGGGCTTGTGAGGACTCGCTTGAGGTTCGTGAAGGCTGCTTTGGCTTCTGGCGTCCACTCGAACTTCTGCCTTCTTCATCAGTCGATAGAACGGGAGTGCTTTTTCGTCCAGCTTTGCTGATGAATCGACTGAGTGTGCTACTCTACCCGCCAACTTTTGCACGTCGTGCAGCTTTGAAGGCCTTTGAATCGTCAAGATGGTCTGTATTTTCTCCGGGTTCGCCTCGATCCTCGAGCTGAGACTAGATACCCGAGGAGTTGTCCGGCTGGCACGCCGAACGTGCACTTCTTCGGGTTGAGCTTGATGTGGAAGCGTTTGAGATTTGCGAACGTCTCTCGCAAGTCATCAGTAGTGTGTTTTCCTCTCTTGTGGTGATGACGATGTCATCTACATAGACCTGGACGTTTCGCCCAATCTGCTTCTTGAGGCAATCTTGCATCATGCGCTGATAGGTTGCTCCTGCGTTCTTGAGCCCGAAAGGCATTGTGGTGTAGCAGTAGACCCCGAGTGCGGTTATGAACGCCGTTTTTTTCTTCATCCCTTCCTTCATCCTTATCTGGTGGTAACCCGAGTAGGCATCTGTCGCCCAGTGAAATCCAGGGTGTGCTGGGCCTGTCCTATACGGCCCTCGACACTTGATGGCGAATTTTCGCTAAGGACCAAGCCTACGGCTTGGAGAGCCTCGCGAGGCATTGCCTCGCGAGGGCATTTGAGGCAGCAGAGGCCTGCGGAGGCCATATCCCTGCGCTGCCCCCTCTTCAAGGAAATCTCCCCTGGGGAGAGGTCAACGCCGAATTCTCTACAGGGCGTCCAAGCCCTCGTGGAGATCGCTTCGCTGCAAAGCAACCTCTGCAGAGCGCACATGGGCTCTGCAGCGGCCGCAGAGTGACGCGCGCCCCTGCGCGCGGTGACGACGACGCCGCAGTTGCCATTTTGGTGATTAAAGGGTCAATAAAGCTGTGCCACCCGCTCCGGACTACAAGGATTTCCTCTTTGGTGATAAGGGGACCGGCCGGCGCTACGCTCCAAGGCCAACGTCACCGTGGGCACCCCCACGTTCCTCTGCGGCCCCAGCTGGCCGTCCTGCATGGACGGTGGGTACTCTGCTACAGGAGTCAGCTTTACGCTCATGGACCGCGTCCATGGACATCCGGGCTGCGATGCACCGCGCTCCACCTTCTGCGCCACGTGACAGCCCTACCACAGTGCGAGTGCAAGGAGGGAGCACGGGGCGCCTATAAAAGGAGGGCAAGGTGCACCGTAGCAAGGGATCGCATTCTCATTCCAGCATAGCCACTTACGCGCAAGGAAGAAGAAGACCATTGCTTCCCTTCCTTGTATACACCATTGCCAAAAGAGAGCCCTCGGCAAGCTCATTGTACTGTAACCTCTACAAGCAGTGCAATACAGACAAGCAGGAGTAGCGGTATTACCTCCACACGAGGGCCGTGAACCTGGGTACGGGCTGGTGTTCATCTCTGTCGTGATGTCCCTCCACTTGCTCGACGAGCACCGTCGCCGTGCAGGTTGAGGGTTGTTTGACCAACGTGTTCAGCCCCTTACACGAACTCTCTTCGTGAGCTTGACTATCCCTGTTTCGTGGGAGTCATTCTCCGACAATTGGCGCGCCAGGTAGGGGGCTGAGGCGCGTCTTCAACCTTCATCGACCTCTGCGCCATGGCGGACACTCGCGCAGCTCGCGCCACCCGGCGGGCGTCAGGCAGGGCAACCACCGAGCCCGCTGCCAACACCACCAACCCTCGCGGCCGTCCCCGCGCCAGCCGTGCCACGGGGCGCAACACCGCTGAACCGCGGGGGAGCACCCCGAGGACGACGACGGCAACCACGACGACCGCTTCGACGACGACGTCGACCACGGGCACGGCGAGGACGCTGAGTCCTCGCACCGTCCCAGCGCCACAGCGCCTCCACTCTTGGGCGTCCAGCGCCCAGCCCAAACACCGCGCTGCTCATGGCCGCGGAACTCTTCCGCTACCGCCCACAGCTGAGGCGCACGACAACTGGCTCGGCCGCCTCAGCACCTCGTCGACATTGCGGCGGCACCGCGCGCTGCTCCTGCGGCGTCGCGCTCTCTGGTGCACCACAACTCCGGACGCGCTGGAACCACCGCGCATGGCGCACCTCCGCCGCCGCCTCCGCCGCCGCCTCCGCCAGGTCCGCCTCCAGCCGCGGCGCACAAGGCCGCATCCCACGCGTCTCGCCGCGCGATTGTCAAATCGTGCAGCGGACACCCCCAGACGCGCGGGTGGAAATGGAGCGCCAGAAGGACCTCCAGAAGCGCATCGTGGAGGAAATCGGCCAGGCAGGGCGACAGAACCGCCGTGCTCTTCAGGGGGCATCGCCTCGTACGCCACAGGTTGCGCGGCCTTCACCCGCAACCTGCGCGCGTCGTCTGGCCACAGAAGTTCAGGCCTGACCTACCCAAGGGCTACGACGGCACGAACAACCCCATCGAGTTCTTGCAGCTCTACACCACCTCCATCCAAGCTGCGGGGGAGACGACAAGGTCATGGCCAACTGGTTCTCCCACGCTCTCAAGGATTCCGCCTTGTCGTGGCTCCTGAACCTTCCCGAGGACTCCATTGACTCGTGGGAGGAGCTCTGCCAGCAGTTCGTTGCGAACTTCAAGGGCACGTACGAGCGCGCCCTCACCTACAACGACCTGCGAGCTGTGCGCCAGAAGCCTGGCGAGACCCTCCGCAGGTACATCCAGCGCTTCAGCCAAGTCCGCAACAAGATCCCGAACATCCCGGACTCGCACGTCATTGCGGCCTTCAGAGAGGGCGTCACCAACCACAGGATGCTCGAGAAGCTCGGCATCCATGATACCCTCTCCGTGGTGAAGCTCTTCGACATCGCAGACAAATGCGCCAAGGCAGAGAAGGGCTCCTCTTCGTCAAGGTGGGCTCGACAGACGACCCTGTCGAGGGATCCAAGACCCAGAAGAGGCGTGACGAGACAAACGCAAGCCTACCGCAGTCCTGGCAGCTGAACCCGACGCCAAGCATGTTCGCGAGGACTCTCCAGAGGCTGGCAAGAAAGAGGTGGACAACCGCCCGTTCTGCATCTACCACAACAGGCGCGGCCATGCGACAGAGAACTGCTATGACCTCAAGCAACTGAGCAAGAAGCGTGAGCAAGAAGAGGGCAGCGGTGGCCGCGGCAGAGGCCGTGGTTACCGCAAAGGTGGACGCAAGGGCAACTTCCAGAGGCCTCAGGGAACTCAGGCGAATGCCGCCGAGAAAAACAACAATCTGCCCGACGAAGAGCCTGGAGGCTACCAGGCCCCCAAGGGTGCCATGGCATGCATCCTCGGCGGATCCCAGGCGCCCAAGTCGAACAACCAGTTCAAGCAGTTCGCTCGCGAGCTCAACGCAGCGCTTCCCGGGGTCGAGACGTCCCGCCCCCTCAAGTGGTCCCAGTACACCATCGCCTTCGACGCCAAAGATCACCCCAAGTCTACAAAGACTGTGGGCACCCTCCCGTTGGTGTGCACCCCCACCATCAACAACATCGCCGTCGGCAAGACGCTCATTGATGGGGGTGCAGGCCTAAACGTCATCTCTGTCGAGACCTTCGAGACGCTTCAAGTGCCCTACGAGTGGCTCATGCCCTCCAGGCCCTTCACCGGGGTCACCAGCGGCTCAATCTCGCCTCTGGGGCAAGTGAGGCTCGCGGTCACTTTTGGCACGCAGGAGAACTACCGCACCGAGCTAATTGACTTCGACGTCGCGCACATTGGCCTGCCCTACAACGCCATCCTCGGCTACCCCGCCCTCGCGAAGTTCATGGCCGTCACGCACCACCCTACAACATGGTCAAGATCCCTGGCAGCGGTGGCACCATCACCATACGCGGTCACGTACAGGACGCCACGCGCGCCGTCGAGATCGCCTACAAGGCCGCTGCCATGGCATTCCCCGCTGACGAGGACATGGAGCCTCTCGAGAGGCCCAAGAAGAAGAAACAACTGTTCACTCAAGAGCAAGCATCTACAAAGAAGGTGTCGCTGAGCACCAGCGGCTCGGGGGCTGAGGCTCGGGGGCTAGCGTCACCATAGGCGCTGGCTTGCCTCCCAAATAGGAAAGCGCGCTCGTCGCCTTCCTTCGGGCAAATTCTGACATGTTCGCATGGACTCCGTCAGAAATGTCCGGTGTACCAAGGGAGGTGATCGAGCACCACTTAGCCGTGTGTCCAGACGCACGCCCTGTAAAGCAAAAAGCGCGGAAACAAGCCCCCGAGAAGCAAGCGTTCATCATCAAAGAAGTAGAGAAGCTGAAAGCAGCAGACATCATTCGAGAAGTTGCCCACCCCACTTGGCTCTCCAACGGTGTTTGTCCCAAAACCCAATGGAGGAGGCCGGCTCTGCATCGACTACACAGACGTGAACAAGGCTGCCCCAAGGATCCATACCCCATGCCAAGGATAGACCAGATTGTGGACTCCACCGCCGGCTGTGATCTCCTCTTTTCCTGGATGCCTTCTCAGGCTACCACCAGATCAAAATGGCCAAGGAAGACGAGGAGAAAACAGCATTTCTCACCCCTTGTGGTGTGTATTGCTACACTTGCATGCCCTTTGGCCTGAAAAAGCCGGCGCCACCTTCCAGAGGCTCATGAGGATCGCCTTGGGGGCTCAGATGGGAAGAAATGCAGAAGCTTATGTCGACGACATCGTGGTCAAGTCTCGCGAGGGAGACACTCTCTTGAAGGATCTCGAGGAAACCTTCGCCAGCCTGCGCAAGGTGAACATCAAGTTAAACCCCGCCAAGTGCGTCTTCGGGGTGCCTTCAGGCAAGCTCCTCGGGTTCCTCGTGTCCCACCGCGGCATAGAAGCAAACCCTGACAAGATCAAGGCTATAGAAGACATGCAGCCACCTCGCCGCCTCAAGGACATGCAGCGCCTAGCAGGATGCATGGCCAGCTTAGGCCGCTTCATCTCCAAGTTCGGCGAGAGAGCCTTGCCATTTTTCAAGATCATGAAGAAATCCGGCACCTTCAAGTGGACTCCAGAGGCTGACGAAGCATTTAAGGACTTGAAGAAATACTTGGCTAGCTCACCAGTCATGGTAGCCCCCAGGGCAGGCGAGCATCTGAAGCTGTACCTAGCAGCCACTCCACAAACTGCTAGCGCCGTCCTGGTGGTGGAAAGAGAAGAGCCAGTTCTCCCCAAGAAAAGCACTGCCACACCAAGTCCAGAACCTCCCGACGAGGAACAGTCTCTCCAGACCCAGTGCCAGGCCCACAGCCTCAAGTCGAGCCCTCCACGAGCACCCTGCCGAGGCTCCTCCACAGGCAAACCTCGCCAAAACTCCTGAGGAGCCTCTCGAGGGAGCCGACGCTGCCGCACCATCAACGACCCTCGTCGAGCATCCAGTCTACTTCGTCAGTACTGTACTGCGAGATGCTCGCGAGCGGTACCCAGTGCAGCAGAAGCTCCTCCTCGCGCTACTCATCGCCTCCAGGAAGCTGCGCCACTACTTCCAGGGTCACCCCATCACGGTGGTCACGTCCTTCCCCCTGGAGCAGATCCTGCGCAACCCCAACGCTACTGACCGCGTCGCAGGGAACATTGAGCTGCAGCCATTCAACTTGCGCTTCGACACCACAAGAGTCATAAAAGGGAGAGCTGGCGGATTTCGTCGCCGAGTGGACAGACCCAACTCCTGAAGAGCCTCGCGAAGAAGAAACCGCGTCATCGGGAGATACAATGCCAAGCCACTGGACCATGCACTTCGATGGAGCTTTCGCCTGCCGCAATGGTGGGGCTGGCGTTGTCTTAACCTCACCAAAAGGTGACAAGCTCTACTACGCCATCCAGCTGTGCTTCACAATAGACAAGATCTCCAACAACATCGCCGAGTACGAGGGCCTCCTCGCCGGGCTCAGAGCCGCAATCGCCCTTGGCGTCAAGCACTTACTCATAAAGGGTGATTCCCAGCTCCTGGTTAACTTCTCCAACAAGAGCTACACGCCTAAAGACGACCACATGGCCGCCTACCTTGAAGAGGTCCGCAAGCTCGAGAAGCACTTCAGGGCATGGAGCTCATGCACATCCCGCGAAAGGAGAACCAAGAGGCAGATGACATCGCCAAGCGAGCATCACGAAGGCAGGCCCAGCGCCGGCGTGTTTGAAGAGAGACTCTCCAAGGCGTCCATAAAGCAGCCACAAGAAGCAGCAGCCGCAAGCACAGACGAAGTACTCCCACCACCTCCTATAGGTGGGGCACCCAACTGCGGTCCATCCTCAGGGGAGCGTCTGCTGCTGGCTATGGTGCACACGAGAGACAGGCTGGGTTGACGAACTCAAAGACTACCTGCTGAAGGGAGTCCTTCCTGAAGAAGACGCGGAGGCAGAACGAGTGGCTCGACAAGCCAAGTCATACTACATCCTCGAGGGAGACCTGTACCGCAAGCGCCCAAATGGAATTGCACTCAAGTGCGTCCCCCCCGAGGAAGGCCGCATGCTGATCAGAGACATTCACAGTGGAGAGTGTGGCCACCATTCCTCTGCACGCACCCTGGCAGGCAAGGTCTTCAGGAGCGGTTTCTACTGGCCCCAAGTGCTTCAAGATGCCACCACCATCGTCCAATCTTGCGATGCGTGCCAGTTCCACGCCAAGCAAGTCATCAGCCTGCACTGGGACTCCAAACCATCCCGCTCTCGTGGCCTTTCGCGGTCTGGGGCCTTGACATCTGGGACCCTTCCCGAGATCACAAGGGGGCTACCGCTTCCTCTTCGTGGCAGTCGACAAGTTCACCAAGTGGGCAGAGGTTGAAGCAGTGCGCAGCATACCGGCCAGGGCGCAGTAAAATTCATCAGAGGCCTGGTCTGCCGCTTTGGTGTGCCTAATCGCATCATCACCGACAATGGCTCACAATTCACCAGCGGCATCTTCAGGGCCTACTGCGAGAGCCTCGGCACCAAGCTCTGCTTCGCCTCGGTGGCTCACCCACAGAGCAACGGCCAAGCCGAGCGAGCAAATGCTGAGGTCCTCAAGGGCCTCAAGACAAGCTTCAATCGCCTGAAGGGCTACGGCAAGGGCTGGATAGACGAACTCCCGTCCGTGCTCTGGTCCATCCGCACGAACCCCACGAAGCCCACTGGTGAGACGCCATTTGCTCCGTGTATGGAGCTGAAGCAGTCCTCCCCACAGAGATCAAGCATGGATCCGCACGGGTCCTTGCCTTCAACGAGGACGATCAAGCAGACCTCCACAGCGACGACCTGCTACTCCTTGACGGGTTGCGCCGCCGTGCCGCCCTCAGGGCAGCCAAGTACCAGCAAGACCTGCGACGCTACCACAGCCGCCACATACGTCCGCGCACTCTCGAGACAGGCGACCTCGTCCTCAGGAGAATCCTCTCCAGGGAAGGTCTCCACAAGCTCTCGCCAATGTGGGAAGGCCCCTACAGGGTCTCCACATCGCCAGGCCTGGCGCGGTACTC
>CAMZMU010000088.1:39447139-39655002 GCA_947311845.1 Poa pratensis
CGGGATCGTGTGCGAGTGGGCACGTTACGCGGTCTGCGCGCACGATCGGCCACATCGTGGGCCGCAGATGGCAACCGCCCACCCCGGATTTCCTGCGCTGGTCAGCACAAGAATCGAGGGGGTCGTGGGGCGGTCAAGTACTTGAGTGCGCAGGTGCGCTGTTCGGTGGGTCCGGCTGACGAGGGCGGCGTGTGGTCAGAATCTGCTTGGCAGAGGTCCGGATTCCGAAGCCCGGGCAGAGATTCTTCGCCACGTACCTCGGAAAATCTTGAGGCAAGATGGTGCTGAGTCAGATAGCTCGGAGATTCAATTCGCATATCTACCTCGGATTGGGATGGTGGTGTGTGGGAGGTACCTCGGCGTGACTATGTGGAGGTCGGTTTAGGAGGTGGTGTGATGCTTGTTTTGAACCTGCTACGGCCCTTCTTCCGAGGTCGTAGGACCGCACCAGCTTCGGGACTAATGTCGGGGGAGTATCCCCGGGTAGGGTCAAGGCTTGGCGTAAGGTGGTGTTCGAAGTTGTGCCGAGGTACGGAAGGGGCCGACCTGTTTGGGCCTGGAAGGTCCGAGCTCTCATCTTGACCTGGAGAGTACAGGCCGACCTATTTTGGCCCAAAGGGATCGAGGTATACTGTTGGCCAGGGCCGAGGTTCACTGTCCGAGCTAAGTTCAGCCGACCTAACTACCTCGGTGCAGTGGTTTGTGCTGTGAGTGCAGGAGAAGCTGTGGGGAGGAAGTAAGATCCGACCTGGTAAAGGAGATTAAGCGCAGACCCGAGGTACGGAGCCCGTCACATCCGTGTCGAGCTAACCGAGGCGGTGGGCTGTAGGTCGGGCAGGAGTCAATGCTCCTGTCACTTCCAGCCGGGTACTAGAGCGCCTGACGGGAGCGTCTGTCAAGGAGCATGGCAGAGGGTGCTCCGGGTTCGCGGGCCTGCACGTCTCTGATCGCTGGCTACGCGAGGTCTGGGAAAAGGCTACGAGGTAGCTCTGCCAGGCCACGTCCTGTCTCGGTCAGAGGGGACATGCTAGTTCTGCCGTTAGGCTACAGGAGATGGGCAAGCCAGTCTTGTCCCTGACCGAGGTACGGTGGTACGGTGGTGACCGCTGCAGAGGCATGGCAACAGTGTTCTGCGAGGGGCACAATGGTAACCCGGCTGGCCTATATAGAGGGCTTCACCCCCCTCCTGCTTGGGGGACGGACGGACGGATCGATCAACAGAGGAAGGAAGAGATAGAGAGAAAGAGGAAGGAACCTCGGAAACCCCGGAAACACCTCGGATCTAGCTCGGAGTGCCTTCTCCCTCCCGTATAGCTCCATCTTTTACCTCAAGTTCTCACCATTGTATATCATACAGCTCGAGGAGCAGCTTGTACTGGTCACTTTGAGCTATACACTGACTAGATAGTGCTGCAGTAGGGGTGTTACCTCCGCAAGAGGGCCCCGAAGCAGGGTACATCGTGGTGTGATTTGTGTTCTTGCTTTCTTGTTTCTTTGTTCGCGTTCTTGCGTGTTCTTGCGTGTGCACTTCTTGAGTGCATAAACCCTCCCCGGATTCCCCCAACGCCATTCGGCCCCATCTTAGCCATACCTATGGCATGCGTGATCCCACCACGACAGAGGGTGACTTCGAAGCCGCTCTGTCTGCTTTCCTCATAAGCCTGGCGGGAAATTGGTGTCCCTAAAGCATTTGAACGAGCCAGCCGCAAAGTTGGCTGAAACTTTTATGGCCACCATGGAGCGTCGGGCAGAAGAGGTCGCCGCTCGTGCGAGTAGGGCTAGGTCAGAGTTCAATGTCTGAGAAGTAGGGCAGCCGCGCCTTTGATGTCTTGTAATTAAACTTATGACCATGCGAGTATGCATGTGCTTTTGCTACTTTTGTATGAATTTATGTTCCTCGTTATGATTCTGTTTGTAAAGTTGTATGTTGTTGCTCGTCTGAGCTTTGTGACTAGTTTCTCATGAAACTTTTATGATGCTTGGAACAGAAACGGCCAGCCGCCACTTCATCGGTTCGTCGCGGCATCATACCCCTTATCGATCTCGAGCTCAGGCGTCAAACGATGTCGCGGTAATACGTTTATATGAAGGCTCGACTTGCGAAACAGGAGCAGGAACTGGCGAGTGCCCGAAGCGAGCTGGAAAGGATGAGGGCGGCCTGCTTTACCCACCCAACGGGAGGAGTATGTACTTGGCGAGATGGGATCGTGAACAGACAGCTCGAGTGTAAGCATGACTGCCTTGATTATGAGTTCACAGCTTGTTCTTTTTTTTTTCACCCAACTTGTGTTGTTGCAGGTTTGGTTCAAGATTTCCAGGCGGAGCAGGCTCGCGTGGATGAGTAGTTGAACATGGCAAATGAGGAACCCACGACTGGCCGCCAGCACTTTCGACTGGACAAGCACGAGCACGCATACTCGTGACTCTGCAGGATCGAGTGTGGCGGAGCACTATGCTTCTTGAATTGTGCAGGTCGGCTTTCAGTCGAATCAACAGATGGTTTTTCCGACTGGGCCACAACCTAGGAATCCACGCGCATGCTCGATCTCTTTCGGTCAACAGGTTCCATTCGAGGCTTCATTCACCCAGAAGCTTGTGGACGGTGCCAACGCAACCATGGCATATCTCGAAGTCAACGTCCAAATTTGTAGCTACGTCCACCCGTGCCAGGATCGTCTTTGTCCCAGTCGAATCTTGACGAATTCATTCGATCACGCGAGGACATTGGTTGATTGTTATCAAGCGCAACTTATGGGCCCTGTTCTTCCAGCAAAGGATGAACCAGAGATTAGGGTATTTATGTATAGGGAACAGCCCCGAGTGTAAATTTGCCTCTTAGTACATATTTGTTCACTTGTATGTATGCAGCCCGAGTGTATTGAGTGGGGTTTATGAAAAATAGTTTACATAGATCATGAATTACATAGCCCCCGAGTGCTCGAGTGAGGCTATGAATTTTATGAGGGTTGAAGCTTCACTTATGCCTGCAGGCTCAGCCCCCGAGTGATTGATTGGGGTTGAGCAAATTTTTTTCCTTTGTGTTTAGTGTTACGATCCAGCCCCGAGTATTCGAGTGTGCTGAATTATTATGTTTGAAGGAGCGAAAGCTTTTATGTAATGAGGCAGCTCAGCCCGAGCATACGGGTGAGGCTGATTTTGTGCTGATAAGTTATGCGAGTATGAGCAGGAAAAAGTATGAGGCATTTATTGACTATATTCCATTTATGAATGTTTAGGCTGCAGGCCGCCTCATTAAAAACCTTCCAGTCCCCTTAGCTACCCTGGTAAGGAAAGAGCGCGTCTGAAACCTGCAGCCATCCGACATATGAGCCTATTACATTATGCGACTGAGCAATCTAAGCATAGAAACGGCGCAGCTGCGCAACGTTCCAAGGATTGTGGGAGATTCGCCGGTCTTCGCATGCTTCAGTCTGTATGCTCCACCACCTATGACCTCAGTGATGATGAAGGGTCCTTCCCATGGAGAAGCAAGTTTATGCACCTTCTTTTGTTTCAGTCGAAGTACCAGGTCGCCAACCTCGAAGGACCTGGTACGCAAGTCGACGACTATGGTAGTTGCGGAGGTCCTGCTGATAAACAGCTGTGCACGCGAGCGCCGTGTTACGTGCTTCTTCTAGCAAGTCGACTGCGTCTTCGAGTGCTTCATCTACATCTTCTTCATTATATGCTTCGACTCTCGGTGCGTTGAACTTTACGTCGGATGGCAGAATTGCCTCTGCGCCGTAGACCATGAAAAATGGAGTGAATTGCGTTGAGGCGTTGGGTGTTGTGCGTAGGCTCCATAGCACAGACGGGAGCTCTTCTACCCAAGCACCCGCAGCCCTTTTGAGTGGCCCAAGAGGCGCTTCTTGATTCCACTTGTTACGAGCCCATTGGCCTTTTCGACTTGGCCGTTTGATTGCGGGTGCGCCACAGATGCATAATTGAGCGTGATATCTTGCTCTTTGCAGAAGGATTTGAATTCCTCAGCCGTGAAGTTTGTACAGTTGTCAGTGATGATGCTATTTGGTACACCAAAGCGGTATATGATGGATTTTATGAAATTGACTGCTGTAGTGGCAGTCGAACTTGTGATGGTACTGCTTCAATCCACTTGGTGAACTTGTCGACCGCCCCAGCAGGTGAGTATGCCCTCCATGGGAGGATTTTTTGAGTGGCCCAACCATATCGAGCCCCCACTGGGCGAAACGCCAAGCCAATGGTATTGTCTTCAACGCCGATGCGGGTGCGTGTGGCTTTGTGTCGAATTTTTGACAGCCGATGCACCTTTTGACTATGTCTTCCGCGTCTTTGAGTGCTGTGGGCCAGTAGAAGCCTGCGCGAAAGGCTTTGGCTACGAGTGATCGACTGCTGGCGTGATGCCCGCAGGTACCTGCATGAATATCACGAAGGATGGCTTGGCCATCTTCAAATGCTATGCAACGCTGGAACATACCTGATATGCTGCGTTTGTAAAGTTCACCATTGATGACAGTGTATGCTTTAGATCGCCGAGTGACGCGTCGTGACTCTGTGAAGTCTTCGGGTACCTCGCCGCGGAGTATGTATGCGAGGAAGGGTTGAGTCCAAGTTGGCTCGATGAGGAGTACCTCGACTGGTGGGTCCTCTGTGCTAGGTGTTTTGCTCTTGGCTGGTGCGCCTGATGCGGGAGTTGTCCGCTTCTTTTTGATTGATCTGTGCTCGATGCGCTCGAAGAAGACACCGGGGGGCACTGGTGCTTTGGTCGCACCAATGTTGGCTAACTTATCTGCTTCTTCATTGCTCTCACGCCCTATGTGCCGCAACTCGCAGCCTTCGAAGCTGCCCTCCATGATGTTGTACAGGTCACGGTAGGCAATCATGTTATCTGCGATCGCGTCGCAGGCCTTCATTGTTTGCTGCACCACCAGATTCGAGTCGCCATAAATCATCAGTCGAGTACACCCGAGGGCTTTGGCCATCCTCATGCCATGGATCAGAGCCTCGTATTCTGCTTCGTTATTGGACGGGAACTCGAACCCCATTTGTAGGATGTAGCGGAGTTTGTCGCCTTTTGGTGATATGAGGATGACACCTGCGCCTGCACCTTCATTTTTCTTCGAGCCATCAAAGTACATAGTCCAGGAATTGGACACATCTGGTGCTCCTGGGAGCTGAGCTTCAATCCACTCGGTGTGAAAGTCGGGTAAAACTTGTGCTTTGATGGCCTTCGAGTAATCATACCTGATGTCTCTTGGTGCTAGCTCGATGAGCCATTTTGCTACTCGCCCAGTCGCATTGGGGTTTGTGAGGATGTCCCCAATCCCTGAAGTGCTGATTACGGTGATCGGGTGCTCAGAGAAGTAATGCGTCAGCTTTCTTGAGGACATGAACACGGCGTAAGCCAGCTTCTGATAGTGCGGGTACCGCTGTTTTGATGTGGAGAGCACTTCACTCAAGTAATAAACTGGACGTTGTATGCTTTGGGGCGTGTCCCTCCTCTCCGCGTTCGACCACAAGAACAGTGCTCACCACCCTATTAGTTGCAGAGACATATATATAGTGGCTCGCGTTCCCTTGGTGCTACGAGGATTGGAGGGCTTGTGAGGACTCGCTTGAGGTTCGTGAAGGCTGCTTTGGCTTCTGGCGTCCACTCGAACTTATCTGCCTTCTTCATCAGTCGATAGAACGGGAGTGCTTTTTCGTCCAGCTTGCTGATGAATCGACTGAGTGCTGCTACTCTACCCGCCAACTTTTGCACGTCGTGCAGCTTTGAAGGCCTTTGAATCGTCAAGATGGTCTGTATTTTCTCCGGGTTCGCCTCGATTCCTCGAGCTGAGACTAGATACCCGAGGAGTTGTCCGGCTGGCACGCCGAACGTGCACTTCTTCGGGTTGAGCTTGATGTGGAAGCGTTTGAGATTTGCGAACGTCTCTCGCAAGTCATCAAGTAGTGTGTTTTCCTCTCTTGTGGTGATGACGATGTCATCTACATAGACCTGGACGTTTCGCCCAATCTGCTTCTTGAGGCAATCTTGCATCATGCGCTGATAGGTTGCTCCTGCGTTCTTGAGCCCGAAAGGCATTGTGGTGTAGCAGTAGACCCCGAGTGCGGTTATGAACGCCGTTTTTTCTTCATCCTCTTCCTTCATCCTTATCTGGTGGTAACCCGAGTAGGCATCTGTCGGCCCAGTGAAATCCAGGGTGTGCTGGGCCTGTCCTATACGGCCCTCGACACTTGATGGCGAATTTTCGCTAAGGACCAAGCCTACGGCTGGAGAGCCTCGCGAGGATCATTGCCTCGCGAGGGCATTTGAGGCAGCAGAGGCCTGCGGAGGCCATATCCACTGCTGCCCCCTCTTCAAGGAAATCTCCCCTGGGGAGAGGTCAACGCCGAATTCTCTACAGGGCGTCCAAGCCCTCGTGGAGATCGCTTCGCTGCAAAGCAACCTCTGCAGAGCGCACATGGGCTCTGCAGCGGCCGCAGAGTGACGCGCGCCCCTGCGCGCGGTGACGACGACGCCGCAGTTGCCATTTTGGTGATTAAAGGGGTCAATAAAGCTGTGCCACCCGCTCCGGACTACAAGGATTTCCTCTTTGGTGATAAGGGGACCGGCCGGCGCTACGCTCCAAGGCCAACGTCACCGTGGGCACCCCCACGTTCCTCTGCGGCCCCAGCTGGCCGTCCTGCATGGACGGTGGGTACTCTGCTACAGGAGTCAGCTTTACGCTCATGGACCGCGTCCATGGACATCCGGGCTGCGATGCACCGCGCTCCACCTTCTGCGCCACGTGACAGCCCTACCACAGTGCGAGTGCAAGGAGGGAGCACGGGGCGCCTATAAAAGGAGGACAAGGTGCACCGTAGCAAGGGATCGCATTCTCATTCCAGCATAGCCACTTACGCGCAAGGAAGAAGAAGACCATTGCTTCCCTTCCTTGTATACACCATTGCCAAAAGAGAGCCCTCGGCAAGCTCATTGTACTGTAACCTCTACAAGCAGTGCAATACAGACAAGCAGGAGTAGCGGTATTACCTCCACACGAGGGCCGTGAACCTGGGTACGGGCTGGTGTTCATCTCTGTCGTGATGTCCCTCCGCTTGCTCGACGAGCACCGTCGCCGTGCAGGTTGAGGGTTGTTTGACCAACGTGTTCAGCCCCTTACACGAACTCTCTTCGTGAGCTTGACTATCCCTGTTTCGTGGGAGTCATTCTCCGACAATTGGCGCGCCAGGTAGGGGGCTGAGGCGCGTCTTCAACCTTCATCGACCTCTGCGCCATGGCGGACACTCGCGCAGCTCGCGCCACCCGGCGGGCGTCAGGCAGGGCAACCACCGAGCCCGCTGCCAACACCACCAACCCTCGCGGCCGTCCCCGCGCCAGCCGTGCCACGGGGCGCAACACCGCTGAACCGCGGGTGGAGCACCCCGAGGACGACGACGGCAACCACGACGACCGCTTCGACGACGACGTCGACCACGGGCACGGCGAGGACGCTGAGTCCTCGCACCCGTCCCAGCGCCACAGCGCCTCCACTCTTGGGCGTCCAGCGCCCAGCCCAAACACCGCGCTGCTCATGGCCGCGGAACTCTTCCGCTACCGTCCCACAGCTGAGGCGCACGACAACTGGCTCGGCCGCCTTCAGCACCTCGTCGACATTGCGGCGGCACCGCGCGCTGCTCCTGCGGCGTCGCGCTCTCTGGTGCACCACAACTCCGGACGCGCTGGAACCACCGCGCATGGCGCACCTCCGCCGCCGCCTCCGCCGCCGCCTCCGCCAGGTCCGCCTCCGCCGCGGCGCACAAGGCCGCATCCCACGCGTCGTCGCCGCGCGATTGTCAAATCGTGCAGCGGACACCCCCAGACGCGCGGGTGGAAATGGAGCGCCAGAAGGACCTCCAGAAGCGCATCGTGGAGGAATCGGCCAGGCAGGGCGACAGAACCGCCGTGCTCTTCAGGGGGCATCGCCTCGTACGCCACAGGTTGCGCGGCCTTCACCCGCAACCTGCGGCGCGTCGTCTGGCCACAGAAGTTCAGGCCTGACCTACCCAAGGGCTACGACGGCACGAACAACCCCATCGAGTTCTTGCAGCTCTACACCACCTCCATCCAAGCTGCGGGGGGAGACGACAAGGTCATGGCCAACTGGTTCTCCCACGCTCTCAAGGATTCCGCCTTGTCGTGGCTCCTGAACCTTCCCGAGGACTCCATTGACTCGTGGGAGGAGCTCTGCCAGCAGTTCGTTGCGAACTTCAAGGGCACGTACGAGCGCGCCCTCACCTACAACGACCTGCGAGCTGTGCGCCAGAAGCCTGGCGAGACCCTCCGCAGGTACATCCAGCGCTTCAGCCAAGTCCGCAACAAGATCCCGAACATCCCGGACTCGCACGTCATTGCGGCCTTCAGAGAGGGCGTCACCAACCACAGGATGCTCGAGAAGCTCGGCATCCATGATACCCTCTCCTCCGTGGTGAAGCTCTTCGACATCGCAGACAAATGCGCCAAGGCAGAGGAAGGGCTCCTCTTCGTCAAGGTGGGCTCGACAGACGACCCTGTCGAGGGATCCAAGACCCAGAAGAGGCGTGACGAGATCAAACGCAAGCCTACCGCAGTCCTGGCAGCTGAACCCGACGCCAAGCATGTTCGCGAGGACTCTCCAGAGGCTGGCAAGAAAGAGGTGGACAACCGCCCGTTCTGCATCTACCACAACAGGCGCGGCCATGCGACAGAGAACTGCTATGACCTCAAGCAACTGAGCAAGAAGCGTGAGCAAGAAGAGGCAGCGGTGGCCGCGGCAGAGGCCGTGGTTACCGCAAAGGTGGACGCAAGGGCAACTTCCAGAGGCCTCAGGGAACTCAGGCGAATGCCGCCGAGAAAAACAACAATCTGCCCGACGAAGAGCCTGGAGGCTACCAGGCCCCCAAGGGTGCCATGGCATGCATCCTCGGCGGATCCCAGGCGCCCAAGTCGAACAACCAGTTCAAGCAGTTCGCTCGCGAGCTCAACGCAGCGCTTCCCGGGGTCGAGACGTCCCGCCCCCTCAAGTGGTCCCAGTACACCATCGCCTTCGACGCCAAAGATCACCCCAAGTCTACAAAGACTGTGGGCACCCTCCCGTTGGTGTGCACCCCCACCATCAACAACATCGCCGTCGGCAAGACGCTCATTGATGGGGGTGCAGGCCTAAACGTCATCTCTGTCGAGACCTTCGAGACGCTTCAAGTGCCCTACGAGTGGCTCATGCCCTCCAGGCCCTTCACCGGGGTCACCAGCGGCTCAATCTCGCCTCTGGGGCAAGTGAGGCTCGCGGTCACTTTTGGCACGCAGGAGAACTACCGCACCGAGCTAATTGACTTCGACGTCGCGCACATTGGCCTGCCCTACAACGCCATCCTCGGCTACCCCGCCCTCGCGAAGTTCATGGCCGTCACGCACCACGCCTACAACATGGTCAAGATCCCTGGCAGCGGTGGCACCATCACCATACGCGGTCACGTACAGGACGCCACGCGCGCCGTCGAGATCGCCTACAAGGCCGCTGCCATGGCATTCCCCGCTGACGAGGACATGGAGCCTCTCGAGAGGCCCAAGAAGAAGAAACAACTGTTCACTCAAGAGCAAGCATCTACAAAGAAGGTGTCGCTGAGCACCAGCGGCTCGGGGGCTGAGGCTCGGGGGCTAGCGTCACCATAGGCGCTGGCTTGCCTCCCAAATAGGAAAGCGCGCTCGTCGCCTTCCTTCGGGCAAATTCTGACATGTTCGCATGGACTCCGTCAGAAATGTCCGGTGTACCAAGGGAGGTGATCGAGCACCACTTAGCCGTGTGTCCAGACGCACGCCCTGTAAAGCAAAAAGCGCGGAAACAAGCCCCCGAGAAGCAAGCGTTCATCATCAAAGAAGTAGAGAAGCTGAAAGCAGCAGACATCATTCGAGAAGTTGCCCACCCCACTTGGCTCTCCAACGGTGTGGTTGTCCCAAAACCCAATGGAGGAGGCCGGCTCTGCATCGACTACACAGACGTGAACAAGGCTGCCCCAAGGATCCATACCCCATGCCAAGGATAGACCAGATTGTGGACTCCACCGCCGGCTGTGATCTCCTCTGTTTCCTGGATGCCTTCTCAGGCTACCACCAGATCAAAATGGCCAAGGAAGACGAGGAGAAAACAGCATTTCTCACCCCTTGTGGTGTGTATTGCTACACTTGCATGCCCTTTGGCCTAAAAAACGCCGGCGCCACCTTCCAGAGGCTCATGAGGATCGCCTTGGGGGCTCAGATGGGAAGAAATGCAGAAGCTTATGTCGACGACATCGTGGTCAAGTCTCGCGAGGGAGACACTCTCTTGAAGGATCTCGAGGAAACCTTCGCCAGCCTGCGCAAGGTGAACATCAAGTTAAACCCCGCCAAGTGCGTCTTCGGGGTGCCTTCAGGCAAGCTCCTCGGGTTCCTCGTGTCCCACCGCGGCATAGAAGCAACCCTGACAAGATCAAGGCTATAGAAGACATGCAGCCACCTCGCCGCCTCAAGGACATGCAGCGCCTAGCAGGATGCATGGCCAGCTTAGGCCGCTTCATCTCCAAGTTCGGCGAGAGAGCCTTGCCATTTTTCAAGATCATGAAGAAATCCGGCACCTTCAAGTGGACTCCAGAGGCTGACGAAGCATTTAAGGACTTGAAGAAATACTTGGCTAGCTCACCAGTCATGGTAGCCCCCAGGGCAGGCGAGCATCTGAAGCTGTACCTAGCAGCCACTCCACAAACTGCTAGCGCCGTCCTGGTGGTGGAAAGAGAAGAGCCAGTTCTCCCCAAGAAAAGCACTGCCACACCAAGTCCAGAACCTCCCGACGAGGAACAGTCTCTCCAGACCCAGTGCCAGGCCCACAGCCTCAAGTCGAGCCCTCCACGAGCACCCTGCCGAGGCTCCTCCACAGGCAAACCTCGCCAAAACTCCTGAGGAGCCTCTCGAGGGAGCCGACGCTGCTGCACCATCAACGACCCTCGTCGAGCATCCAGTCTACTTCGTCAGTACTGTACTGCGAGATGCTCGCGAGCGGTACCCAGTGCAGCAGAAGCTCCTCCTCGCGCTACTCATCGCCTCCAGGAAGCTGCGCCACTACTTCCAGGGTCACCCCATCACGGTGGTCACGTCCTTCCCCCTGGAGCAGATCCTGCGCAACCCCAACGCTACTGACCGCGTCGCAGGGTGGAACATTGAGCTGCAGCCATTCAACTTGCGCTTCGACACCACAAGAGTCATAAAAGGGAGAGCGCTGGCGGATTTCGTCGCCGAGTGGACAGACCCAACTCCTGAAGAGCCTCGCGAAGAAGAAACCGCGTCATCGGGAGATACAATGCCAAGCCACTGGACCATGCACTTCGATGGAGCTTTCGCCTGCCGCAATGGTGGGGCTGGCGTTGTCTTAACCTCACCAAAAGGTGACAAGCTCTACTACGCCATCCAGCTGTGCTTCACAATAGACAAGATCTCCAACAACATCGCCGAGTACGAGGGCCTCCTCGCCGGGCTCAGAGCCGCAATCGCCCTTGGCGTCAAGCACTTACTCATAAAGGGTGATTCCCAGCTCCTGGTTAACTTCTCCAACAAGAGCTACACGCCTAAAGACGACCACATGGCCGCCTACCTTGAAGAGGTCGCAAGCTCGAGAAGCACTTCAGGGGCATGGAGCTCATGCACATCCCGCGAAAGGAGAACCAAGAGGCAGATGACATCGCCAAGCGAGCATCACGAAGGCAGGCCCAGTCGGCCGGCGTGTTTGAAGAGAGACTCTCCAAGGCGTCCATAAAGCAGCCACAAGAAGCAGCAGCCGCAAGCACAGACGAAGTACTCCCACCACCTCCTATAGGTGGGGCACCCAACTGCGGTCCATCCTCAGGGGAGCGTCTGCTGCTGGCTATGGTGCACCAAGAGACAGGCTGGGTTGACGAACTCAAAGACTACCTGCTGAAGGGAGTCCTTCCTGAAGAAGACGCGGAGGCAGAACGAGTGGCTCGACAAGCCAAGTCATACTACATCCTCGAGGGAGACCTGTACCGCAAGCGCCCAAATGGAATTGCACTCAAGTGCGTCCCCCCCGAGGAAGGCCGCATGCTGATCAGAGACATTCACAGTGGAGAGTGTGGCCACCATTCCTCTGCACGCACCCTGGCAGGCAAGGTCTTCAGGAGCGGTTTCTACTGGCCCCAAGTGCTTCAAGATGCCACCACCATCGTCCAGTCTTGCGATGCGTGCCAGTTCCACGCCAAGCAAGTTCATCAGCCTGCACTGGGACTCCAAACCATCCCGCTCTCGTGGCCTTTCGCGGTCTGGGGCCTTGACATTCTGGGACCCTTCCCGAGATCACAAGGGGGCTACCGCTTCCTCTTCGTGGCAGTCGACAAGTTCACCAAGTGGGCAGAGGTTGAAGCAGTGCGCAGCATACCGGCCAGGGCGGCAGTAAAATTCATCAGAGGCCTGGTCTGCCGCTTTGGTGTGCCTAATCGCATCATCACCGACAATGGCTCACAATTCACCAGCGGCATCTTCAGGGCCTACTGCGAGAGCCTCGGCACCAAGCTCTGCTTCGCCTCGGTGGCTCACCCACAGAGCAACGGCCAAGCCGAGCGAGCAAATGCTGAGGTCCTCAAGGGCCTCAAGACAAGAGCTTCAATCGCCTGAAGGGCTACGGCAAGGGCTGGATAGACGAACTCCCGTCCGTGCTCTGGTCCATCCGCACGAACCCCACGAAGCCCACTGGTGAGACGCCATTTGCTCTCGTGTATGGAGCTGAAGCAGTCCTCCCCACAGAGATCAAGCATGGATCCGCACGGGTCCTTGCCTTCAACGAGGACGATCAAGCAGACCTCCACAGCGACGACCTGCTACTCCTTGACGGGTTGCGCCGCCGTGCCGCCCTCAGGGCAGCCAAGTACCAGCAAGACCTGCGACGCTACCACAGCCGCCACATACGTCCGCGCACTCTCGAGACAGGCGACCTCGTCCTCAGGAGAATCCTCTCCAGGGAAGGTCTCCACAAGCTCTCGCCAATGTGGGAAGGCCCCTACAGGGTCTCCACATCGCCAGGCCTGGCGCGGTACGCCTCGAAACGGAGGACGGCATTCCGGTCAAGAATCCATGGAACATCGCGCATCTACGCAAGTTCTACCCGTGATCATAGTCACGCCAGACATTTTTTGTCTCTAGAGGGAAGCACACAACTTCACCTCCAAGCTTCACAAAAGCTTCTCCTCCCGAGGGCCAGCCCCTCTGAGCTCTCCTGATTACGTGCCGCCGCAGGCCGTGAAGAGTCTCAGCCACTGAATGTGGTCCCCATGCCTCGACATGGAAAACTTTATCTTGGTCACACCAAGTGTAATGAACCAATTCGTTTCTCGATGAAACATTGCGCTGAGGCGCCGCTATGTAATATTTTGGTGGTGAGTTTTACTTTTCATCATCTTAGTTCATTTCGCGCTCATATTCTTCCCCATGCGCACCTCGCGAGCGGGGGCTGAGTACGGTGACTGTGCCTCAAGAGCACCCCAACAGCACCGCAAAATCCAAAGGATCCGAGCTCTAGCACGTGAGCACGCTCTCACGCCTGTTACCTCCCCAAAGAGCTCTGGCCCATGGGCTTGCTCCCAAAACACGCCACCTCACCAAAGGACCTTGGTACTTACTCTCCTCGCGAGATACCCATGAGGAAGCCTATAAGCGCGCATGGGTGTTTACTACCATGTGCCTGCTTTGGGTCTGCCTCTCTAACCAATACAGGGAACAAGAAGTCCTCCCCAAGGTCGAGAAGTCACGCTCCGACCCCTAGAAGGGAGCGCACCATCAGGGAAGCCAACGCCCTCTACGAGGCCAAAGTCTCACCAAGCTAAGTCTAGCGCTTGCGCTCCTCAGAAGTTTTTCTCCCTCTCACGGGCACCTGTCGCCCCTCGAGCGGTTTTTTCTCTCTCACACTCCATGGACTGCTTGTGCGTCAAAGGGGAGCCCTCGAGCACCGCGACTCGAGAGCCCTTACCTCTCCAAGCCTTAAACACCCCCCGGCCTTGCCGAGTCACGCTCCGGCATACCGTAGCGGCGGTGTCATAGCGCAAAGAGATGGGTCCTGACGACGTAGAGCGAAGAAAGACATGGAACAGGGACAAAGGACCCTTCGAGGGGCACACACACATGTTTGCATACGATTAAAGTATCTTACAAGCCAGCGTGAATTAAAACAAGTCTTAAAACAAAGATAATTGCGCCAAGCGCATCTTGTTGCAGGAGTGGCCTAGGCAGAGGGTTCACCATCGCCGTCCTCTTCAGCCTTCTCTTCTTCGGCGCCTTCATCCTCCTCAGCGGCCTGCTCCGCCTCAACCCTCTTGAAGCGGTCGACGTAATCGTTGACTCTTCTCGAACCAAGTTGGAGAGCTCCCAGGCCGATCTCCCTCGATGGGCTCGGTCACTGACTCGAAGTCGAAGCCGGGGTGAAGGCGCTGGAGGTTGGCGAAGACGCGATCGATCGCCACGGTCAAGAGCTTGCGACACTCCTCATCACCAACCTCGCCAAGTTCCGCCACAGGGCCCTCGAGCACAGAGAAGAGCTGATCGAAGTAGGCGAGGTATGTGGCGGCGTCAGCGTTCCCATTGACGGGAACAACAGGAGCATCCACTCCTAGCTGCCCCGCGAGAGTGTTCCCCCGGGTCACCAAGGACTTGAACACGCGCTCCCGCTGCTGCGTCAGGACCCGCGCCGCCTGCACGCTGTGCTCATCCTCTGCAGCACGCTCCACAGCAGGGCCCGCCTGCGCAGCCAGCTCCCTCATATCAGCCATCAGGGAGGCGAGGTCTTGATCAGCACGTTCACGAGCCTCTTCCGCGCGGCGACGACCGTCCCTGGCGCGCCTCACCCGGGAGTTCAGGTTGGCGTTCTGGTGCTCCAGTTGAACAATGCGGGCATTGTCGTCCGCGCGTTTCTTCTTGAAGCGGTCCTTCTGCTTCCTGAGCTTCCCGGCATATTCTTCGGCGACGGCGGAGCGATATTCTTCTTGCTTGGCGGCGGCATCCTTCTCAGCCTCTTCCTTCCTCGCGGCAAGCTTTCGTTTGGACTTCTCTACAAGCTTTTTGTGCTGGCCACCTCCTCGTCATGCTTGCCTATGGCCTCGGCCAGTTTGCCCTCCCGCGCCTCCAGATCCGCGCGCTGCGTGGACAGCTCCTTGTCAGCCTGCAGTTGCCGCTCTTCGCGTTTGAGCACCTCCGCTTCACGCGCCGCCAGTACTTGCTCACGGGCATCCAAGGACACGCGGTGTTGGTCCAAAGACTTCCGCGTAGCCTCCGACTCCGCGCGAATTTCCCCTCGCGGTCGGCAAGCTCTTGGCGCTGAGCGGCTAGCGTGGTCTCGAGGGTCGCCCGCTCTGAGGCAGCGGTTTGGCGCTCCACCGCGGCCGCCTCGCGATCTTCTGCAGCGGCCTGGCGCTCTGCCTGGAGTGGCTCCAGGGTCTCTTGAGCCTCGCGAACCGCGCTCTCGCGGACCTCCTTGGCGAAGCGCAGCGCCTCCTCTCGCTGCGCCTGCATGGCCTCGTTGTCATGGCGGCGTTGCTCCACGACCTCGAAGAAGCGGGTCCACGCCCTCTCAAGTTCGTCGTACTCTCTGGCGAGCTCGGCCTCCTCGAGGGCGAGTTGGGCCTCCAGCCCATCCAGTGCACCCCGCGCCAGGCGGAAGGTAGAGCTGCGGCGAGCGCCGCTCCAGCTCGTGCCACCCAGGACCAGAGCCCGGGAACTCCCACGAGACATGGAGGCTCCCTCGTGCGCACTAGTTTCGAGGGTGGGAACCTCCAAACTTGGGCCCGCGTCAACCTCGGCCTGGGGGCTGTGCGAGCCCTCTCCGCCATTGGGGCCATGGGCTCCAGCACCGTCGTTTTCAACCGGCGCCTCCTCTCGAGCTTCAGGGGCAGGGGAAGATTGCCCAGCCACCGTGGGGTCCGCCGCCGCCGAGCCCGCTGCGATCCCAGAAGAAGCCGCCGCCCCCTCAGCATCTGCGTTAGGCGGGGGCGGCGGAGGGACATTTTCCTCCATCGCGGCGTCGGTGCCTTGGGGCGGCGGAGTAATCCTCTCCCCCATCTCAACGTCAGCGCCTCCTTCGCCGGCGAGCCTCCCCGTTTCCTCCGCGGCGACCTCCTCTTGCCGCTCTGGTGGAGTGACGGGACGTGGTGGTGTCGGTGTGCGCACCACCGCCTCCTCCTCGGGGCGCGCCTCCGCGGTAGAAGACGAAGTAGCTGCTCCGGCCAGAGGCGTAACCACCACATGCCCTACGTCTTCCTCCGCCACAGGCTTCGTGGCCTCCTCCGCCACCGGCTCCGAGGCCTCGGTCACTACGGGATTAGCAACCTCTTCAGCTGAGGGCTCCACAGGCTCCTCGACGGTTGCCGAGGCCAGGCCCCGGACCTCCGCAGCCTTGCGGAGCCTCCGGCGTTTTGCCGTCACAAGATCCCTAACAAACAAACAGGAAGGCCATCAATAGGAGAGCAAGAAAACTCTCGAAAGATGCAAAGACAGGGGCCAACGCTTACCCAGATGACTTGGCGCGTGAGTCGACCCACATCGTAGTGGATGACCGCCACGACCTCGACGAAGCAGCTCCAGAGCCGGGCCCCTCAGGAGCAGCCTCAGCTTTCCTTTGAGAGGGGTGCCCACTGGGCTCTTGGCGGCCCTGTCGTGAAAAGCCTTGGAGCGGGGTCGCAGCGTCCCGCTACGGCCTCCTCATCACTGTCTTCCTCCCCCTCCGCGACCTGGCGCGAAGGGGCCACAAGGAAATCCTCGTCCCCGCTGGACGAAATTTCCAGAACATCTCCCTCTGGAGGAGCAGGTTTCGAAGAGCTCGCCTCCCCTGCCGAGGGATTCGCCCCTCCACAGGTGGCGCCCAGATCCTCGTCAGATGCGGCGGGTGACTCCGAGGCCCAGTCCTCTTCCACCACGGGCGCCGCGTCCTCCTTCTTCTCCTCCCCAGCCAGGCCCTGAGGGGTGAACTCCGGCATCAGCTCCAGGATCGCGAGGCGCTTCTTCGGGGTAATCTGATGGAGTGGCTTCGCGAGCTCACTGCGCGGCACAGGAACCTCCGGGGCGGTGAAGAGGATGCCCATTATGGAAGCTACGACTTCAGGAAGGTGGGAGCTGCAGTGCAGCCGCATTGCGTCCGCCGGGCCTGAATACATCCACATCGGCTTTGTGTGCTTCTGGAGAGGGGCGATACGGCGCCTCACGAAGTCTTCAGCAACCATCTGCCCCGTGAGGCCAGCGTCGCGGACGAGCTTCATGCGTGCGACCAAGTCCGCAATCTTCGGGCTCTGAAGGGTCGCACTCGACCAATTCGAGTTCTTCAGGGCGGCGCCTCAGGGACGTCGAAGAAGGAATTCTGCGTCTTGGCGTCCACGAGGAACCACCGCTGGCGGAAATCGTCCACCTTCTTCGTCACCCGTGTGACGGGTTTGTCGCCGTCCCAGGACATGGGGATGTAGATACCTCCCATCCCATCCGCGATGCGGAAGGACACACAACCAGACCGCTCGCCAGGCGCCGTGGAGCGGAGCGCATAGAAGCTCCGGAAGAAGGCCACGGAAGGCATCACCCCCAAATACGCCTCGCAAAGATATGCGAAGATGGCGAGGATCAAGATGGAGTTGGGGTGCAGATGCAGGAGTTGGATCTGATAGAAGGCCAGACCTCCTCCAGGAAAGGAGAAAACGGCGGCACCAAACCAGCGAAAATGGTCGGGAAGAAGATGGGATATAGCCCCGCCGCGAGCTTGCCGAATCGCGCCGCCTTGAGAACGGTGGCGCCGTGCTCGTTGTTCTTGCCTGCGGCCATCAGCCGGATCTTGTCCAGCGCCTCAGCAGTGTGGATGCGAGTCCCCACCAGCGCCGGCGCGAGCTCGTCCTCCTGCTGCGCCTCGGCCGGTACATTCGCCATTGCCGCCTTGCCCTTCTTGGGACCCATGGTCGAAGAGAGAAGGGCGGCGGAGCTCGGTGAAGGAGGAGGAGCGTCGGAGACACAGGAGCGCAGGCGTCAAGAGCAAGGAGACGGGCGCGCAAATGATGCAGTAACTGCTGCCTGAACCGGCGCTGCAGGCTTTATTCCCCTCAGAGCAGTTACCGAGACGTGGTGGGACCCCCCACTACGCCCATCATCTCCGAGGAGAACGTGTCGTCGCGGCGTAACTGCCCTGCACGTGTCTCAGGCCGGCCGGACACTTTGGGCCCATGACGATTCGCCTGCGTCCATTGGACTACATCGTGCCCATCATGGGCCCGGGGGCTACTGTCGGCCCAGTGAAATCCAGGGTGTGCTGGGCCTGTCCTATACGGCCCTCGACACTTGATGGCGAATTTTCGCTAAGGACCAAGCCTACGGCTGGAGAGCCTCGCGAGGCATTGCCTCGCGAGGGCATTTGAGGCAGCAGAGGCCTGCGGAGGCCATATCCACTGCTGCCCCCTCTTCAAGGAAATCTCCCCTGGGGAGAGGTCAACGCCGAATTCTCTACAGGGCGTCCAAGCCCTCGTGGAGATCGCTTCGCTGCAAAGCAACCTCTGCAGAGCGCACATGGGCTCTGCAGCGGCCGCAGAGTGACGCGCGCCCCTGCGCGCGGTGACGACGACGCCGCAGTTGCCATTTTGGTGATTAAAGGGGTCAATAAAGCTGTGCCACCCGCTCCGGACTACAAGGATTTCCTCTTTGGTGATAAGGGGACCGGCCGGCGCTACGCTCCAAGGCCAACGTCACCGTGGGCACCCCCACGTTCCTCTGCGGCCCCAGCTGGCCGTCCTGCATGGACGGTGGGTACTCTGCTACAGGAGTCAGCTTTACGCTCATGGACCGCGTCCATGGACATCCGGGCTGCGATGCACCGCGCTCCACCTTCTGCGCCACGTGACAGCCCTACCACAGTGCGAGTGCAAGGAGGGAGCACGGGGCGCCTATAAAAGGAGGCAAGGTGCACCGTAGCAAGGGATCGCATTCTCATTCCAGCATAGCCACTTACGCGCAAGGAAGAAGAAGACCATTGCTTCCCTTCCTTGTATACACCATTGCCAAAAGAGAGCCCTCGGCAAGCTCATTGTACTGTAACCTCTACAAGCAGTGCAATACAGACAAGCAGGAGTAGCGGTATTACCTCCACACGAGGGCCGTGAACCTGGGTACGGGCTGGTGTTCATCTCTGTCGTGATGTCCCTCCGCTTGCTCGACGAGCACCGTCGCCGTGCAGGTTGAGGGTTGTTTGACCAACGTGTTCAGCCCCTTACACGAACTCTCTTCGTGAGCTTGACTATCCCTGTTTCGTGGGAGTCATTCTCCGACAGCATCCAGGAAGGACAAGCGAGCGCACCCGGCGGTGGAGTCGACGATCTGGTCGATTCGAGGTAATGGAAAGTGATCCTTTGGACATCACTTATTGAGTGCTGTAAAATCTACACACATACGCAGGATGTCTGTATGCTTCTTCTCTACAAGTACGGAGTTGGCCACCCATTGTGATTTCTTGATCTCTCTGATGAATCCTGTTGCGAGTAGCCTGTCGACTTCGGCTTCGACTGTAGTTCTTTTTGGGCCAGATATGCGACGCATTGTTTGTTTGACTGGTTTAGCACCTGGAAGTAGCTGGAGAGAGTGCTCGGCGAATTCCCTGGGAATACCTGGCATGTCTGCTGGACACCATGCAAATATATCCCAGTTCTCACGGAGGAATTCGACGAGCGCGCTTTCCTATGCGATAGGCAGACTCGACGAGACATTGACTGTCTTGGTCGGGTCAGTCGGGTGCACCTGATGCGATCTTGTGTCATTGGTGGCACTGAATGCTCTGTCGACTGCCACCTTTTTGTGCTCTGGCATAAGTGTTCTATCGTTGGAGACCGCTAGATCAGCGAGTGTTGCTTCCATGCCAAACATCTCAGAGATTTTGCCGAATTCTCGGTCACAAGAGTCAGACTTTTGGAAGTTCCCCTTGACTGTGATTACTCCTTTCGGTCCAGGCATCTTCAGCTGGAGGTATGCACAATGTGGCACCGCCATGAATCGAGCGAACGTCGGGCGTCCAAGTATAGCATGGTATTGTGATTTCCAGTCGACCACTTCGAACTCAATCGACTCTGTCCTGAAGTGGTGCTTGTCCCCGAATGTCACGTCGAGTTGTATGGTGCCCTCTGGGCTTATTGCTTTCCCTGGAACGATACCGTGGAAGGTATTTGAAGATCTTGGCAGGTTTTCGACTGACCTGTTCATTTTGCGGAGCGTATCTGCGAAGATGATGTTTATGCCGCTTCCACCATCCATGAAGACTTTGGACATAGCGTATCCTCCAATTTGTGCGTCGAGTACCAGAGCAGAGTGCCCTGGTCGAACAACCGACGGAGGGTGGTCCTCTTTGCTGAAGCTTATTGTAGTATCGGATCCCTTCAAGTACTCTGTCACCGCAGGAGGTGACATGACCGCCATGTTTACCTGTCGAGTGCGAAGCTTTTGCTCCCTGTTGGAAGGTCGACCCTTCTGTATCATGTACATCTGCCCTTGGGGCGGAGGGTACTGTGGTTCGTCCACCCGAGGCACGGGCTGAATGGCACCCGCGAGATTTCCGCCTGGGGCAGGCTGTGGTGGTAGAGGTGGTGCCATCAGAACAGGCACGTTGTTTGGCTGAGGCACGGGTGCAGGTGCTTGTGCGGCTGCTGCCTTTCTACGATTTACGTAATCAGTCGCCATTTGGTCGAACTCCCTGCAGTTTCTCATTGAGTGGTTGGATCGCAGTTTTCCATCGTCCCCCTTGTACAGGTGGAATCTGCAATCAGCGTCCATCTTTTCTTCGAATGATCGCTCAGATTGTGCCCGTGACTTGCGCCAATCCTTCCTCTTGTAGCTATCACTGCGTTGGCTGTCTCGACGATCATCTCGACTGTCTCGCCGATCTTCCGACCGTCGGTTGCTTCTGTCCTGATCATTGCGGGGTGTGGAGAATCCAGCCGCCATGAATTCGGGTCTGTCATCGTCGTAATGACGTTTTGAACGTTTGCGCCTTCGGTCGTCTCTGTACGAGTCTCTATGGCTTCGACTGCTATTCTCATGTTTGTCACGGGGTGAGGATCCGCGTGTGGTGCGTGCCATATCTTCTCCATCTGCCCACTCAGTCGCGATCTGCAAGAGGTGGGCTACAGATTTTGGCTTTTGGCGGCCAAGTGCTTCTTTGAAGTCTCGCCTGGCTAGGCCCATGACGAAAGCATCCATGGCCATATCTTCTGAAACCACTCCAACTGAGTTACGTATCTCAGTCCATCGTCTGATGTATGACCTCAACGTTTCGTCTGAACGCTGAACGCAGGCCCGCAGCTCCTCGAATGTTTTCGGACGCTCACATAGAGGCTCGAAGTTTTTGACGAAATCCCTGCGGAAGTGATCCCACGAGTCGTATGTTGATGGAGGTAGTGCCTTGAGCCAGTCGCGAGCTGTGCCTTCGAGCATGAGTCGTATGTACTGCATGGCTGTAGTGTTGGTGCCCCGCTGGCACGCGACTGCCAGCCTGTAATCTTCCAGCCACCCGGAAGGTTCCTGTCGACCCGTGTACTTGGGCTGTTCGGATGTGAGTTTGAATCCTTTGGGCATCCGTGTCTCGCGGACGCGTCGAGTGAAGCACAGAGCTCCATGTGACTCAGGCTCTCGATCAGAGTATGAGTCGCTACTGTAAGATCTGCGTGATCTGCTCCTGGACCTGCGCCTTCGCGAGCCGCTTCTTTCCTTTGAGTGGTGGCGACGACCACTGTGATTATGCTCTTCCTGAGGCGCGTCGACTAGGGCACGGTCTCGACTCCCACCCGGAGTTCTTGGAACTTGGCGTATGGCCTTTGCAGCTAAGGCGAGTGATTTGATCTACTGGCGGTGTAGTTTTGCGTTGGGGTCATCCGCTGGGGGCTTGATTGCCTCCAGGTATGCTGCAGCGGTGTAGAGAGCACCTGCTGCTGTTTTGGGCACCGGCAGTCCTTCCTCGTCGTATGTCATGAAGGAGTTGCCTAAGTTGCGGGTGAGTGCCGCCTTCTCGCCTGACGAGAGGTGTGACAACCTTGATCTGGGTCTTGTGTCTGCTCGCCCGGTGGAGCTCAAGGAGAGCTGTCTTCTGCGCGCACTCGACAAGCTAGCTTGCTTTTTGCGTTCTTCGAGTGTGGCTCTTATCTGCTTCAGTCGAACTGACTCCTGCCAGTTGAAGTACTGGAAGGTCAACATCTCTTCTTGTGTTGCGTCTGCTGGCATCATTGTGCACTCCTTGATGACTTTATCTGCTTTTGCTGCCATCTCAGCAGTGATTGTGAGAGTTGCGACTCCATCTGGCATAGTAACTGTGAATGGGAATTCTGTAGGCCTGCGACTGGCTGCAGTGTCTGATGTTTCTGCGGCGATGGCAACGTAGACCTGCTGTGGTATGACCCGAGGGTATATGTATGTACTTTCGAGTCCCGTCATGGACTCGACATCTTCATCCAGGCTCATGTCTGAGCCTGTATGTTCATCGAGTGGTTCGTCTGGACGAATCTCGCAGTCGACGTCTTCGTCGCCTATGCCCATCTCAGTGTCGGCGAGGTTGTTATGAGTCTCGAAGTCGAGGTTGCTGTTGGCGCAGATCTCGGAGTCGACGTGGTTGTCGATATGAGTTTCAGGTTCGTCGAAGTCACCGAGGGAGATCCCGTAGTCGAAACTATCCTCGAGTGGGAGATCCAGGTCGGGATCGTTTGTGCGATATGCTGATTCGGCCTCCTCACCCTGGAGTTCTTCAATGAGCTCGCGCATCTCTCGGGTGGACATGGTTGTTGCAGACGAACAAGCTTGGAGGGTCGATGATGGTATGGACGCAGTGGAAAGATCCGCAGTCGAAGGAGCCGCAACCGATGGAGCCTCGGGTGCGAAAGTTGCGAGTTGGCGTGGATCCGTCAAGTCCTGCACACCAAGCTTGTTGACGAAAAAATTGAACGAACCAACGGTTAAACCCAAACCTGACTCGAGATCGGAGAAGACCTCCTGGAATCCTGGCGAGTGTGGCTCGAAATCCATCAGAGGATCCAATGTGCTTTTTGCGGGTGAAGCTGGCGTGTTGCCGTTTGTTGAGTGAACCGGCGAGTTGCCGTGTGCCGCCTGGGTCGGCGAGTTCTGGTTTGTCGATGCAGCCAGCGAGTTGCCGTTTGTAAATCCGATCGGCGAGTCGCCGTTTTCCGATGGAACCGAAGAAACCGCGAGTCCAGCACTATTCTTTCCCACATACGGCGCCAATTGACGAGGTGTACCCTCATCAAATCCCATGGTTAAGGACCTAGGGTTGAGATTATGGGGAGAGAATGTGGTACTACTGGTAGTTTCGTCGGCTGACAAGCAGAGGCAAAGATTTACCCAGGTTCAGGCCCCTCGGGTGGAGGTAAAGACCCTACTTCCTGCTTGTCTGATATTGATTGTGGATTATGCGATTACAGGGGAGCTCCGGCGAGATGACGATCTTGCAAGAGCTTTGGTGGTTCGAGTATGGCTTGGTCCCAGATCGGTACCCCTCCCAGCCTTTAAATAGGCTGGGTCTCGGGAGTTTATAACCGACCTAGTTTACACGTAAGGAAAGCCTAAACCGACTATGCCTATGTCTAGTCTTGGAGGGTACTCCATCCTCTTGGGCCTCTTGTCTTGGGCTTCGAGTAGGCTCTTCGATATTGGGCCTTAGTCGTCACGTGCACCAGGTACCCTCATGATAGGGTACCCGATATGTATACCCATGTCACACATTATATCATCCTTCTCTCTTGACCCTTGAAAACTTCCGCCACACCAAACTCAAAGTAATTCTCATTAGAGGTTAGTGCGCAATCAAAAACTCACATGTTCTATAAGGACACAAATATGACCGTTACTTTTAACATTAGCTACTGCCACTGATGTTGTGTGAAGCTCTTCACCCTCAAAAAGAATTCCACTCAACACTAGTAAAAGAGAGAATGCAAAAAATAAAAGACAGAATCTGTCTAAACAGAACAGTCCGCAAAGACGAATTTTTTCGAGGTACTTACGTTGCTCAGATCGAAAAACTTTAAACTAACGAAAGATGCGTACATATCTGAGGATCACGCACAAACATTTGCAGATTTAAATAATTTTTCTGTGATTTTACAGAATTAAAACGGTGAGCAGCAGAAATCTGTTCCTACGCAGAAATCCAAATCTAGCATCATCTTCCTATTAGAGGCAATATTTGACACAACAATGCGATAAAATAAAGATACAAATGAATTGTTACAGAAGTAAACAACTCCTTGACTCAAAAAGAAAAGAAAAATTGTAGAAATAAAATAATGGGTTGTCTCCCATAAGCGCTTTTCTTTAACGCCTTTCGGCTAGGCGCAGAAAGTAAGAATCAAGTGTTTCCAAGTGAAGAAGCATCAACAGAATTATTTGCTCTAACAATAGAATCAAAAGGTAACTTCATCTTCTTTCGAGCGAAGTGTTCCAAAGGTGCTAAATCAAGCATATCATAGAGTTTCTTAGGCATAACAGAAATACTAGCACCAAGATCACATAAAGCATTGCAATCAAAATCATTCACCTTCATCTTAATGATGGGCTCCCAACCATCTTCTAACTTCCTAGGGATAGAAGCTTCATGTTTTAATTTCTCTTCCCTAACTTGCATGAGAGCATTAGTAATATGTTTAGTAAAAGCCATGTTTATAGAACTGGCATTAGGACTTCTAGCTAGCTTTTGCAAGAACTTAATTACTTCAGTGAGATTACAACCATCAAAATCAAAATCATTATTATCAAAAGTAATGGGACCATTGTCTCCCACATCTCGAAATATTTCAGCACTTTTATCAGGAACAGTTTCAGTGTTTTCAGGCAATTTTAAACGTTTTGCAACAGAAGTAGAGACATTGCCAACACCAATTACTTTACCATTGATAGTAGGAGTTTTGTTAACACTTGAGTTTATAGCATTTTCAGTAGTAGTAATAGTATAAACTCTAGCAATACTATTCCTTTTAGCAATTTCATCCTCTCTTGCCCACCTAGCATGTAATTCAGCTAACATCCTCACATTATTATCAATTTTAACTTGAATGGCATTGGCAGTAGCAAAGGTATTGTTATCAATAGTTTCAGGTTTAGCTGCCATTCTATTAATCAAAGAAGCTTATGCTTCAGACATGGATGAAATGCAAGTTTCAGCATTAGAAATCTTAATCTGCAAACCAGAAATTTCCCTATTTAAGTTCTCAAGTTGATGTCCTATGTTCTTCAACATAGCAGATTGTTCATTCATAGTTTTAGTAAACAATTGGTTTTGCTCATATTGCGTTTGCATAAAGTTCTTAGTAGCCTTTTCAACTTCTAACATCCTTTCCTCACTAGGCATTCCCGATCTACCATAAGAATTAGCATAACCATTGCCACTGTTAAAAGGATAAGGCTTATAATTGCTATTACCAAAATTATTCCTATAAGCATTGTTATTGAAGTTATTATTTTTAATGAAGTTCACATCAACATGCTCTTCTTGAGCAACCAAAGAAGCTAAAGGAACATTATTTGGATCAACATGCATTTTTCCATTTGTAAGCATAGACATAATAGTATCAATCTTATCACTCAAGGAAGAGATCTCTTCAACAGAATTTACCTTCTTACCTTGTGGAGCTCTTTTGGTGTGCCATTCAGAATAATTTATCATCATATCATCAAGAAGCTTTGTTGCAGCACCCAAAGTGATGGACATAAAGGTACCTCCAGAGGCCGAATCCAATAGGTTTCTTGAAGAAAAATTTAGTCCTGCATAAAAGGTTTGGATGATCATCCAAGCAGTCAGTCCATGGGTGGGACAATTCTTTACCAATGATTTCATTCTCTCCCAAGCTTGAGCAACATGCTCATTATCAAATTGTTTGAAATTCATAATGCTACTTCTCAAATATATAATCTTAGCAGGAGGATAATATTTTCCTATGAAAGCATTTTTGCATTTAGTCCATGAATCAATACTATTTCTAGTCAAATATAGCAACCATTCTTTAGCACGTCCTCTCAAAGGGAAAGGAAAAAAGTTTCAGTTTAATAATATCACCATCTACATCCTTATACTTTTGCATCTCACAAAGTTCAACAAAATTATTAAGGTGAGCAGCAGCATCATCAGTACTAATACCAGAGAATTGCTCTTTCATAACAAGATTTAAAAGTGCAGGTTTAATTTCATAGAATTCTGCATTAGAAGCAGGTGGAGCAATAGGTGTACTAATGAAATCATTGTTGTTCGTGCTAGTGAAATCACACAACTTAGTGTTTTCAGGGGTACTCATTTTAGTAAAATTAAAACAAAACAGAAAGATAACAACTTGAAAATAAAAGTAACTAATTTTTTTGTATTTTTGATAAGTAAAGCAAACAAGACTAAATAAAAATAAACTAAGCAAGACAATAACAAAGTAAAGAGATTGGAAGTGTGAAACTCCCTTTGCAGAAATCCTCTTGCTCCCCGGCAACGGCGTCATAAAATATGCTTGATTGCGTGGATCACACGTTCGTTGGGAGACCCCAAGAGGAAGGTATGAAGCAGTGTAGCAGCAGTTTCCCTCAGAATGAAACCAAGGTTTAATCGACCAGTAGGAGCAAGAAATCACTTCTGAAGGTTGTTGGTGGCGAAATATGGCACGGCGCAATACCAGGGAATCCGGCGCCAACGTGGAACCTGCACACAACACAATCAAACTATTTTGCCCCAACGAAACAGTGAGGTTGTCAATCTCACCGGCTTGCTGAAAACAAAGGATTAAACGTATGGTGTGGAAAACAGTAGTAAATTGCAGAGAATGAATAGGAACAATGTTTGCAGTTGGTTGTATTATCAGTGTAAAAGAATAGACCGGGGTCCACAGTTCACTAGTGGTGTCTCTCCATAAAAGATAACTAACATGCTGGGTGAACAAATTACAGCTGGGCAATTGACAAAATATTAAGCGCATGACAATGCATATATATGACATGATGATTACTATGATATTCATGTGGGCATTACGACATAATACATAGACCGTTATCCAACAGCGTCTATGACTAATAATCCACCGCCAGGTTGTCATCCGAGTTTCCCGTTGGTATTAAGTTGCAAGCAACGGATAATTGCATTAAGTAATGTGCGTAATGTAAACAAATCCATTAGACCTAACGGCGCACCCTTAAGCTAAGCATCGGTTATTTTATCCCTAGTGGCAATAGCACATCCACAATCTTAGAAGTTATTGTCACTCTCCCAGATTACCGAAGGCATGAACCCACTATCTAGCATAAATACTCACTCTTGGAGTTACAAGCATCTACTTGGCCAAAACATCTACTAGTAACGGAAAGCATGCAAGATCATAAATAACATATAAGATAGATTGATAATCAACTTGACATAGTATTCAATATTCATCGGATCCCAGCAAACACAACATGTAGCAAGACAATAAGATGATCTTTATCATGATAGGCAGCTCACAAGATCTAAACATGATAGCATAAAGTGAAGAGACAACCATCTAGATACTGCCATGGACCCGTAGTCCAAGGATGAACTACTCACGCATCACTCCGGAGGCAGGCATGGTGATGTAGATCCCTCCGGTGATGATTCCCCTCTCCGACAGGGTGTCGGGAAGAGCTTCTGATCCCTCCCAAGCTAGGGTTGACGGCGGCGGCGTCTCTGGAACTTTTCGTGGACAATGGCTCGGGTATTTAGGGTTTTCGCGTCGGGAGGAATAAATAGGCGAAAGGGCGGCGGCTGTAGAGCCACGTGGGCCCCACACGACCCCACGGCGCGGCAGGGGGGGGGGGCGTGGCCCCATGGTGTGGCTGCCACGTGGCTCCCCTCCGTGTCTCCTCTGGACTCCGTGTTCGTGTTGGAAAAATAGGAGGTTCTGTCCAAGTTTCGTCCAATTCCGAGAATATTTCCAGACTAGCTTTTCTGGAATACAAAAACAGTAGAAAACAGGAACTGGCACTGTGGCATCTTGTTAATAGGTTAGTCACAGAAAATGCATAAAAATGCTATGAAGTGTATATAAAACATGTAACAAATGGTATAATATCAATATGGAACATCAGAAATTATAGATACGTTTGAGACGTATCAGCGCGCGGAAGGCGACCAACAGTTTTGGCTGGCGGCGACGTGCTCCGATCTGTCCGGCGGCGGACTAGGCCTGGCCGGAGGCGGCGTGCTCCGACCTTGCCGTGGTCGATCTGCCTATAGGCGGAGGGGATCGTGGTAGTCGGGGAAAAAGAGAAAAAAATGCTGGTCTTTGTTTCGCTAGCAGGTGGGCTAGAGCGGACACGGGAGGAGGACAAAGCGGACAGCCGGACAACATCTTTTGTCCGCGCTCGCCCCAAATCCGGACCAAACTTGGGCCAGCTTTGGTCCAGAACGGACAGTCCGTGCGGACAAATGTCCCTATGCGCCAGCCCGTTGGAGCACCTCCCATGTCCGTTTGGACGAAAACGGACTGGGCTGGTCCGTTTGCGTCAGCCCGTTGGAGCACCTCCCATGTCCGTTTGGACGAAAACGGACTGGGCTGGTCCGTTTGCGCCAGCCCGTTGGAGGTCCCCTAAGGAGATGAGAAGGCTACGTTCAGAATTCAGACAGGAAAATTGTATCTGAAGCTCTGATCCTACTTCTGGAGCTCATGCGAACTTCCATCGAGCCTTTAGCAACGGACTTGAACTCTGAAATTCTTACTTATGTTTGTTGGTGATCGTCCTATGAGATTAATCACATGGCCGGAGAGCAAAGAAAGCAAATGCGAAGCCGAAAAGAGATGCCTCCAGTGACGGTAGTGTCTAGATTGGTGGATGCAAGGTTAGAAATTTTATTTAAATATTCGAAATATCGCTGAATCTGTTGGGTCCAAAAAAAATTTTGGTCTAAGTTTTAGCCTAGATTCAAGCCGAATTCGATTCATATTTAAATTTGGTCATATATGTTCCAAGCCAATGGAAATAATAAGAATATCATCCAAAAAGAAATTTCTAAGCTTATGAAGTTTCCACAGTTTCAAACATTTTGGTGAGGTCTTACAAGTTTCCGACTCCCAAATTGTAAACCCTTGGTGGCTGTATATGTAGTTTAGCGGGGAGATTATTGGAAAGTCCATTTGGAGGCCGAGCTCCATAGAGCTCGATATTTCAAAAAATATCGAAATCTGCATTTTCATGTTTTCAAAAATTTAAAACAAAAATAATACATGTAGATATGTCGAGATCTGATCCACTGCATGCAAACATCAGTCGAGCATTTAGCGACGAACCTGAACTCTGACATTCTTGCTTATGTTGGTTGGTGATCATCCTAAGAGATTAGTCACATGGCCCGAGAGCAAAGAAAGCAAATGTGAAGCCGATAAACGAAGCCTCCAACGAAGATAGTGTTCAGAGTGGTGGATGCAATATTCGAAGGATCGGTAATTTTTTTGTGAACGGAGTTGGTTTTTCGTCCAAGTCTCAGCCTAGATTCAGACTGAATTCAAATCAGATATACTTTTGGTCAAATTTCTTCAAATGAATGAAAACTACAAAAAAAATCCGTCTAAGTCGGTTTGCAAGTTAATGTGACTCGGTCAGGCTCATGTCCGAGTTCGCCACCGCTACTGAAACCCTATCCTGAAAACAGCGTCGAATTCAACAGTTCTTAACAGAACAAGATACGTGGCCCAACCACGTCTCAGCAAACACGTGGCCCAGCGCCAGTCCCAGCCATCGGTTTTCTAATCGGACGGCTGTCCTGGCGCGCATACGTGGCTCGTCGTTCATATCCCGGCCCACAGCGACGTTCGAAAAAAAAAGCTTGAGCAGAACTGGAGCGATGCACTCGTGGACGCAGCGGCTGCTGGCGGCGGCGACGACGGGCGCCCTCCTCCTCCTCGCCACCTGCGTCGCCGCCTCCGCCCTCGACGCCTTCCACGTCCCCTCCGTCGATGCCCAAGTCCAGGCACGTTCCTCTCCTTCGCGTTTCTTTACAGCAGTCTGCAGCTAAACCCTCGGAATTGGGAACTTTCACCCGTTGCGATGCGTAGATTTGCTCTGCGGTTTGTCGCGGTGATGCGGAATTTCAGAGTTAGCTGAGAATATCGATAGGGTCTAGGGTTCCGTGATGTTTTGAGGTGAACTGGTGGTGGGATTTGAGGGGCTGTTGTTGGATCGTCGGTGGATCTACTGACCTGTCGAGATTCCGTTATTTGCAGGATAGTGTCATTGTTCGACAGGTCAAGTGTTTACTCACTAGTTCATCGATCTAGTGTCTATAAGTTGTGAAGTTTTTTTAGTATGTGTTTAATTTTGGTTCATGGTAAAAATTGTTGCTTTATCAGAGTATGCCGAACAATTACAGAGATTTAACAGGGAAAATTGCTTATTGATTCCCCTCGTGCTTGCAGGTCACCAAGATAAATCGATTCCACAAACAGATTAACGGGAACGATAAGGTTTGCGCATTTACTTTACCTCCTCTTCTCCTGTTTCATAGTCTTTTCATCAGGAAATAAGGTTGGCGAGTTGCTTATCATGGGTAGTTTATTCTGAAGTAGGGAAATATTTCAGTTCTGTTTTTCTATCGTTTATCCCTTCTTTCTCATTAAGCAGATCAAATTCCACTGTGAGGTTGTTTCTCGGTAATGGTTCAGCTATAATAAATCTATTGTACTCCATTGTGTGCTATGCTATAGTTTATTGGTACAAACAAAAAACTTTATGGATTAAATGTAAAAGTTGTTCCTCTTCTTTGACGGAAAATGGCATTAGATATGCCCTGGAACCAGGAAATAGTTTCTAGCCGAAAACATGTGCCCAGTTTTGCAATACAGTTGTTCGACATGATATACATCAATACGTTTTCAAGATAACATTGTTTTACTTTTATATCATGAACAGAATAATCTTTATAAATTTAGGAATATCCTTTCACAGCCAATCTATGCATCTTTTAGACTGCCTTTATGTTGTACAGATGATAGGACTATTGCTCCTGCATCTAATATATGTTGTATACCATGATACTTGCTGGCGAGAGGTTTTGACAAATCTCTTAACATAAAATGTGACAGGTGACGTTAACCTTCAGTGTATCTGCAAACTTGGAATCGCTATTCACATGGAACACAAAGCAGGTGACATTTCCTTTCGTTAGAATGTGCAATGCGAATTAACTATGTTCTGAATATGTACATGATCAGTAGATCGAGCACATAGATATACTTGGACTTTACAAAATATTCTATTAGATGTGTATAATGTGAACTGTGAAGTAACCGATTCAACTTTAAATGAAGTAAATTAATTATTATACTATACTACTACCCTAGTGTTACCAATTTCTTTTGCAATATATGTAGTATACGCAAATTGTAGTTGCACAAATATTCCTTGTATCTTCTGAAGAAACAAGAAAAATAATACAAACTATAGATTATACTCACCGTCTGTAACCAAACCAGTGACTTCAGAAGCAGTAACAGAACACGTTAGTGACCATTTTATTATTAACATGCTCAATACTCAACTCAGAAGCACGGCTTGACTGCTGCCTCTTTGACGCCACACCACTAATACAGTGTTATTGTTAGGACGGTCTTTACAAATCACGAAATGTTATTGTCTTATATAATGTCATATATTTGATTTATATAACACACAAGTTCTGTGAAAGTATCTGGTGGAAACCTAGTTACAATGAAAACTCTGAAAACAATGTTTGGAAGTTTTAAAATTCTCAGAAAAATATGATATATTGAAAAAGTGGTGTTCTATAAATATGTAGAGTTTCAAGTTCAAACTCATTTTTTTTGTGGAGGTAAGAAAAAATAAATTGTGCATAAATAGTGATGGTAAAATGCTTGTCACTATCCATTGCTGATTTTGGCATTTTCACTATCTATCCTAACATGGTTTCCACCGGATATTTTCTCGTTCCATATCAGTACTACCCCGCATATATTCTTTCAGATGAGATTATTAGATAGGAGTATATTAGCTCCAGTTCACGTTATAAGAAGCTTAATATCTCAATTTTTTTTATTAGGTCTTCGTTTTCCTGACTGCTGAGTATGAAACAGCGAAGAACTCCCTTAACCAGGTATGCGAATGTTGATATATGATCCTGGTCATCATATTCTTTCTTCTATTAGCTGTACCTTTCAGTAAAAGATAAGTTGCTGTGAGCAGCTTTTGCTTGACAATTGACTTATAAAGTAGGGTTACCTTTTGTCAGCTTACGATGAAAAGGCTCCTTTTACCTGGGCTGTCATCCTGTGCATATAGTAATAGAATGAACTTGTGAAAACATGCCATAAAAATTGAAGAAGAGGCAGTAATAGAATGAACTTCAGCTTGGCATGTTAGCCCTTGCATCCTACACACGTTGCTTTTTTTATTAAAAAAAGGGAGTCACTAGGGTTGGAGTATTATGCGTATAAATAGGCTTAGTTTTGTAGCAAGCACTTTATTTATCACTCAGAATATCTGCCTTTGTTTTGCCAAGAAGCGAAAAATTCCGCTGAGTTTTTTTTCCAGAAAGAACACAGCGGTGGTTGATCGACTCATGCTTATATTCATATGATTCCATTTAACAGGTTTCATTATGGGACCGTATAATACCTGACAAAGACCATGCAAACGTGCAAGTGGAGGTGAAGAGCAAGTACCCTCTGATCGACCAGGTAAAGCTCCACTGTCTTTTTCTGTCTTAATTTCTTTCTCCATTTATGTTACAGTACACGCATGACCTGAATTCCTCTTGACACGATTCGTTTCCTGGTCATCAGGGGAGCACTCTGCGTGGGAAGAAAGTCCAGTTTGTTCTCCACTGGCACATCATGCCGAACGCCGGCCGGATGATGCGAGGCAAGATGCCCCTCTTGGAGTTCAATCTGCCAGATACCTATACTTCCTGAAAACAATCCTAGCCTCCATCTTGATATATTATGTAGTTGGCTCACGACGGTTGTATATCTGGAAGAGCAGTCATCTGGCGAAACGAGGACAGTGTTGTTAATTTCTGATTTCCCATTCACAGTGTGGATATCTTATAGGAGTATTTTTTTTGAATGGTGATATCTTATAAGTTATACTGATCAAGAAGTGAATATCATGTCAAGTTCTGAACAATAGCGGAGGCACACTTGGTCTTTGGATGTAACTGGCTTGTTGTATTCCTCGGAGCCCTTTGAGAACTTAGATATGCCATAGCAAGAACACATGATTCAAAATCCTCCTCTTCTTTTATTTTCTTCATTAATACAAGCTACACCAACTCTAAATGATCTGATGACATTAAGCTGGTTCAATGCACAATGAAAAACTAGTTGCAAGATTGGACTGTTGGTGTAATGTACACAGGAAAATAAGATTCTATACATCAAAACAGAACATCACGTACAACATGGTTGAACTGATATTTTTACCTTCAGTCCGCAACACTTCAGCAACCAGAACAGCCCAGCCATGAACACAAACGGTGTGATATGGTCACATTCAAGGATTTAGGGGAAAACTGATTCAGCGGCCACAATATTTTATCTAAACTAATGCACTGCACCACAAAAATAACAGATCAAATTTTGGGATTTAGGGAAAGAGGGGATTAGGGTTTCAGCAAATGTAAGTGTTGTAAGATATATTTAAATTTTATCTTTGCCACTAAATTTAGCAAGTGCCAATTACATTTAATTTTTTTTGCAAGCCTAGTTCAGTAATTTAGTAAATGTATGTGTTGTAATGACCCAAAAAAATGCGATGATTTAACTTTTATCTCTTGTATGAATAGTGCATATGTTGCATGAGTGAAAAATATAAAAAAACATTTTTTTTCGAAAAAACAAAAAAACAAAAAAAAAAAAAACATGGCGCCCCAGCGGGGGCGCCGTGCTTGTAGGCATGGTGCCCCACGCCGGGGCGTCGTGCTATCGACAAGCGGGCCCGTCCAGCCTGACGTATCAGGGTTCATGACACCTTTTGTTGGGTCGTCGTGCAATAGAGCACGGCGCCCCAGGGTCGGGCGCCGTGAAAAAGGGTTAGACCGTGAAATGATTATGATTTGGGTTCATTTTGTGAAATAAATTTTAAAAAGGGTCAAATATGTCAAAATTGCCGCCGGTTCTGCTCTATGTTTCTAATTTGGGTCTCTCTAGCGCACAATCGAATGAGAATTAGCTTAGTTTTTCATTCACATGACGTCATCAATCCCAGTTGCAAATCAAGTTCCAACTCATGATTAGCACGAATCACGAAGCAAATCAAATGGTACAGAGCAGTTGCAACTCCACTTTCGACTCAGTCAAATGAGAATTAACTTAATTCTCATTCACATGATGTCATAAAATCCCACTTGCAAGTTGATTTGTAACCGATGCATGAATCACGAAACAAATCAAGTGGTTCGAACCAGTTATAAGTACACCTGCAACTGATGATGTCATGTGAATGAAGACTAAGCTAATTCTCATTCGATTGAGAATTAGCAAAACTATTCTAATTTCTATCTAGTGAGAGAAGGGTCTAGTGAGGGTACGAGAAGGGTCCAATGAGGGTACGCGCCTTCTTTTTCAGAGAGTTTCAGATGTCTGGGGCTCGGAAATTGGAAAGTGCGCGCCAATTTCCGCGCGGAAATTTGGTTGATTTTCGAACGGCAATTCCGTGACCATCCAAACAAAGAAATTCGACACTACAATTTCCGAATTCCGAATTCCACCCCTCAATTTCTACATGCAAACAGGCACTAAATCAAATCGTTTTTCGGCCGCGGCAGTACCGGTACTACTAAAGCTACGGACAAAAACCTACGGAAGAAAACTTACGGACGTACGTGAAACAGGCAGAACGGCGCGAGCGAGAACGGTACGTGTCCGTCACGTGTTGAAACAGAAGGCCGCTTCCCCGTTCCGCCCGGTCCGTCCCAGAAGGCCTTCTCCGTTCGGCCCGTTCCAGCTCCGGCCGCCGCCCCTGCTTTCACCGGTTCGGCCGCAGGTCACCGCACTTTGCCACCGTCGGGCGGCGATGCGAGGTGGTCCAGCCTCCCGTCCGCTTACGTGATGCCCGTCGCGTGGTGCGGGGGGGAACCGTGCCGCGTCCCGTGGCGGGCCGCCGTGGATCGATTCGCCGCCCACATTCAGGTCGCCGTTCCGGTTGGTTCCGCCCACTGCCGGTTTGCTTCGTGCTTCTCATTTCAGTACGCCCTCATCGATGGTTGTTTCTTTGCTGCCTACTGAGTAGTACTAGCCTAAACCTTAAAAAAAAGTAGTACTAGCCTGGCTGCTGAATTTAAGGATGAATAGCAATGCCCACCAATTTGAGCGTTTTTACCTGAATGCACGTGTCTACTTAGTAGCTAACCAGAAGTCCATTAAGATTATTAGCATCTAGTCTTGGTTTGCTTGCCGACGATTTCCTTGCTTGCTCTGCATGTAGTATCAGCCAAAGATATTTCTACTTGCTTGCAGCTACATGCTGGCACTGCAATAAACCTGCAACACTAGCTGCTGTTGACTGGTTCCTCCTCCACATACTGTAAATGCCACTGACAGTGAACGGAGTTGCATCCTCCACACAATTTCACAGGAATGAATTGACGATACCTACAGCTCCAAAGAAAATTAGCTGATGCGGTTGCCTGATGCTACGTATGGCATCTGTCCACCGGAAAATTCTACAACCGTCACAATTACGCGCAACCCGTCTCGCACGCTTAGGAGCTTTCCTCCTGGCTGGATTGCTGCATTATTTGGACGACTCGAGCGAAGACAATCACACAAATTTGATATGACTTCTGAAAATTCCGCTGCTACACAATTTCTGAACCTCTTGTTTCTCTGTGGCTTTGCTTGTCCGCTCCATAAAGCCTCCAACCGCTCCTGCTTCTCTTCTCGGGAAGGAAAAAAACACAGCTGCAGTTGTCTGTTTAGCCCTTAGACCAATGGCTTCGATGAGAGGTTGGGTGCTGCTACTCTTCTTTGCAGTGCTGCCTGCACTAGCCACCTCCAGCGCCCACGGTAACGGTAACCTCACTCTCCGATGCCATCCAGACCAGTCTGCAACTCTCCTCCAACTAAGGAAATCATTCTTCTTCGATGCACTGTCAAGTGATGAAGATGCTCTATCCACCACCAAACTCCAATCTTGGCAAGATGGCACTGACTGCTGTCACTGGGAGGGTGTTGCCTGCGGCAGTTCCTCTGGCCATGTCATATCTCTCAACCTCAGTGGCCGGGGCTTGTACAGCCGTGGCCTTGACCCCGTCATCTTTAACCTCACCTCCCTGCAATTTCTCGACCTTAGCATGAATAATTTCTATGGATATAGCATCCCGGATGTTGGATTCGAGAGGCTTACTTCTCTTACCCACCTCAACCTATCCAGTTCGGGTTTCTATGGTCAGATACCGGTTACCATTGGCAAAGCTGGAAACCTTGTTTCCTTAGATCTTTCTAACCACCATGGTATCAATTATTATGATGATGATCAAATAGCTTTTGATCGAAGAAACTCGCTCTCATTATCTAATTTTGAAACCCTGGTGACAAACCTCAGCAGTTTAAGAGAGCTGTACCTTGACTATGTGGAAATGTATAGTACTGGGGAAGAGTGGTGCAGAGCTCTAGCTAAATTTGTTCCTCGTCTTCATGTTCTTAGCTTGGAAAGTTGTTATCTTTATGGTCCAATTCACGAGTCCCTTTCAAACCTCAGCTCTCTAACTGTGATCAACCTCCAATACAATGATGATATGCTTGCTGGTCCATTTCCACAGTTCTTCATGGGTTTTGTCAATTTAAGTGTTCTTCAACTTGCTGATACGAATCTGGAGGGGATGTTTCCTCGTAGAAACTTCAAATCAAAAAAATTGTCGGTCCTTGATCTATCCAGGAATATGAATCTTTCAGGGACTTTGCCAAACTTTTCTAATGCAAGTTCTTTAGAAACTTTGAGACTGGATGATACCAACTTTTCTTATGCTAACCCAGGCTCTTTTAGAAATTTCAACTGTTTGAAGGAGTTAAGTCTTGATGGGAAATTTATTTCTATGGATTTCTTCTCTTCATTCAGTATGCTTGGCTCTTTAGGCCAATTGCAGCTCAGTAGGGTTCCCTTCTCAGAAAAGTTTGGAGCAATGCTTTCATTGATTGGAAATCTCAGGAATCTGACAAGATTGGAACTCGTCAAATGTGACTTCTTGAGCATGAAGCCTTACCTCATTAGCAACTTGAGCTTGAAAAGCTTGATTATTTTCCAGTGCAACCTCACTACATCGTTACTATCTGCAGTTGGTAACCTCGTTGGCTTGGAAAGCTTATACATAGCTAGCTCAAAAGTACATGGCTCGATGCCACCTTCAATTGGCAATCTCACTAATTTAAGAAGATTATCTATCAGTGACTGTGGGTTTCTGGGGCTAATGCCATCTTCAATTGGTAATCTCGTAAATTTGAGAAACCTGAATATATATTCAACTAACTTTTCTGGGCCAATACCATCTACAGTTGGCTTGTTAAGAAACTTAGAGAGCCTGGAAATGTATGAATGCAAGTTTAGTGGGCGATTGCCGTCCACAATTGGCAATCTCAGCAACTTGAGAAGCATGGGCATAAACAACTGTGAGATCTCTGGACCAATACCATCTGCAATTGGTTATCTCAGAAACTTGAAAGTATTGAGCATCATTGGTTGCATGTTTTCCGGGCCAATACCATATACGGTTGGGGAGCTCAAGGATTTGAAAAAATTGTGGCTTACCCAAAACAAGTTTTCAGGGGAAATACCAAATTCAGTTGGTAATTTGACTCGTCTGCTTACTTTGGACCTCTCAATGAATTTTCTCAGGGGTAAGCTTTTGACACAGTTATCATGACTCCAAAAGATATGCTTTTGAACCAACTGTCTATTACATCAAAATATCTTATGAAAACTCTCCCACAGCCAAACTAAATAGTATTTCATTTGCAAGGTAATCCTAATAATTAGGTGTTCCAATTTCAAATGCTAGCATACAATTAGGGACTCGTGTAAATGGAATGGTTGATAATATGTACCTGAATTTGGATAGAAGGACTTGATTGAAAAAATGTGATAACTAGAGGGTTCAAGTTTGTACGGTCAGTCGCAGTGGTCATTTCTTATTAGTCGTACTAAGTCTGCCATGCCACTTATATTTTCACTATCCATTACAATGGTCGTATCTTATATTGGCCAATTATTTAATATAGTAGACCCTATTTTATTAAGGTTATACAAGTCTAATTGGATGATGTGTACGAGGTATAGTGTTCTCTGTTTTTTTTACCTGTATTGTTCTCTGTGTTGGATTGTGTGAAGAGACCGTATTTAGGATAAGAAATGGTTTCATCCTCTCTCATTAACTATGTGCCACATAGACCAAAATCTGACGTGGACGGTTAACAGACGGTGCCACCTTGGAGCGTTGGCAGTAGTTTCTTACACTAAAACATGACAAACCTAGGCAAACCTATGCCATGGCCTCTCCTAAGAATTTTTTAATACCATATCAAGTTGGTAATTCAAACTAACCCTCCTATTCAGTTACTTAAATATATCAAAAACAGATTGAGTAGCTTTTTGTATGGATTTTCTGCTATGATTTTGAAGGTTTGAAACTTTGAATATGTGACTTGCAGTTTGTGGCCTTTAGCATGGCTGTACTAATCAATAGTTTCCTATTCAGTTACTTACATATATCAAAAACAGATTGAGTAGCTCTTTTTTTATGGATTTTCTGCCATGATTTTTGAAGGTTTTAATATGTGACTTGCAGTTTGTGGCCTTTAGCATGGCTGTACTAATCAATAGTTTCCTGTACTTACAAAACCCCCTTTTAATTTTCTCTAAGCTTTACCACTCCACTAAAATTTTTATAAATGGTGACTAGTTGCTCCCAAATACCAAGCAGTGCACCCCTCGCCCATCTAGTAGTAATTTTTCTTACTAGCAATTCTTCTGAAGTCACTCATTCGTTTTTTATAGTACGACATAGAAATACCTTTCTGATATATTTCTCCACTCCGTTTGCAGGGAAAATTCCAGCATCCGTATTCACTCTGCCAATATTAGAGCACTTATATCTTTCTGGAAACGAACTTTCTGGCCCTATAGAAGAGTTTGACGTGTCATCTTCATGCTTGGTAGAATTGGAGCTAAGCATGAATGAGCTGACAGGGGAGGTTCCCAGATCATTCTTTAAAATCAGAAGTTTGGAGTCGCTGAGTATTGAATCAAACAACTTTGTAGGTTCGGTAGATCTTACCTCATTTTGGAGATTACCAAAGCTTTCTGGGTTAAGCCTTTCACACAACAAGTTGTCTGTCATGGATGAAACAGAAAATAACTCGTCCACAACACACCCCTCTCGACTTCTCGGGCTAAGTCTTGCATGTTGCCATATAACCAAATTTCCAAGCATTTTGACACGTGCTAGCGATGTACGTTATTTAGATCTCTCATGCAATAAAATAAGTGGGGATATACCAAATTGGATATGGGAAAGATGGAGTAGTAGTCTTATGTATTTGAATCTGTCGCACAACATGTTCACCAGCATGAGATTAAATTCACCTGTTCTTCCTTTAAGTACTCCTTTGGAATTTCTTGATCTTAGTTCCAATAGGCTCCAGGGGCATGTTCCTATGCCGAACTCATCAGCACGGATTTTAGATTATTCACACAATAGTTTCTCTTTTATACATCCAAACTTCACTCTGTATCTTAGCCATACCGAGTATCTCAGAATGTCTCACAATAGTATAAGTGGACATGTACCGTACTCTGTTTGCAGTTCCAATCTGGGTGTCCTTGACCTGTCCTATAACAACTTCAGTGGGCTAATTCCATCCTGCCTGTTGGAAAAACCTGGACTGGCCGTATTAAATTTGAGGGAGAACTACTTCCAAGGTACTTTGCCGTCCAATATTACAGATACATGTGCTTTAGAGACGATAGATTTACATGGCAATAATATTGAAGGTCAGCTTCCTAGGGCACTTTGTAACTGCACTGGCTTGGAGGTTCTTGACTTGGGAAAGAATCAGATTGTTGACACATTTCCATCTTGGCTATGGAGGCTTTCCAGTCTTCGTGTTCTCGTGTTGAGATCCAATCAGTTCTACGGTTCCATAAATGATCTTGTTGGGGATCACCAGTCAAGTGATTACTTCTCTAGCTTACAAATTGTTGATCTTTCCTCAAACAACTTCGCTGGTAATTTAAGTTTGAAATGGTTTGGGAAATTGAAATCAATGATGGCAAAGTTTAATAGTACAGGAGAAACTTTATATGCTCATAACTTGTCAAATAATGTGGCATTGTACCAAGATTCTATTGAGATCACATACAAGGGATCCTCTGTGACATTTGAAAGGATTCTGACCACCTTAACAGCAATTGACTTCTCAAATAACAGGCTGGAAGGTTCCATCCCTAAATCAGTTGGACAACTTGTTTCACTGCGTGTACTGAACATGTCGCACAATGCCTTCACAGGGAAAATTCCAGCCAAGCTTGGCAGCATGGATGGTCTGGAGTCATTAGACCTGTCTTTCAACCAACTCTCAGGGACGATTCCACAAGAACTCACTAATCTCACCTTTTTGAGTATCCTGAACTTATCCAAGAACCAGTTAGTGGGGATGATACCACAATCACATCAATTCTCGACATTTGAGAACAGTTCATTTGAAGGCAACTTGGGCCTGTGTGGACTGCCATTGTCCAACCCCTGTGGCGTTTCACCTGCTCCTCCAAGCGCGGCAAGTGTGGAGAAGTCCTCTGATGTGGATGTGGTCTTGTTTCTCTTTGTCGGGCTTGGCTTCGGGGTCGGATTTGCAGTTGCCATTCTGATGAGATGGGATCGAATCAGCAAGCGAGTTTTCAAATCTTCAAGAGATATTAGGACTTGACCTGAACACTGGGAGACTGTTTCCAGGTGCAGGCATGTTGTCCTGGAAGGGATCTCATATGTTTCTGCTGCCGTCACTTTGGATAAATTGTAGCTATGGGTTTTTATCTAGTACTTATATATGCAGTGCTTTCATGTATTAAATCTTGCTACACCTTATCTCCTGTAGTACTATACAATATTACTTGGCCTAGATGGCTCGATGGTTAAACATCTTGTAATATATCTCTTGGTATCTTCAGGTTTAAATGTCTTGTATAGGTGTAACCTGGAGATCGATATTGTAACCAGTCTGTAATCTCGTTTGGCTATAAATAAACAACATTTGGACCGACAAGGGTCACACGCTTCACCAACACATCTCATTTCCTGATACTAGCTTCTTGTGACAACGTTAGTGTCTGGAATATAAGCCAGCTGTTGTAGCTTATTCCTTGTTTGAGTTTCCGCAATGCCATATGAATGTGACCATCATATTTTTGCAGCGTGCGGTGCGGGTGCTCACTGTTTTCCCACTCTGCTACCATGATGGTACTGTTGCCTCCGGTTGGGCGGGTTTTCCCTCATAGGCGAGGCCGTTGTTGCCATTGTGTGCCGAGTTATGCGGAGAAGGAAGCCTGTGGTGTCCTGGGGCTGACAAATGTGGCTCTGCTCTGTGAGTTGATCCATCCCCAACAGGTTACCATTCACGCAGATCTTCATGTCGCAGGTACGTTCAGTGTGTATGTTTTCTCCGAAACACAGTTCGATTCCACTGCTTGATCTGTCTTCTCCTTCGATTGTTCTAAATTTTTAATTTTCATTATGCCAAACGGTGCCTACTTGATTTGGTAGCTGAATTTAAGGACATACAACAATCTCACTAGTCACTAGTGTGATGTTGTTACCTGATAGTCTGTGTGTGGCGTCTGTCTAGCTGAAAAGAATCCTTTTTTAAACAATTTTTTTTGAAACATGTGGAGAGTCCTGTCAAGAGTATAGTTGCAATTAGTTGATTCACTGAATACAAGTGTTGACAATTATTCTTGGTAAATAATGCACTTGCATTGCTTGCATGTGCTTTCTTTTCTTGCTGTGTGCATCAGTCAACGAATATTCTACAACACCCTGCCACTACAATTAAACTGCGGCACTATGACAGTTAAACAATTTTCATCCTCTTCCGCAGATGTGGTCTCTGTCCACTCTAACCGAGTCATGCTCACAAGTCACAATCTAGTCCTTGTCATTGCCACTGGTCCAGTAGCTTCAAAAAAATTAGCTATCATGGATGTGTGTGTCTCATGGAATATATGGTCTGTTCAATTGGAAATATCTGCAAGGATCACAATTCCAAGCAACATGTCTCACACAACGGTGGAAGTCGTTTTTTGGTAGGGAGGGCCATCGTGGCTAACGTGTAGTGGAAGTCTTGCTTCACTGGAGCTTTTCCTCCACGAAACAGTGTCATGACCCGGCATAACTGAAGATGCAGCTGTTGATCAAGGTTGAGTCGTCAGTTAACGGATGGCCCAGATGATGCGATACCTCTTCGGTTATGAACATCCAACGGCTGAGTTTGAATGAGGTCAGCAGACGGTTTCCGCCGTTGCTTTATCGCCTTCTACCTAATCTGTTACTTTAGCTACCTTTCCGTCATCGTTCCGTCCAAGCTTGGCTTTGATATAAAGCAAGCAGAGGCGCATTGTAAGGATCATCTATCACTTTATCAATATCAAGAACCCTAAGACGCCGGAGGCACTCGGGACAGCCTACGTTTGGCTTCCTAAACTCTATTTTCTCACCTCATGCTTTGCTTTTCACACCTTATACTCTGAATTATCCTTGTTATCTGTTGCTTTTATCCATCCAAGTTCAGTAGAGCGTGACAAACAGGCCATAGCCCCGCTTTGTAAATAAAGCACAACGACCGAACAGATACAAAGTGGTGAGGAAACCCTCTTACAAAACAAGACAAATGAAAGGACAAGTGAGATGGAACCAAACGCCCCAACTCCAAGTCGAGTAAGAAAACCGGAGAAGCCACACGTAGCAAAAGGCAGCCTAGACTACTGAGCCGGAACAAAGCCGTGCCGCCTGATAAACCATCGAACAACGTTGCACCGGACACACCTAGCCATTGCTGGAGAGGCCCGGCTGCCCTCTCGCTCCGGGACATGGAGCGCGGATCCTGCCAGCAGATAGCGAGGACCGAGAACGGTGCAAACGAGGTCATGTGTACAAGATAGGAGGCCAACAAAGACATCCCATGCCAGAGCCAAAGAGGCTTCACGCCAGGATGAAGGCATCCTCGAAACCGCAAGCAACGGAACCTGGGCTCCACGAAAGCGCCCCCAAGAGGGCAACGACGCATTACGCCGCGCCGCCAAGTCCGAAGAGTCGGACTAGGGTTTTCATCTGGAACCCTAGCACAGAGAAGTGACCCACAACGGCACCCTCAGGAGGGATACGACGCCCGTAGGTGTCGCCGCGCCAGCACCATAGCGTGGAGCTTTCGCTCGCCGCCTCATCCATACCACCCGAAGATCGCTGAGACCCTACGGGAGGACCGGCACTGGAGCTTTTCTTCCTAGCCCAATGTGTCATTTGGATGACTTGAAGAAATATGACCTCCAACAAATCTCAGTCACTACACTATTTCTGAGCCACTTGTTTCTGTTTCTGAGTCACTACATAGGCATTAAAATAAGGATGGAGAATTAAGCTACAGAATCATGTCCCCGCGGTTCTATTGTTATTTAAAGATGTTCTAATCGAGACAAAATTATCCAGTTGGGCCTTCTCGATTTTCTAGGAACCAGGATTGCTAGTAAATTGTTTTCTGTAATAGCCTATCAATTTCATGATGGAAACTGGGGATGTTAACGTCTTCTACAGGAAAAAAAAAGATCAAACGCCTATTTTTTGCTTGATTTATGAATGACGCCGTCTTCTCTTTGATTTTTTCTGTTCTGTTCCTCGAGACAATCATTTCATGCTGTTATTATTCAGTACCTACCGTTTCCTCAATATAATCGTGTTTGTTTCACTTTTCTGCAGGTTTCTTATGCGTTAGTCAGCTACAAAACAAAGCTGCTTCCATGCTGTTATTATTCAGTACCTACCGTTTCCTCAATATAATCGTGTTTGTTTCACTTTTCTGCAGGTTTCTTATGCGTTAGTCAGCTACAAAACAAAGCTGCGTTTTCACCCCCGTTGTCATTGCACGCTGGGCTGTCGAGGGGAGGAAGTCTGCAGCCTGTGCCTGAGTTAATCCGCCGCCATCGCCCATCAGGTTGCTGTTTGGATCGATTCACCGTGCTGGCTGGGCTCGGCTGCTACTATCCTCTTGTCGCAGGTACCTTCAGTCTTCAGTATGGCCCCGTAAATAGTTGAACACTCAAAAGATGGTTTTCACCCCCGTTGCCATTGCACGCTGGGCTGTCGAGGGGAGGAAGTCTGCAGCCTGTGCCTGACACTGATCTGTGAGTTAACTGCCGCCATCAGGTCGCTGTTTGGATCGATTCACCGTGCTGGTTGGGCTCGGCTGCTACTTTCTTCTTGTCGTAGGTACGTTCAGTCTTCAGTATGTGGGATTTCACCGCAATACTATTCAATTCTACTGCTCTGAGTATGCACCCGTACAAAAACTTTGTTATTTCTGAATGCATGTCATAGCTTCTGCGTTCTACTCTGAGTCCCTATCTTTTTTTTTGCTAGGGGAACTCTGAGTCCCTATCTGATAGTGAAACAAGTTTCATCCTCTTCTGCACGTATGGTCTCTGTCCACTCTGACTGAGTCATACTCACAAGTCACAGTCTAGTGCATGCCACTGGGATTGTAGCTTTAAAACAAGATTAGCTCTCATGGATATGTCTCATGGAATGTATGGTCTCTGTCCAATTGGGAAAAATCTGCAAAGGGTGACCCGTCTCACACGAATGGTGGAAGTCTTGCTTCACTGGAGCTTTCCTTCCTGCATTATTTGAACGACTTGAGAGAAAACCAGCACAAAACTTGAATTAATACGATGTGTAACAAATCCGTCACTACACTATCTATGAGCCTCTTATTTCTGTTTTGGTTTGGTTCTTTCTATAAATCCAGGCAGTATCCCTGCCTGTTGTCTCAAACAGAAAAGAAACAAGTACACAAACCAATGGCTTCGATCAGGTGGGTGCTACTACTCTTTCTTGCAGCGCATTCTGCACTACCAACCTTCGGAGCCCACGGTGACGGTAACCTCACTCCCCGATGCAATCCAGACCAGGTTGCAGTCCTCCTCCAACTAAAGAAATCCTTCTCATTCTTCCGTTACCGCAACACCCTTGAGTCATGGCAGGATGACACTGACTGTTGCCTTTGGGAAGCTGTTGGATGCAGCAGCTCCTCGGGCCATGCCACAGCTCTAGAACTCGGTGGTCGTGGCTTGTACAGTCAAGGTCTTGATCCTACAATCTTCAACCTCACCTCGCTGCAGCGACTCGACCTTAGCATGAATTATTTTGGCCAGTACAGTCTCCCAGCAACTGGGTTTGAGAGGCTCTCCTTACTCACCCACCTCAACCTCTCAAATTCGGGCTTCCAAGGCCAGATACCTATTGGCATCTCCAAACTTGCCAACCTGATCTCCTTGGATCTTTCTGTTCTATATTATGCTGCTTCAGAGGACTCTCTAGATGGCTATGGTACCAGCATCCCTGAGGTTACTAATTGGCTCTGGCTTCAGGAACCCAACTTTCAGAACCTAGTTGGCAACCTCAACAATCTGAGAGATCTCTACCTTGACGGAGTGGATATGTCTAGCAGCGCATATGATTGGTGCGATGCTCTTGCTGAATCTCATCCGAATCTGCGAGTTCTTAGCTTGCGTTACTGCAATCTCGTCAGTCCTATTTGTACATCCCTCTCAACTCTACACTCCCTAACTGTGATCAACCTCCATGATAACCTTGATACATCTACTTATCCTTTTCCAGAGTTCTTCATGGATTTTCACAATCTAAATTTTCTTCAACTCATGTGGACAAATCTCCAGCGGTGGTTCCCTAGTAAAATGGTTCGACGGAAAACTCTAAGGGACATTGGTTTATCCGGGCATCATCTCTCAGGTGATGTGCCAACTTTGTCCATCTGCTATGATGCTGGAATGATTCTTGATAGACTGCAGCACTAGATGATAGATGCTACTCACAACCAAAGCATTTAACTGGAGCCTCTCTGGACAGGTGCCAGCAGTGAGGAGATTTATAATTGCCATTGTTCAGAGCTGATGTATGTTTCTGTTTCTCCTAGGGTTTTGCTTTCACAGTGTAATCTGATCTTAGAGCCTCCCATACCCTGTTCTTAGTTTTGGAAAAATGATGTGGATTTGATGATGTCCTCCATAGTGGAGCAGAGTCTTGTTACCATTATTTTGCATAGCCTAGGCTTCTATAAGTCTACGGTGGATTTCTTCATGAAATCTGAGCTTTCTGGCAAAAAATAAGGCTCTATGTGGTTACTGAATTTTGTCGTGCTGAACTTAATTTATTTGCCACAAAAGCAGAAAATTGTTGGTTAGTAGAACAGCAAAATAGACTAAAGCCCAAGGCTGATTACAAAAGCTTAATTGATAACTTGCATCTGTGTGGACCGCCATTGTCCTGCCCCTGTGCCGTTTCACCTGCTCCTCCAAGTCCAGTGGATACGGTTGATTTGTCTCATGTTGATGTGGCCTTGTTTCTCTTTGCCAGGCTCGGTTTCGGCGTCGGATTTTAGGGGCCATTCTGGTGAGATTTGGTCAGATTGGCCAATGGTTTGCTAATCTGCAGAGCTTTGAGGACTTGATTTGGAAACTGAAGGTCCAAGTATTGTACATCTTGTACAACCGTTTGTTTCGAAGCAATTGGACGTATGGCCCTCTATTTAGTGTGTGTGTATATATCCCAATTGTATAAATGGCTTCCTGCACTTTGCCACACATGCCCCATATGAATGTCAGTTGCTCGATGTTGCACACACATACACCTGGTCGCAAGAAGGTAGCTTGAGAGGTTGGGATGATGGATTAATGTTGGAATCACGGTGATGAAATAACTAGCAATATCATTAGAAAGCATTACAATCTGGAAACAAAGCCTGCAAGTGGGCCAAACGCCAGCTCTCCAGCCGAATTGAGGGACATATAGCAATCTCAGCAATTTGATGTTATCTGATTATGACATGGCGACTGGCCTGAAAACTTAAGGATTATAAAAGGAGCGTTGCTTGAAAATAATAAGAACATCGCTCGCCTGCAGCCTCCAGCCACAGGTCACAGCCCTTCCCTGGTAGTAGTAGTTCTGTACATGTTTCAAACTTTTCTGTCCACACGATCCATTTTGTCACTATTATCATTATTCGTGTGCTTCCATAAGAAAACGTATGACCAGAAAAGAAACAAATTAGTTCAAACGAGCAACTTGAACTATCCTCATAAAACGAAAAAAGGTTTTGCGTTGTGCCACTAATGACGCTTGTATGATGACTTTACACTTCTTTGCTCATGCTGGTCGAACATATCTCTGCGGAAATTGTGCGGTGTGGGCTAAATGGTATAGCTTCTGTTCTGTATTTTCATAGTGTTGCTCACAATACATTACGAGACTTAGATGGCACTGAATGCATGGGGGTGTAGTGGCCGAATCCTGAAACCTTTAGGGGTCAATTTTAATCCAATCATGTGGATTGGCAGCTGAGCCGAGCCGTGCTATGGATCAGACACACATCACCCTTTTCTGAGAGCTCGATAGACAGCTCTTGGCAGCGGTCTTAACACAAGATAAACGGCCAGATTCCAGTAAACAAACACATCCATTTTTATTCATTTCCAATAATACTTGAACATTACACAATGCACACGTACTCAAAAACAAAACAAGAGGAATTCACAACAAATAAATCAAAGCATACACGTGAAAGCGAAGTTTTCATCAATCTATCTTCACGAATATATTTACCTCGTACACGGTGCGCACCGGGGTTGGGGTTGACACGGCTTTTACACCGCAGTACCCGCGCGCCATCCTGAACTTGCCGGTGCCGCCTACCACCGCGCGCTCGAACTCACCGTTGAAGCTCACGACAGTGCCCACCATAACCAGCGTGCTCCCGTTGTACTCCCCAGCCGTGAATATGAAGCTGATCACTGACTGCATGCCCGGCGGGCTGACGAGCCCGGCGTAGGCGACCATGCCCTGGAACCGTCCCAGGAGCAGCGACTTGCTCGGGTCTTGGCCATTGCGCAGCTCGTCGTCGAGCAGTCCGACCATCCCGAACGTTGTGTTTGCGCCAAACAGAGGCATCACTGTCGCAAACACCGTGGAGTTCGGGCCTCCAACAGTCTCGTGCATGTACAGGCGGATGTGGTTGATCCCGTCGCCGGCCGGTGCCTTACCCCACGCTGACGAGCTAGCCATCAGGAGGACGATGCAAAGCAACATCGAGGAGGAAGTCATTGCGATCAGACGAAGGTGTTGCAGGGGCTCGCAGCTGTGTGGGATTTGGGTGATGCAATAGATTGAGATGATGGATCAAACTTGCTCTGTCTTCATTTATATATAGGCTTCACAATCAGTGGACCTACATTCAATACTAATTAATTTCATTTTTTTTTTTTATAGGAGGGCCTCGCCCCAATTTAATTATTATGAAACTGATAATTTTTACAACACCCCACCACACCAGCAGTACACTGTTAACAGAACCCAAAGCTCTATCTCTATTTTTCTAAACTCCTCTAACAAACTACCTCTATTTTTCTAAACTCCTCTAACAAACTACCACTCTTCACCACATATAACATCTGCAACAACTACCATTCTTCGCTACAAATTACAGCTATTGCTTCTTCTACTCATCTACCATTCTTTGTCGTCTCCTTCTATTTTTCTTCTTCTACTATTCTACTATTCTTGTCTTCTCCTTCTTTCTTCTATTGTTTCTTCTTTCTACTCTTCTAGAGAACGCGCGCGTGGCGCGGTGGTTGCGATTGGCAGTGGCCTTTCAACCCGTCACAGGTTCGAGTCCCACAGGGACCGATCTGCTGGATTGTCTCACCTTAGCATTGTTCCCGAATACTAATTAATTTCATGATTAGTATAAAAGTGCAAATACCTGTATATGTAATTGCAACTAGTTGGGTGATACTAATTGCATGATAAGTACAGCAGTGCAAACCTGCATATGTAATTGCAACAACTAGTTAGGTTGGATGATGAGTACAGCACTGCCCTCGGCCATCGATACAAAGTGTATGACTACTGTACTCGTGCGTTGTCAACACCAATTTAATATGTTTTTACATTGCATATGTAAATACTATACAGGTCAAAAATCACGTATAAAGAATAGATTTATCAAAACATTAAGGATTTTAGTTCGACTTCATATCCTCAAGGACCCAATTAATTATCACTTATTATCTAAGATATACTCTCTTACACGGTTAACTGAAATTTAACAATGTCATTTTCAACATGCATAGAAAAAATGCAGCTATATATGCACCTCATTTGCTTGTGCAAAAATCGGTTGTCTTCGGTCCCTTCCAACATCATTGTGTTGGGGTCTATGTCGGTTGATTCTCTGGAACATCAACATAATTCATATATATGTGTCTCGTATGGGAAAGCAGCTTACCCTTTCGGTGGCAGGGAATTTTTTTATGTCAACTGAGAGGGGTATGTGTGCTCACTTCGTCAATCTCGAAACTCCGTCAATCTAATATCAAGTAAGATTCAATATAATAGATGTTCCTTCAATAAAAAAAGTAAAATATTTTTTAAAAGAAAGTAACCATAGTCGGATCAAGTGAATGTTTATCCCGTAAATATCACTAACTAATGCCGTCAACGTCCTAAATATCTTATTTTATTGAATCAACACATATTCAAAACACTCGGACAACGTGAGGACAAGCTCTTGGACAATGTTAGGACAAGCTCTGACCTTCTCTTATTTTTAGTAAAAGAAGAGAATGATGAGATGTATTTCATCTGTGCACGTAACTAGACTCAGTTTTTATTGACATACAGGCCTATAATGTGTTGGATCCCATAGAGGTTATCACTAAAATATGAGTCAACATTATTTGTTGTGTGACAACCAACAAATAAGAGAAGCATTTGTAAATAGCATGCACTCGATAACCATGGTGATCCAGGTAAGCCAACTTGTTAATTCGACTTGATTTATCTGAGGTAATAGCTGTCCACATGATGTTCAATCATTGAGTTGACTGTGAGATAAATTAGTTAAGCCGACTCGTTGAGCAAAGACTTTGTATTTAGAATAATAAAATGTCGGCTCCCGATGTACCCACTGGTTTTTCAAAATAATTGCACTTGATAATCTTAAAACCCTATGCTACTTAACTAACCAATCATGCAAGCTGCTATGACTGCCGTACCTAGTGAGCAAGTAGAATGGCTCAAGGGTTGGATGTTTCTATAGAAGGTAAAATATTTACTACTTTTTTTTGATAGAAAACTGTAGGGTAAAAAACCAGCATCACTTTATTAGAACTAAAAAAATAATTACAGCAACTGTACAAGACAAAAAAAGAAAAAAACAAGGTTACAAAAGAGTGTCAATCCATATTAACAACTTATCAAAATCCTTAGGCTTCGGTCTATGCCCAAGCATGGTGACATCATGAATGAAAAGCCTCCTCCAAGCTCTGAAAGTAGGTTCGATATTCTGAAAAATTGCTTCATTCCACTGTTTCCAAATATTCCAAGCAGCAAGAATAACTACCTCAGTGAAAAAAGGCTGATCAAAATCCTTCTTTGCTCTAAAGAACCAGCAGTGCAAACATGCATATGTAATTGCAACAACCAGGTAGGTTGCATGGTGAGTACAGCAGTGGTGGCCTCGGCGGTTGATGCATGATCCGACTGAGTGCTGCACTTTTAAGGATAAATTCGACGAGTTGATCAGGTGTGTTGTATGTGGACCGAACCAGTGGCAGAGGACGAATGAAATTCACAGACGGGCTAAATTTAAATTATACAAAAAATCAAAATTGTTGAAACACAGATCCTAAACATAATCACTTACTAAAATGGAAATAGCAACATATACATAGAAGTTACGAACATACCGATAATGAAGAGTGTCGTCTAGAAGTTCCGGACAATGGTAAAGCTCTACTAGTAAGCAGTACAAATTACAATATAACTTGTCAAATCAGCAATTTACAATTCACAAAGTCATCCAATTAGACATAAGGGTTCTACCCATATCCAAAATTCAGGAAAAAAAGACATAAGTGACGCATACGCCCATAGCAAAATGTTCGGTGTCGTAACACGCTGACCATTCGTACTTTCTTGAAGGAAGCTTGCTACGTGTACGAACATATGCGTCATGCTCATGCATGCCAAGAAGAAAAATTAATGGGCAGGTAAAAGAAATTGAGGAAGAACAATGCTTTTATTTATAAGAAATATAGTTTTATAAGTACAAGATATTTGTATTTGTACCAAGAGAGTAGTAACTAAGAAGCTAAGCTGATCATACGAGCAGGTAGCCAAAACTTAAATGAAATTGTCAACCCAGGCATCCAGCAAAGTTGCCATATGCCTATCTACTTGCCTTGAGCTTCAGCAACTGAATCTCCTCCTTCAATATAGGTCGACGGTGATGTAAAATGTTGATATGATTATATGCGTCATGTATGGAAAGAAAAAACAATTAAATGGTAGGTTTGTATTGTAAATAACGATTTTACGTTGTGAGGGGTTTAAAAGGTTGAGATGATAAAAGCCAATTAAAAGCCAGACAAAATCTTATTTTAGGAATTACGGCGGTTGTTTTGCCAAATCAATTAAGAGGGAATAAAGTCTTTGGTTACAAGTTAGGGAGGAATTAGCTAGATATAAAACAGAAAGGAAAACAAGACAGAGCGGCACCACCCTCGCCAAGGACTAGAACTAGAAGCAGTAAAGTAACTACTCGCTATTTTTAGATAAAGGGCTTTATTACTTAAAAGTTTAAGCATTACACCCGGCCTCTGTATATGAATGCACACAGCCGTAATCCAACGGAAGAAATAAGAAGAAGTGCAGCACTAGGCGAATTACAATCATCAAGCGTAAATAAGTAAAACGCCAGCGCAATAGATAAACTCGACAGCCTATGGAGGACCAATCCGGCGATCAAGCGACCATCTATGTCGGGTAAAAATATCCCTCGCCACCTCTTCCAATAATGCACACGCCTCCGTAAAGAGGTCTCGATGTCCCATCCGTTGTAAGGTGGACGACGAACGGAGAATACTTATGCACCGGTAGAGTACCTGCAAACGAGAAACATCTTTATCACTGAAAACCTTGTCATTTCTACTGAGCCAAAGCGACCATATATATAACGGCTATCGCTCCCACCCTAATAACAGTTCTAAACTTTTTATCTATCCCATGTAGCCAGTTGCCAAAAACATTTGCAACCGACTTGGGTGGATATAAGTTAGACGCTATCTGGATAGATGACCAAATAGAACGTGCGAAACTACACTCGAAGAATAAGTGTTTTATTGTCTCTTGATGAGGACAAAACATACACTTTGTACTTCCACGCCAATTCCGTTTGACAAGGTTATCCTTAGTTAAAATGACACCACTACGAAGATACCACGTAAACACTTTTATTTTAAGTGGAATCTTCATTTGCCATATTTTTTATTATCATCGACTGGTATATCGGAATGTACTAACGCCCTATACATAGAATCTACTATGAATTTTCCATTCCCACATAAATTCCAACGAAACTCATCGGAGCCTTGTGTAAGTTGAACCGAAGTCAACCATGCGAGCAAGGCGTTCCAAGACGTTAGTCTCGGCCCAATTAGATTTCGCCTGAACGTCACATTGGGTGGTGAACACTGCATGATAGTGGCTATGGTATCCCCTTTGTGACGAACAATATTGTATAGGGCCGGGTATTGATCCCGTAGGGTGGTATTACCTAACCATTTGTCCTCCCAGAATCTAATCTCCGTGCCATCCTTAATATTAAATACTCCGAAGCGAAACAAATGTTTCTTTGTCGCCATCAGACCGGCCCAAAAGTGGGAGTCACCAGGTTTCCAATACACCTGTGATACCGCCTTCGTGCCAATGTATTTTCTTTCAAGAAGTGTTAGACAAATTCCATCTTCGGTCAGCAACTTAAACAGCCACTTGCCGAGGAGAGCTGAATTCTTGACATAAAGATCATGAATACCCAGCCCTCCCTGGTCTTTTGGTCGACAAACAACATTCGATTTAGCCAGTCGATACTTCTTTTTCTCACCATCCCCTTGCCAAAAGAATCTTGATCGGAAATAATCCAATTTATGCAAAGACCCCTTTTGGTATCTGGAAGAAGGATATCATATACAGTACCATATTTGTAAGCACCGAATTAATGAGAACCAACCTCCCACCAAGAGATAGTAATTTTCCTTTCCAACTAGACAGCCTTGCTTGTAGACGCTCCTCGACATGTCTACATTCCGCATTAGTCAGTTTCCGATAATGTATTGGAATGCCCAAATACATTATTGGAAATTGACCCTGCTCACAGCCAAATATTTCGGCGTATTGAGCAGCTGCTTCCTGTGCATCGCCGAAGCAAAACAATTCACTCTTGTGGAAATTAATTTTTAATCCCGATAGTTGCTCGAATGCTGATAATATCTTTTAGATTCGTCGCTTTATCAAGATCATGTTCCATAAAGAGAATTGTATCATCCGCATATTGAAGGATAGATAATCCCCCATCGACTTTGCCCGTTCAATCATGATGGTCAACATATCCGCCACTATATTGAATAGTATAGGCGACAGAGGATCACCTTGCCTTAATCCCTTTTTTGTTTGGAAGTAGCGTCCAACGTCATCATTGAATTCTATCGCCACACTTCCCCCAGAAACAAAATTGCAGATCAATGCACACCACTCGTTTGAGAACCCTTTCATTCTCAGATTCTGTAGTAGAAACGGCCACTTGACTTTATCATACGCCTTTTCAAAGTCGATTTTGAATATTACCCCATTAAGTTTTTTTGTATGCATCTCATGGACGGTCTCGTGAAAAATCACGACCCCATCAACTATATTCCTCCCTTGCATAAAAGCTATTTGGGTAGGTTTAACTACATGATCTGCTACCGAATTCAACCTAATGGTCGCGACTTTTGTAAAGATTTTGAAACTAACATTCAGGAGGCATATAGGCCGATACTGTTGTATCCTCTCAGCCGCCTAAATCTTTGGTAACAAAACATTTTCCCCAAAATTAAGGCGAAATAGCTCAAGTTGTCCTGCATGCAAACAACCAAATAACTCTAGCAAATCGGCCTTAATGGTTTCCCAAAAATGCTGGTAAAAGTCGGCTGGAAATCCATCAGACCCAGGCGCCTTATTATGCTCCATTTGGCAAACCGCCTTACTTATCTCCTCTTCAGTGAATGGAGCAATAAGAAGGTTGTTTTCCTCAGGAGTTACTTGGGTAATATCATCCGTTCGTGACTCGTCTAGAGTGAAGTTTCCTTCCTCTGGAGCCCCAAACAAACCTTTATAATAGTTCGTTATATATTCTTTGAGCTGATCCTGTCCCTCGATCAGACCCTCATCCTGATGAAGAGAATGAATACGTTTCTTCCTATGTCGGCCATTAGCAACATTGTGGAAGTACCTCGTATTCGAATCCACTTGCAGAATAAATTGAGCCTTAGATCTTTGGTACCATTTAAGCTCTTCTTCCCGCAGCATGCGTCCCACCTGCTCATTTGATTGACTTTTTAGTTCAATCTCATGTGCTGATAGAGGACGTACTTCTGCTAGTTTATCAAGCTCATCAATGATGGTACACAGGCGCTCTTTTTATTTTTTGAGCATACCTGTTGTGTGCCTCGCCCATCCACGAAGGAATTTACGAAGATTGCTCATCTTATTATTCCACCGTTGGATGGCGCTGTCGCCCACAACCGGTTGAGACCATATCTTTTTTACCAGATCATCAAAACCATCCCGCAATAGCCATCCTAATTCAAACTTGAATTGCGGCTTTACGGGAGGTATCAATGTCCCAGTAGACAAGTATGGGGGCATGGTCCGAGAAGGCCTCAATACGCTCCAAAGCATGTACCGTTACCAATGGATATTTATCCTCCCATCGGGAGTCCATCAGTACTCGGTCCAGCTTCTCGTATGTCGGCTCGGGAAGACTATTTGCCCAAGTGTATTGTCTCCCCGTCATATGGACCTCTCTCAAAGACAAGCTGTCAATGACAGCATTGAACTAGTGAGGCCAATGACCATTGAACCTACCCCTGCTTTTCTCGTGTCGGTACCTAAGCATGTTCAAATTCCCGCCTATGAGAAGAGGGTAAGGGTTATCCTTAGCTAGGTTAACCAACTCTCGAAGAAAAGTCGCCTTATATCCCTCTTGGGCAGCACCGTACACAGCAACCAAACTCCAAATAAAGTTATCGGACTTGTTGCCGATGTGAAACTTAATATGAAATTCACCATACGAAACATCCAATAACTCCATGGTATCTGATCTAATGCCGAGTAACATGCCCCCCGATCTACCGCGAGGAGGACAAGAGTGCCAAGTAAAATCCACTCCACCTGATAGGCGATCTAGAATAGTACTTGGAAAATCTCGTCTACCCGTTTCCGAAACAGCCAAAAAATCCAACTTATGATCGCTCACATGATGCGCAATATTCAAATGTTTAGCCAAGTCACCTAGACCTCTGATATTTTCAAATATGCCATTCATCAGGAAACCGTTGGAGATTTTGTCTTTTTCAGGTTTTTTCGCGATGTTTGATTCTTTTTATCTTTAGCGGATTTGGATTTCTAGCCTGAAGCATAAAGGTCATCAAAAGATCCCAGCTCAGCCTCATCCATACCCACTTCAGTAACCTCTCCTACAAGATGTGATAGATGTTGTCCATCTATTGTGGCATTCGCATCATCATCATCTACAGGTGAGGCAACCGGCCTACTCGAAACACTAGGAGAAACCCTACGACGGTCATACTCTACATGTTTCAGAACGTTAGCTGAAAGCAACACTTCTTTTTCACTTCTGCCTAAACTGACGCCTACCGCTGACAACTTAGAGGATAAAGTAGACGTTGAAAAAGACAGAAATGATTTCGTGGATTGTGACATACCGGCAATAGGAGTAGAGAACGACGCGGTTTGCGACGCATCGCCTTGGCCATCATATCCTCATCTGTCGCTGATGCTCCATCCTTCCCAGTGAGGTGACGTCCACTATGCCTAGGTGCCACCTTAGGTAGCGGACGTCCCCCGCTGGCGTAGACACAATGGGAGAGGGCGAAGGCGATGTAGCAGCCCTCTCAACCACTGTGCAAGGTGCCGGAGACGCAGGAGAAGTCGGCGCCACCGAGGACTTGGTTGACGTAGAGTCCTCCTCCACCATGGTACGGCCTGGCGAAACGCGTCCCGCGTCCTTGCCCATCATCGGGTAGCCCAACGAGCCCACCAGCAGCTCGGTCGCAGTGCCCGAGCAATCCGCCGCGCATGCGTTAGGCTGCGGCCCAGCAGCCGCCGCCGCCCGCGCCTCGCACACCTCCGCGCCACCGCCCAGCTCCGCCTGGCCCAGGGACCTCGGCCAGCCATAGCTCACTGTCCGCTGCAGCCTAGGAGCAGCCTCAAGCTGTTTCTCGCCCAGTGTAAACTAGCCAGGCCCAATCAAGGCTGTCGGCTATTTTTCACCCATGGGCGACAAGTCGAGCGCAGCCCAAGCTGGGCCGGAACCAGCAGACTGCATATGCGCTGCATCCGCTCTTTGAGCAGTAGCCTCCCGCCATTGTTGCACCAGCTCCTTGGCTCTAGGAGTATGAGGGTTAGAGTTATACGGTGTGACAGCTACCTCCTCAGAATATGAGACATCGTGCTCCATGCAACTGCCCCCCTCCCCCGGAGCCGGGCTAGGATCGATAGACATGTTGGTAGCCGCTGACCCGTTGTCGGAGGAACTGCCTTGACCCGTTTAATCACCAAGGCTGTCCTCCTCCATCCCATTATCATCCGAGCCATCCTTTCCTTTTCGCTGCCAAACAAACGGGACAAAATCTGCCTCTGGAATAAAGTCCTCATTTTCTGGCCGGAAGGTGAAATCATATCCCTTCAGTCACAACACCCCATCGGTAGTAATAAAAGGTCCCACTTCATCCACTTCTTTGAAGAGGCCATCGGCCATCATCCCCACTAAGATACGGACCACACCTCGACGACGGAGGGCGAGCATATCCACATCAATCGTGGTCCCAATGAGAGAACCAACTGCCCACAAACCCCAGAAATGCCTCAGAGGATTAGGCACTCCCGTAACCTGAACCCAAGTCTGATGTAGCTCCATCTTGTGCGCAACATCCACTGGCTTCCACTGGCTGAACACTAGTTTGGTGGACTAAGAAGGAACGCCAAGTTCAATACCATCAAATCTCATTAAGTCGTCCTTGGTCGGAAAGTTAACCGTGAAGGAATTGGTACCATTAGGAATTGCTTCCCACCGCCAGGACTGAACCGGGCATAGCCGTGCCACTTGGGTTTCCACCTGTTTTGTGGTGGTGATCGTGCCCTGAACCATAACAAGAGCAACCGTAGTATCAGTAGGAACCAAATCTGCCTTGTGCAAGCTATTTGGGAACTGCAAGAACATCGTATCCCTATGTCCTTGACCAGCAACAAGCACCATAGGCCTTGGGAGCTTCAATGTCGGACACATTGGAGTCGGGTGCTTCGCATTGTCACAGATGTAGCAGTAGTGTTGTACGGGACAGTCTTTAGTTGCGTGTGAATTCACCGCACACTTCCAACACCAGGCATTAGGTTTCTTGACTGCGGCGGTGGGTGCCACCTCCTGCACCGCCACAACCTGCGTGGGTAGCACCGGCGCGACGGCTGATTGAACACCCTCCATCATATCGTCTAGCTATTGTAGAATCCCATGTCAGGTTCCAGATTTCGGGCCGCTGCAATTTGCCTTGCCAGATGAGTATCTAGCAACATCATATCGTCTCGCAAGAGGTCAACGAGTCGCTGTTCCGATAGGACTGTCTACTGAAAAATATGGCGACACCTCTCTTTTTAGATGTGCCACACACCATAAATGGCCACCATGAGCTCGTCCTTTGACAGCTTCCTAGTCATGTGATCCCACGGTCTCACCAGTCAGCTGGAGAGGAAAACTGTAGGGAATTGATTTGCAGGTTAGTGCATTGCACAAGGAGAGTCCAGACCGAGCAAGCGAATGGGCATTGCAGGGTCAAATGAGTTGCGGTTTCCTCATCCTGATCACAAAAGACACAAACGGAATAATGGTCCAGGCCCCTCAACGCCATCTTGTCATCCCTAGAAATGCGATGTAGGAGCCAAAGACAGAGAGGAATAGCTTGCATTTAGGCCGCACCTTCGATTTACAAATCTCCGCGTAGTTTATGTCACTAGTAGAAACAGGGGCTTCAATACCGGTTTCAGAGGTCCTTTAACACCGGTTGTGCAATCGGGATAGTTAAATCGGGACTAAAGGCCCCCCTTTAGTCCCGGTAGGCCACGAACCGGTGTTAAGGGCCTCCACGTGGGCGGAGCTGCGCGCGCGGGCGGAGGACCTTTGGTCCCGGTTGGTGTTAACACCAACCGGGACTAAAGGTTTCTGTTTTTTTTCTTTTCGCTTATTTTTCAGGGTTTAGGGTTTCGGAGGAGATCACGTCGATGCACAAAAAAAAAAAGTTTGCGCACACGTGAAGATCACATAACACACATCCAACTTGGTATATATATGTACACATATAAAGTACTCATTACATGGAGATCACTGCTAGTACATGGAGGGAGTCTATTTTCGATATAGTGGAATTCTCCGGATTCAGCTATGACCTCCGTAAGGAAAAATCCCGCCAATTCCTCCGCATTTGCTTTTACGCGGTTTTTTGGTAGGAGCTGGTTCCGCTTCCTTGCCATCTTTAAAAGAAGGAGATCAAATCAATTATGAAGGAAACTAAACACAATTGATGGTAGCAAAATAAAGTTGTGAATGATGTTTACGTACCTCTTGATTTCTTCGACTATTGACTCTCTCATTGACCTTCATGTGAATGTACTCGCAAACGTAGTATCCACATAAATCCGTCCCCTGTGGTTGTCGCAGGCACCACTATACGAGAATAGAATTCAATCAAATAATAATCAAGAGAATGATAATGGTATTGAAACTAGAATTAGAGAGATACGCGGACCTAGGTACGTAGTACTACTTACGTTGTTAGCCTCAAACTCCAGCTTATCTTTCCATTCACCGTGTTCTTCCGCGATGAACTTTCTCCAAACCCTGCCCGGCAAAGAAAATGAATTGAGGAGTTATTACTTACTTTGATATCAGGAAATGAACGAAAGAGGCCGATATAGTGCGATTGAAATTACCTCTGGAGCAATATACGCATGCTTTTGTATTCATCTTGATGTCTCCTTAATGAGTCCCAGATTTCAACTTCTCCAAGCTCGATTCTAATGATTAGCAGAATGAAGTGGAACCTGCGCACGTTTATATACGCAGTTATTCAGAACTCATCAATTACACTTAATATCGGGAAAGCAAAATAGAATGTGTACAAGACAGTAACACTCACTTTTTTTTTGAGGCGGAAAACAGTGGGGAAGACCCCCACTGTTTAATTTTCTATTTTCTCATTAATCATAAATATTTACAAACAGAAGTTCATGAAAGAGGATTTACAAACGATCAAGCCAGTCCTGCATACCCTCTTTTAGGCTGGGCTTAACCCTATGCCTAATATCCTCTATCGAAGACTTAAAGAAACTATAGCAAACATTCAAATCTCTAGGCTGATTATCAAAAATAAATTTATTACGGTGGTTCCATAAGCTACAGCATCCAGCAATCATAGCCACCTTGAAGAAGTTATTTGTCGATCGGCTCTTTGCATCAATAATCATACTATAAAGGTCCAAGTTGCTGTTCCATGATTCGCCAATCCTACTCCAGAAATCAATACTGAAACTGCAGGAGAAAAATAAATGTGGCATTGTTTCCTGGACAGAATTATCACAAAGCACACATTCTGAACAGTAACACTCACTTGAAGTTGTAAGGAAAAAGTATTTCTTTTTTGGCACTTTGTCGCTTTAAAAACGTTAGCAAAACGTCCTCTGTGTCCTGGGCATGCTGTTCTACGGTGACTTCATGAACTTTATCTGGGTCAATGAACCCAATGTCCCAGATTCCTCCCACTCTGCATTCACGAATCTTCATTCTGCATAATAGCATACAAAAGAATGTCGTGAGGATAATTACAGGCAATGAACGAGCTTAACTAAAGAATTAAATTACACAAATAAATTACTTACAGACAATAGCAGCTGATGATAGATTTTTCGAGGGCACGTTGATTGTACATCTGAAAAAGTTCGGAGAACTCAACCTGCACATCATATTCTCAGAAGTAGTGCTCTTCCTTAACTCCCGCCATGAAATAGAATCTCCCTTCTTTTGCGGCGGTCATGTACCAGTTATGCAATTTCCATAACTGTGTTGTTAGAGCATTCAGATCTGTGACCAGAGGCTGCCCGGAAACATATTGATATGCTAGCTCAGCAATGGCGTAACCTGTCTCGCCATGGATTTCCTGAGCAACAATATTGTCGTTGTAGAGGGCTGCCTTATCAGAAGGCACAATGAGCGGGGCGATCGATTATACTTCTTGTTCTCCGAGCTGGGGAACTTTTTTCCCGCATTTCTCTTCCTCCATCTGTGAGCTATGTTGCTTGTTAATACCGCGCTCATAGTCTGAAAGGGGCCTCACTGGAGGGATATATAAGTTGTCAACGGTGCGATCAAGTGTCTCCCTTGGTATAGTCTTCAGAAGTTCCTTTACGGGGTCCTGTCTTTCCTGTTTTTTCCGTGCAAAAAAGGCTGTCACCTCGGCACGCGTGCTCTCTTCTAATTCCTCCTTACTCTTCTCGCAAGCTAACTTCTCAGGAGTCTTGACTTTTTTGGTATGTTTGCACGTTTCTTGACAGCGGACCTGTCTTTCCTGAGCATAGTACCAGTCGACGTGAACAGGGTACCATGGGCCGGCGTGCCGCAACCCTCGACGCTCCGCAGGAAATTCTACTAAGGACCAGGCGACGGCCTGACGAGCCTCGCGAGGGACTTTTCCCCTCGCGAGGGTTTTTTCACTCGGCTAAGCATTTCTGCTAAGGACCAGACGTTCGGCCTAAGGGGTCTCGAAAGGAACTTCTGCCTCGGGAAGACCTCTCCTGCCCAGAAAACCACCAGGTCCTGGCGCGTCTCCGCGCTACCCTCGCGAGGGGTCAACGACTACAGAACCTCGGCGAGGCTTCAGGCCCTCGCGGGGTTCCTTCAAGTGGAAGCAAGCTCTTGCACCCGCTGTAGAGTGCACATGGGTTCTGCGCCCGCCGCAGAGTGACGCGCACGACTGCGCACGATGACGATGACGCCGCAGTTGCTATTCTCATGTATAAAGCAGTCAACAAGGCTGGGGCAAGCAAAGCGGACTCCAAGGATTGCCGTTTTGGTGATAAAGCGGCCGGCCGCCGCTACGCTCCAAGCGCGACGTCACCGTGGGGCATGCCACCAGACTCTGCAGCGCCAGCCCACCGTCCTGGATGGACGGTGGCTTTTTCTGCCAAAGACGACGTGCTCTCTGCCATGGACCGCGTCCATGGACAACCCTGACGCCGTGCGCTGTGCTCCATCTTAGCGGCATTGTGGTATCCCTTCCCGCCGAAGGTTTTCCGGGAAGAGGACCGAGGCCGTATATAAGGAGCCAGTGTACGACCAAGGAGGGGGATCCCGCATTGGCCAACTCATTCGACACCCAAACAGCTACGTCTGAAGGAGAAGACGGAGCTCATTCCACCATAGTCCACCATAGCCACAACCGTGCCCTTGGCAAGCACCTGTACTGTGAACCTCTCCAAGCAGTGCAATACATCTTAGCAGGACGTAGGGTCTTTACACCTCACGGTGGGCCTGAACCTGGGTAGCGGCTCGTGTTCCATCTCTGTCGTGATGTTCCTCACCGAGCTCGACGAGCACCGTCGCCGAGGTTGTTGAGGATTTGTTTGACGTTGTGTTCAGCCCCTTACTCGATTCCTGGCACTTGAGAGACACCCCTAGTTCCTGGGACTAGTCTCCGACATTTGGCGCGCCAGGTAGGGGGCTGAGGCGCGTCTTCAACTTCTTCAACCTCTCGCGCCATGACTGACACGCGAGCTGTGCGCCTTGCGCGACGGACGTCCGGCAGAGCCAACACCGAGCCCGCCACCAACAACAACCCGCGTGGTCGCCCACGCGCCAACCGCGCTTCAGAGCGCAACGCCGAGCCGCGCGTCGAGCACCCTGAGGACGACGGCGGCAACGGCAGCGGCAACGACGGCGGAATGACGACGAGGGCGAGGGAGCTTCCTCCCTGCACCCATCCAGGCGCGAGAGCGCCTCCACGCAGGGCCGAGCGGCGCCCAGTCCAGCCACTGCGCTACTGATGGCGCAGGAGCTGCTGCGCTACCGCCCCACGCAGGCGGGCCACGACAACTGGCTCGGGCGCCTCGAGGAGCTCATCAACGCCGCCGCCGTTCCTGCCACTACTACTGCAGCACCAGCGCCTTCTCGCTCGCTGGTGCGCCACTCCGGACGCGAGGGGAACATAGCGCACGGCGCTCCTCCTCCCCCTCCGCCTCCGCCACCTCCTCCAGCTGCAGCTCCGGCAGCAAACCACCGCGCCGCGTCGCACGCATCCTCGCCGCACGACTGCCAGATTGTGCAGCGAACTCCAGCGGATGCGCGCGTGGAGATCGAGCGCCAGAGGGACCGCCACAACCGCGTCGTCCAGGAGATTGCTGCTGCAGGCCGCCAGAACCGCGGCGCACTCGCTGGTGGCGCTGTGACATACGCCACGGGCTGCACCGCCTTCACCCGCAACTTGCGCCGCGTCGTCTGGCCGTGAAGTTCAAGCCAGACCTCCCTCCGCGCTACGACGGCAGGACCAACCCTCTGGAGTTCCTGCAGCTCTACACCGTCTCCATCCAGGCCGCGGGAGGCGACGACAAGGTGATGGCCAACTGGCTCTCCATGGCGCTCAAGGACTCCGCGCTCTCGTGGCTCATGAACCTCCCCGAGAACACCATCGACACGTGGGAGGACCTCTGCAAGGTCTTCGTCGCCAACTTCAAGGGCACCTACGAGCGCGCACTCACCTACAACGACCTTCGCGCGGTGCGCCAGAAGCCTGACGAGACCCTCCGCAGATACATCCAGCGCTTCAGCCAGGTCCGCAACAAGATTCCGAACATCCCGGACTCGCACGTCATCTCCGCCTTCAGGGAGGGCGTCACGAACCGCCGGATGCTCGAGAAGCTCGGCATCCACGACACCCTCACCTCAGTGGTGAAGCTCTTCGATCTGGCTGACAAGTGCGCCAAGGCTGAAGAGGGCCTCCTCTTCGTCAAGAAAGAAACGGGGATGACCCTCCTGAGGGGTCCAGGAGCAAGAAGAAGCCTGTCGAGAAGCGCAAGACCACCGCCATCCTCGCGGCAGAGCCTGACGCCAAGCAGCCTCGCGAGGCCTCTCCGGCGGCTGAGAGAAGAAAGTGGACAATCGCCCGTTCTGCATCTACCACAACAGGCACAACCACGCGACTGAAGACTGCTGGGAGCTCAAGCAGCTCAGCAAGGAGCGCGAGAAGAACCAAGGCCGTGGAGGCGGACGCCACAACTTCCAGCAGAGGGCTCGGGGGAACAACACCGGCAAAACGGCAATCTCCCCGACGAGAACCCTGGGGGCTACCAGGCCCCTCAGGGGGTAGCCTGCATCCTCGGCGGGTCTCAGGCGCCCAAGTCCAACAACCACTTCAAGCAATTCTCTCGCGAGGTCAACGCCGCGCTTCCAGGGATTGAGGCATCCCAGCCCCTCAAGTGGTCGCAGTACACCATCGCCTTCGACTCCAAGGACCACCCCAAGTCGACCAAGGCTGTTGGCACCATCCCTCTGGTGTGCACTCCCATCATCAACAACATCGCCGTCGCCAAGACGCTCATAGATGGGGGTGCGGCTTGAACGTCATCTCTGTCGAGACCTTCGAGCAGCTTCAAGTGCCATACGAGTGGCTGATGCCCTCTAGGCCCTTCACGGGGGTGACAAGTGGCTCTACCACACCTCTGGGGCAGGTGAGGCTCGCGGTCACCTTCGGCACGCCGCAGAACTACCGCACCGAGCAGATCGACTTCGACGTCGCGCACATTGGCCTGCCCTACAACGCCATCCTCGGCTACCCCGCCCTCGCGAAGTTCATGGCCGTCACTCACCACGCGTACAACATCGTCAAGCTTCCAGGCAGCGGCGGCACCATCGCCATCCACGGTCAAGTCCAGGACGCAATGCGCTCTGTCGAGACCGCCTACAAGGCCGCTGCCGTGGCATTCCCCGCTGACGAGGACATGGAGCCCCTCGAGAGGCCCGCGAAGAAGAAGCAGCTGTTCTCACAGGAGCAGGCAGCCACGAAGAAGGTGTCTGGACGCCAGCGGCTCGGGGGCTAGCGTCACCATAGGCGCTGGCTTGCCTCCCAAATAGGAAAGCGCGCTCGTCGCCTTCCTCAGGGCAAACTCTGACATGTTCGCATGGACACCGTCAGAGATGTCCGGAGTACCGAGGGAGGTGATCGAGCACCACTTAGCCGTGTGTCCAAACGCACGCCCCGTGAAGCAGAAAGCACGGCGCCAGGCGCCAGAGAAGCAAGAGTTCATCATCAAGGAAGTAGAGAAGTTGAAAGAAGCACACATAATCCGAGAAGTTCCACACCCCACATGGCTCTCCAACACGGTGGTCGTTCCCAAGCACACCGGGGACGGCAGGCTCTGCATCGACTACACCGACCTCAACAAGGCCTGCCCCAAGGACCCGTACCCCATGCCTCGAATAGACCAGATCGTGGACTCCACCGCCGGCTGCGACCTCCTCTGTTTTCTGGATGCCTTCTCAGGCTACCACCAGATCAAGATGGCGAAGGAGGATGAGGAGAAGACAGCATTTCTCACCCCTTGTGGTGTGTATTGCTACGTCTGCATGCCCTTTGGCTTGAAGAACGCCGGTGCCACCTTCCAGAGGCTCATGAGGAAGGCCTTGGGGGCTCAGATGGGAAGAAACGCAGAAGCCTACGTCGACGACATCGTGGTCAAGACTCGCGAAGAGCACACCCTCATGGAGGACCTCGAGGAGACCTTTGCCAGCCTGCGCAAGGTGAACATCAAGCTGAACCCCGCCAAGTGCGTCTTCGGGGTACCATCAGGCAAACTCCTCGGGTTCCTAGTGTCTCACCGCGGCATAGAAGCAAATCCTGACAAGATCAAGGCCATAGAAGAAATGCAGCCACCTCGTCGCCTCAAGGACATGCAGCGCCTGCGGGATGCATGGCCAGCCTAGGCCGTTCATCTCCAAGTTCGGCGAGAGGGCTCTGCCATTTTTCAAGATCATGAAGCGGTCTGGCACGTTCAAGTGGACGCCGAGGCGGACAAAGCATTTGAAGACCTGAAGAAGTACTTGGCTAGCCCACCTGTCATGGTTGCCCCAAGGCCTGGCGAGCATCTGAAGCTGTACCTGTCAGCCACTCCACAAACAGTAAGCGCAGCCTTGGTGGCAGAAAGGGAAGAGCCAGTCCTCGCCAAGAAGGACACCGCCACGCCAAGCCCAGATCCCCCCGATAAGGAAGCACCCTCTTCAGGCCCCGAGCCTCATGTCAAGCCCGCGCAACCAGAAGGCACCCTCGCGAGGGTCGCCTCAAGAGAGGCTCGACAAGGTCCCGAGGAGCCCAGCTGCATCGCCATCGACAACGCTCGTCGAGCATCCCGTCTACTTCGTCAGCACGGTGCTGCGGACGCTCGCGAGCGGTACACTATGCAGCAGAAGCTCCTCCTCGCGCTCCTCATCGCTTCCAGGAAGCTGCGCCACTACTTCCAGGGCCACCCCATCACGGTGGTCACGTCATTCCCTCTGGAGCAAATCCTGCGCAACCCAAACGCCACTGATCGCGTCGCAGGGTGGAACATTGAGCTGCAACCTTTTGGCCTGCGCTTCGACACCACCAGGGTCATCAAGGGAAGGGCATTGGCGGACTTCGTCGCCGAGTGGACGACACGCAGCAAGAAGAGCCTCATGAGGCAGAAACCACGCCAGCTGGAGACACAGTGCCAAGCCACTGGACCATGCACTTCGACGGGGCATTCGCATGCCAGAACGCAGGGGCTGGCGTCGTCCTGACCTCACCCAAGGGCGACAAGCTCTACTACGCCGTCCAGCTGTGCTTCACGACTGACAAGGTCTCCAACAACATCGCCGAGTACGAGGGCCTCCTCGCCGGGCTCAGAGCCGCAATCGCCCTCGGCATCAAGCACTTACTCATCAAGGGCGACTCCCAGCTCCTCGTCAACTTCTCCAACAAGAGCTACACGCCTAAGGACGGTCACATGACCGCTTACCTCGAGGAGGTTCGCAAGCTCGAGAAGCACTTCAAGGGGATGGAGCTCAGGCACATCCCGCGAAGGGAGAACCAGGAGGCCGACGACATCGCCAGGCGAGCATCGCGCAGAGAGGCCCAGCAGGCAGGCGTGTTCGAGGAGAGGCTCACCAGGGCGTCGGTGAAACAGCCAAAAGAAGCGGTCAGCATGGACACGACGAAGAGCTCCCACCAGCACCAACATCTGGAGCACCGAGCTGCGGTCCACCCTCAGGAGAACGCCTGCTGTTGGCCATGACGCATCAAGAGACGGGCTGGATCGATGAGCTCAAGGAGTACCTCAGGGACGGAGTCCTCCCTGAAGAGGATGCAGAAGCAGAGAGAATTGCTCGACAGGCCAAGTCATACTGCCTTCACGAGGGAGACCTGTACCGCAAGCGTCCAAATGGAGTTGCACTAAAATGCGTCCCCCCTGAAGAAGGCCGCCAGCTGATCAAGGACATACACAGTGGAGAATGTGGCCACCACTCATCATCACGCACCCTTGCGGGGAAAGTCTTCAGGAGTGGATTCTACTGGCCCTCAGTGCTTCAAGACGCAACCACCGTTGTCCAGGCTTGCGAGGCATGCCAATTCCACGCCAAGCAAGTCCACCAGCCTGCACTGGGGCTCCAGACCATCCCGCTCTCCTGGCCCTTCGCGGTCTGGGGGCTGGACATCCTGGGACCATTCCCACGCTCCAGCGGGGGCTACCGCTACCTCTACGTCGCCATTGACAAGTTCACCAAATGGGCGGAGGTCGAAGCGGTGCGCAGCATCCCGGCGAGATCAGCGGTGAAATTCATCAGAGGCCTAGCCTGTCGCTTCGGCGTGCCAAATCGCATCATCACCGACAACGGCTCACAGTTCACCAGTGGCATCTTCAGGGCCTACTGCGAGAGCCTCGGCACCCGGCTCTGCTTCGCCTCGGTGGCTCACCCACGAAGCAACGGGCAGGCTGAGCGAGCGAATGCGAAGTGCTCAAGGCCTCAAGACAAGAAGCTTCAACCGCCTCAAGGCCCACGGCAAGAACTGGATTGAAGAGCTCCCCTCTGTGCTCTGGTCCATCCGCACCACCGCCACGAAGCCCACTGGAGAAACGCCGTTCGCTCTCGTCTATGGCGCTGAAGCAGTCCTCCCCACCGAGATCAAGCATGGGTCCCCACGGATCCTTGCTTTCAACGAGGACATCAAGAGGAGCTCCACAACGACGACTGCTGCTGCTCGATGGACTACGTCGCCGTGCCGCCCTCCGGCGGCAAAGTACCAACAAGATCTGCGCCGCTACCACAGCCGCCACATACGCCGCGCACCCTCGAGACAGGCGATCTCGTCCTGAGGAGGATACTCTCCAGGGAAGGCCTCCACAAGCTCTCACCCATGTGGGAAGGCCCCTACAGGGTCGCGCACATCGCCAGGCCCGGCGCGGTACGGCTCGAGACGGAAGACGGCACCCGGTCAAAAACCCGTGGAACATCGAGCATCTACGCAAGTTCTACCCGTGATCACGTCGCGGCAGGCATTTTTTGTCTCAAGAGGGAAGCACGCATCTTCACCTCCCAGCTTCACCAAGCTTTCCCTTCACGAGGGCCATCTCCACTGAGAGCTCTCTACAACGCGTCGCCACGGGCCGCGAGAAGCCTCAGCCACTCCATGTGGAACCCCATGCCCAGACATGGCGGACTTTGTCTTGGCCTCGCCAAGTGTAATGAACAATTTCAGGTCATCATGAACCTTTGCGCCTCGGCGCCGTTATGTAATATTGCTTGGTGAGTTGTTTTCTTACGTTCATTCGCGCTCACATTTTTCCCCATGCGCACCTCGCGAGCGGGGGCTGAGCACGGTGCCTGTGCTCGGGAGCATCCCAGCAGCATCGCAAAACCCAAAGGATCCGAGCTCTAACTCGTGGTTCTCCGCCCACGACCGTTATCTCACCAAAGAGCTCTGACTCGTGGGCTAGCTCCCATGCACGTCACCTCACCAAGGACCTTGGTGCTTACTCTCCTCGTGAGATACCCATGAGGAAACCTATGAGCGCGCATGAGTTGTACAACCGTGCATTGCTTGTGGGTACGCTCTCTCTCCAACGCAGGGAACAAGACGCCCTACAGGGCTGCGGAGCTCCAAACCAGCCTCAGGCAACCTCGAGAGGGGAAACGCCTCGCCAGGGAAACAACACCCTCTACAGGCAAATGTCTCGCAAAAGCTAAGTCCAGAACTTACGCCTCACGAGTTTTTTCCCTCTCGCTGGTTTTGTCGCCCCTCGAGCCTCTCTTTTCTCTCTTACGCCTCATGGGCTGCTTGCACGTCAAAGGGGAGCTCCCGAGCATCGTGCCTCGAGAGCTCTTACCTCTCTAAGCCTTACGCACCCCCCGGCCTTGTCGAGCCCTGACTCTGGCATACCGAAGCGGCGGTGCTATTTGCGCTGAAAGCAGGGTCCTAACGACGTAGAGCGAAAAAGACATGAGGAACAGATAAAAGGCCTCCCGAGGGGCGCTTACACTTGCATGAAACAAAAGTGTCTTTACAAATCATTACAAAACGGAAATGGCAAATCCTAAGATAACTAGTGCTCCAGGCACATCACTCCACAGGAGCGGCTCACGCAGCAGGGCTGTCGTCGTCCTCGCCATCTCAGCCTCATCGTACTCCTCCTCAGCGCCTGCCTCGCCGTCGCCCTCCTGGGCCGAGTCATCCTCGACCCTCCTGAAGCGCTGGACGTACTTCTCCACGTCATCCCACACCGAGGCGTCCAGCTTCGAGGCGAGCTTCTGATCCAGGGGCTCCGTCACGGCCGCGAAGTCGATGCCAGGGTGGAGATGCGCGAGGTTGGCGAAGACTTGGCCGACCGCGACGCCAAGGAGCTCGCGGCTCTCGTTGTCGACCAGGTCGTCGAGGTTCGTCACGACCTCCTCAAGGCTGGTGAGGAGCTGCTCGAAGAAGCCGAGGTAGGTGGCGACGTCAGAGTTCCCCTCGGCAGGGAGTACGGGGGCCTCGGTTCCCAGGCGGCCCGCGACGGTCCGCGCACGGCTCACCAAGGAGAGGAACATGCGTTCCCGCTGGCGCGACAGGACCTGCGCAGCCAGAGCGCTCTGCCGAGCCTCCTCGACAAGCTCTACAACAGGCCCCACCTGCTGCTGCATCTCGGTCATGTCCTGCGTCAAGGAAGCAAGGTCCTGCTCCGCGCGCTTCCGGGCTTCCACTGCAGCTTGGAGGGGAGTCAAGTCGCTTCTTCTGAGCCTCAAGCTCCCTGATGCGAGCATTGAGCTCGTCGCGTCTCTTCGTGAAGCGATCCTCCTGCTTCTTGGCCTTCTCCGCGAACCCCTTGGAGCATTGGTCGCGGAAGAGTTTCTCCTTGGTCGCGGACTCCTCCGCCATCTTCTCCTCTTTCTTGCGGAGGTTCTCGTTGGTCTGCACGAGGCGCTTCTGGTAGAACTCCTCGTCCTGGGTCACCTTGCTCTCGCGAGACTCCAGGTGTTCCCGCTGCGCGATTGATCCTTCTCGATCTGCTCTACCTGCTCCTCGCGCTTGCGCAGCTCAGCTCGCGGGAGTCGAGTTCTGCCCCGCGCTGCACGATCAGCCCTTCGCGGATGCGCAGGTCCTCACGGAACCTCTCCAAGCTCTGCCGCACGTTCTCTGACTCGGCGATGATCCCCGCCTCGCGGTCCACAAGCTCTTGGTGCTTGGTGGAGACCGCCGCCTCGCGCGCCGCCAGCTCCTGGTGCTTGGCCTCAGTCTCCGCCTCGAGAGCCTCGCGCCTAGCACTCAAGTCCGCAAGGGTCTCCTCAGCCTCGCGGACCACGCTGATGCGGATCTCTTCAGCAGAGCGCAGCGCCGCCTCGCGTTGCGCCTGGGCCGCCTCGTCCTTCCGGCGGCAGCGCTCCACGGTCTCCTGGAGGCAGGCCCAGCCCCGCGCGAGCTCGGCGTCCTCCTCCGCCCTGGCGCGGTCTTCCTCGGCGAGCTGGGCCTCAAGCCCATCGAGCACCTCCCTCGCCGAGCGAAGGACAGCATCTCGGCGAGCCGCAACCGGGCGCCGACCCCGCAGGACCAAGGCCATGTCTCACCAGAAAGTCTGGAGGCGCCGGCGCCTGCCGAGGACTCTGGAATGTCACGCCTTGGGCTCGGAGTAGCCTCGAGGCGCGCCTGGGGGCTCTGGTGAGAGCCTCCCTCTTCTTCCACGCTGGGGGCTTTCTGGGGGCTCGAAGCGCCCTCGCCATCAGCCCCACCATCTTTCTGCCCCTGGGGTGCACTTTCTTCTCCCCCAGGGGCAGGGTTGGTCTTCTCTGCTGAGGCCGCCCCCGCGGTAGCCTCAGGTCCATCGCCGGCTCTTCAGGGCCCGCGTTTGGTGGAGGCGACGCACGGTAGCCTCCTCCATCTCAACATCAGCGCGCGTCTCGGCCGACGCTGCTGTCTCCGCCGCGGCTCCTTCGTCGGCGACGCGGTCCTCGCCGCATCCTCCTCCGTCACCTTCTCCTGCCGCACAGGAGAGGCGTCAGGCCGCGCAGTTGGCGGCACCGTCACCTCAGCCTCCTCCTCCTCGTGGCGCTCCTCCGCCTCAGGAGGCGGCGCCGCAGTCTCGGGAGAAGAAGCGGTGGCCTCGTGAGGCACCACCTCAGCTGTAGGCGCTGCAGCGCTGGGGATCTCTCCAAGTCTGGAGCCTCCGCCGCTTTGGCTCCTCGGGGCGCCTGGAGAGGAAAAGGTTCAGAAACCCCTCGAGAGGTCTACACAAGAACAACATCAGTTAAGAGGGGAAACACAAGACTTACGCTGCGGTGTCGACCCACTTCCTCTTCGGCATCTGCCGCGCAGGCGGAGCACTGGGCTCCACACTCTTCCGTGCCCCGGCAGGCCTGGCCTGGCCCGCCTTGGCACCGGCCTCTGCCTCCTCCCGAGCTCCGGCGTTCCTGTCGTGGATCGCCTTGGAGCGGGGCTCGCAGTGGCCCGACGAAGCGCCATCATCATCACTCTCCTCCTTTCCCTCGACACGCTGCGAGGGAGCGACCACAACTGGTCGCCGCTGCCTGAGGAGATCTCGTGGATCTCAAGGTCAGGCGGCGCACCCTTCGAGGTGCTCGAGTTCTCCGCCGAAGAAGCGGGGCCTCCTGAGGCGCCGGTTGCGCCCGCGTCAGATTCCGCGGGCGTCTCCGTCGTCTCCTCATCGCCCTCAGCTGGCGCCCCCTGCGCCGCTGACTCCGGGTCCTCGCGAGGCCCAACATGCCCCTCAGGCACCAGGCCCCACTGGTCGAACTTCGGCATCGTCTGCACGAGCGTGACGCGGCGCCCAAGATCAAGCCTGTGGAGCGGGACGGTCTTGTCGTTGGCCTTGGGGATGTCTGGATACGTGAAGAGGATCTCCATGATGTTGTGCACCTCCTCCTGCGTGAAGAGGGTAGCGCTCAGGCGCATCTTGTCCCTCTGGTTGGAATACAGCCACATCGCATCCGCATGCCTCTGGAGTGGAGCGATGCGACGCCTCACGAAGTCCTTGGCCACCATCTGCCCGGTGAGGCCAGCCTCGCGGAGGTCCTTCAAGTGCCTCACCACGGGGCCAAGTGCGGCGCTCTTGAGCGTCTTGGAAGACCAGCTTGCCCTCTTCGTTAGAGGCGCCTCAGGCAGATCGAAGTAGGGACTCTCGTTCCCGAACTTTATGAGGAACCAGCGCTTGCGGAAGTCCTCCACCTTCTTCGTCACGCTGGTCACGACGTTCTCGCCATTCCACGCAATGGGGATGTAGACGCCTCCCATGCCATCGGTGATGCGGAAGGACACACACCCCGACCGCTCCTTGTTCGCCGTGAACCGGAGCGCGTAGAAGCTGCGGAAGAGGTCCACCTAGAGTGGAATGCCAATGTACGCCTCGCAGAGGTAGGCGAAGATGGCGAGGATGAGGATGGAGTTGGGGTGGAGGTGAAGAATCTGGATCTGATAGCGCTCCAGAACCGCCAAGAAGAAGTCGGAGAAGGGAGCCACGAGCCCGGCGTAGAGGGTGTGCATGAAGATGGGGTAGAAGCCGCCGCCGGCATTGTTCGCTGGCTTGAGCACCGAAGCGCCGTGCTCGTTGGTCTCCGAGGCCGCCATGTGGCGCACCTTGTCCAGCTGCGCCTCCTTGAAGCGGAAGCCGGTCAGAGCCGGCTCGAGGTCGCCGCTCTGCCGCGCTGTGGCAGACTCGCCTTCCTGCACCACCGCCTTGCCCTTCTTGGACACGGTGGCCTTCTTGGACGCCATTGCAGCGGGATTGCGTAGGAGAAGCTGGGGGATTGAGCGCCGGGAAGAAGAAAGCGAAAGGGGAACGAGTGGAGTAATGGCCATCTGCGCCGAGCTCTCCGCCTTTTATGGGCTCATCGAGCCGTTACCAAGACGTGGTGGGTCCCACCACTACGCCCGTTACTTCTGAGGAGATCGTGGGATCGTGTCCGGCCGCAGCGCTCCACGTGTCTCGGGCTACGCAGGCTTCTTTGGGCCCACGACGATTCGCCTCCGTCTGAGAAGCTCCAGCGTGCCCATCGCGGGCCTAGGGGCGACCGTCGGCCCAGTGGAAACCAGGGTACCATGGGCCGGCCTGCCGCAGCCCTCGACGCTCTGCAGGAAATTGTACTAAGGACCAGACGAAGGCCTGACGAGCCTCACGAGGGACTTTTCCCTTCGCGAGGGTTTCTTCACTCGGCTGAGCATTTCTGCTAAGAACCAGACGTTCGGCCTAAGGGGCCTCGAGAGGAACTTCTGCCTCGGGAAGACCTCTCCTGCCCAGAAAACCACCAGGTCCTGGCGCGTCTCCGCGCTACCCTCATGAGGGGTCAACGACTACAGAACCTCGGCGAGGCTTCAGGCCCTCGCGGGGTTCCTTCAAGTGGAAGCAAGCTCCTGCACCCGCTGCAGAGTGCACATGGGTTCTGCGCCTGCCGCAGAGTGACGCGCGCGTCTGCGCGCGATGACAAAGACGCCGCAGTTGCCATTCTCGTGTATAAAGCAGTCAACAAGGCTGGGGCAAGCAAAGCGGACTCCAAGGATTGCCGTTTTGGTGATAAAGCGGCCGGCCGCCGCTACGCTCCAAGCGCGACGTCACCGTGGGGCATGCCACCAGACTCTGCAGCGCCAGCCCACCGTCCTGGATGGACGGTGGCTTTTTCTGCCAAAGACGACGTGCTCTTTGCCATGGACCGCGTTCATGGACAACCCCGACGCCGTGCGCTGTGCTCCATCTTAGCGGCATTATGGTATCCCTTCCCGCCGAAGGTTTTCGGGGAAGAGGACCGAGGCCGGTATATAAGGAGCCAGTGTACGACCAAGGAGGGGGATCCCGCATTGGCCAACTCATTCGACACCCAAACAGCTACGTCTAAAGGAGAAGACGGAGCACATTCCACCATAGTCCACCATAGCCACAACCGTGCCCTCGGCAAGCACCTTGTACTGTGAACCTCTCCAAGCAGTGCAATGCATCTTAGCAGGACGTAGGGTCTTTACACCTCACGGTGGGCCTGAACCTGGGTAGCGGCTCGTGTTCCATCTCTGTCGTGATGTTCCTCACCGAGCTCGACGAGCACCGTCGCCGAGGTTGTTGAGGATTTGTTTGACGTTGTGTTCAGCCCCTTACTCGATTCCTGGCACTTGAGAGACACCCCTAGTTCCTGGGACTAGTCTCCGACAACTAGTGGGCACATCAGTCGGCTGATGGGACGGCGCAGGCGATGGACTCGCGGTGGGCTCCCAATCGTCGGGGAGGGCGGGTGGACTTTGAGGTGGTTGATTTCTACTCGGAGGAGTCGGTGGCCTTCGCGCCAAGTCTGGAAACACGATATATTTCTTCTTCCATAGAACGATACCAAGCTCGACTTCTCCCAGTGTCTTCTCGTCGTCACCTCCAGGAATGTCAAGATCCATTGTCTGGAATCCCGGCATAACTTTTGTCACCCCGACACGAGCATAGCCAGCTGGAATCTGACCAAAATGGAAGATTGCTCCAGGTTGATTTGGTAAAGCATAGCCATCCGCCACCGGACAACTAATGTTCTTCATTGGCATATGTAGCTTGTCTTCTCCGTGATATCATCCACGGGTAGTGAGCTGCCGATGGTTCGACTGCAGGATCTTCTAGCTGCGTGGAACCCACGCTGCTTTTCCGCTGAGATGGGCGGGCATCGACTGCAGGATCTTCTAGCAGCAGCTGAGATGCCCTTTGCAGGGTAATTGAGTCCAGTTGCTCCTGCTGCCGCTGCACCTGACGTTCTAATTCCGTTAACCGGTCCAACCCCCTCTTCTTATTTCTGGAACGGCTTCTATAAGTTGCAACGTCCGCCGGAAACCCTCGATTCCAATTAACCCCGACTCCTCTGCCTCGACATCATCCCCAGTGTTCAGGATTCCCGAGGGCGAGTGTCAGCTCGTCGTCCTCTCTATCGGGAACAAATTTTCCCTTTCGGACTAGGTCTATTGCGTCCACTAGTTTTTTTACGACTCTTGTAATTCTTTTCTTCCATTTTCCATTTGCAACAATCAGCCCTTTGTCTGGGTCCAACCCTGCCCCATGCGCGAACAACCAGAACTTGGACCTCTCAGACCAGTCATCTGTCTGTGGAGTGATCCCTTTTTCACGCAGTTCGTTTTCAAAGGCTTCCCACTTAGGCAAGGCAGTCTTGTAGCCACCTGACCCCAAAGTATGGTGATATTTCTTCTTCTCCGCATTCAACTTATTTTTGGCCGATCGGGCCACAACGGTGTCCGATTTCGTATACGCCACAAATGCGGGCCACGCATCTTTTATCTTCTCTAGATGTCCAGTGAAATCTGGAGTTACTTTCTCATATTTTCTCCACAATGTTTTCTTCCAGCAGTTGAATTGCGTGGCCATCTTCTTAAGAGTCCACTCCTTAACTTTCTCCTTCTTCTTCTCTGGAGACCTTCCGGTAGGCTGAAATATGTCCAGAGCATGTCCCAAAGCAAATCTTTAATTCTTTGCTCGACATAACTTGCTCCAACGTTGGCTTTCTTCGGCTTATTCCATTCTGCAATGGTGATCGGGATCGTGTTCCTAACAAGAACTCCGCATTGAGCTACATATTTACGGCAGTTGTCTTCGGGTTTCGGCGGTCTGCCATCATCAGCAACTACGTCGATCGACAACTTTGCACCATCTGGCAGCTTTATCCTTTGGTTCGGGCCTCGTTTCGTCTTTGGCGGAGTTCGATGCTTAGATCCGGAGGGCTAAAAGAAAAATGATTCGTTAATAAGTGCAATATAAACCAATTAATGCATCTAGGGATCAACAGAGACTTAATATATATATATACCTCGCCGGAGTTTGCTAAGGGCACTTCGTCATCGTCTCATATTTCTTCTAGCTCAAGTCCCTCACCGGAGTCGTTCAAACATTTTGCGCTAAAATCATCGTCTTCTCCACCGGAATCTTCTCCATCGGAATTTACTCCAAGGGTCTTCTCATATATAATTTCTGCCATTCGCTCTTCATTTTCCTCGTCTCTGATGAAGGGGCATCCATAGCTCAATGTCACTGCAATTTACAAAGTACTTAGCAAATTTAGTAACAACAATTGATACAAAAGTGCAAAGTTTTAACAAATTTGCATTGCCCAAATTTAGTTTTATTGTTGTTTAAGTGCATTTTCGAAAGTGCAAAGTTTTAACAAACTAGCACAATACCCGTGCGTTGCCACGGGTATAATTTAAAATAAACGATCCAGTGTTAGCAGTCCTAGAAACATTAAAATATGTTAACATAAATTTGGCCATGCATTAACAAAACTTGCAATATATTTGAATTGCATCTAACCTTTTTAACTAAATTTTCTGGAATAGTTGCAGCAAACCATTTTAAATGGAGCCCAAAACTATTTTGTAAGTAAATAGAAAAGAGAAAGAAGTTTAAAAGGCCTAAGCAGGCTGCAGCAACCAGCCGGCCTATCAAGGCCCAGCTATCTAAGCAGACCTGTCCGCTATCCCCTCGCTCACCAACCTGTCGCTCCTCTGCTTCCCTCCACGCGCCGCCTCCTTCTCTGCTCACCGTGTGCGAGCTCCACTCCACCGGTCACCACCACTCTAGCCTCGCTCAATTCCCGTGACCGAGCGCTTGACCGTCACCTCCCTCCTCTCCAACTCCCAGCGCTCCTTCCTCTTCCAGTCTCCCTTGCATTCTCAGCCACGAGGTGTGTCGTCATCTCCTGCTCCTCTCGCCGTGCTGAGCGTCGCCGTCCTCTGCATGGCCTGTTCGCGACGCGCGCCAGAAGCACTAAGCAACCATGGAGGACAAGAAGCACATCTCGGCGAACTCAACAAGGGCTGCTAACTGCTGAAAGAAAATGCAGAAAGTGAAACAAATCTTTGTTGAGCTCGACTATGGAGGTGTGTGGAGCGCGGGAGGAGGAAGAGACACGCCCTTTGGGCTTACCGCCGGCAGCCGCTATGTTTCCCGTCGGGGGGAGAGAGATAGGAGGGAGTGGATCGCGCATAGATGCGCCAATCGCCATTGCCGGCGAGCTCCACACGAGGGTCCCCAGCTACCTCGCCTCCTAACGGACCCCCGTCGGCAAGCTCCGCACGACGCCAAGATGGGCACCCCGTCGGCAAGCTCCCCCGCGATCACGCGTGGCTCCTCTCCAACTATAGCCGGCGGTGCCCATCTCTAAAGGGACGGAATAGAGGCAAGCACGGCCGCGTCGATCTCTGGCTACAGAAAGCCCAGCCTCCATCTAGTGCAGGTTCCTTTCTAGCCCAGTCGCCGGGTAGATTGGCGGCCGGGGCGGCGCCGAAGCAGCCAGCCATCGCCACGGCGGTGGCGGAGAGGGGAAAGGGAGATGCGTGCCTTTTTTTCTATCGGTGAAAATAAAACGTTTCGTGAGGTTTAGTTGGAGTGCGGGTTAATTTCACAGAACCTAGGGGGCTATAATGCAAAACAACCACGACGTACCATCACCACCTCAAGCCGTATTATATAGTAGATATTTTCATTGCCCAAAAATTTTCTACTAACAATTTTTTCTACTAACAATTTTTCTACTAACAATTTTTTCTACTAACAAATTCTAACAAATTATATCTAAAGTGTTTATCACACTAACAAATTCTATCTAAAATTTAAACCACACTAACAATTTTTCTACTAACAAATTCTATCTAAAGTTGTTCAAACAATTTAAACCACACTAACAAATTCTATCTAAAATTGCTAAAATTAAACTACGAATTAAACTATCACTATACAAAATTAAACTACAAATTAAACTATCACTATACAAAATTAAACTACAAATTTTATACTAGCTTGTAAACAAGAATCCATTTTGTATGTACAGTTAGTTATTTCTAAGGACATACGTACTATTTATATATATATATGTCTATATGAATTATAAACAGACAAGTTTACCCCCCAAAAAACAGACAAGTTTTCGATGGCTTTAGAGGAAGCGAACACTTCTTTAAAATCCCAGCCAAACAAGCAGTGCTGGTCATTGTTAATCAACGGTGATAACTAGGGTAACTTCGATTATACTACCGCAAAAGCGCAAATGCAGAATAAACATCCCAGCGTGTAGACAAAATTAACCGAAAGTGGACGATGATTGAACTCTAACCATGCATGCATGAGAAGAATTGAGCAGCAAACGGGGAGACCGGGAGAAGGAGATGGATCTCGGTTACGTACGTCTTGAGGTTTGGCCTGAGCTTGTTGACCCAGCGGAGGCGGCACGACTTGCCGGCGGAGCAGCAGCGTCGGAGGCGCGGCGACCGGCGTGGAGGCGTACGTGGAGGCGGAGCAGCAGCGTCGGGGCGCGGAGGCCGGCGTGGAGGCGGCGCGCACGGGCGTCGAGGAGGGGGCGCAACAGCGAGCGACGGCGCGGCCGGAGCAGGATTCGCCGGAAGGAGGCGGTGGCGGCGTCGTGGAGCCCGAGAGGCGCGTCGTCGTCGATTTGGAGTTGGAATGTGAAAAATTTGGGTGGAACCACCCAAATCAGCGCGAAAAGGACCTTTCGTCCCGGTTGGTGTTACCAACCGGTACTAAAGACCCCTTTAGTACCGGTTGGTAATACCAACCGGGACGTCTGTGGGCCGCGGCAAAAATTTGCGCGCAAAGCCCACCTCTTTAGTACCGGTTGGTAACACCAACCGGTACTAATGGGCTTTTGATTTTTTTTCTCAATCTTTTTCTTTTTGATTTTTTCTGTTTTCTTTTTTTCTGTTATATCTATAATTGTTTTGTTTCTTATGTTTTCTGTTTTGCTTTATATCTATTTGGTTTCTATTTTGTTTTTTGCTCTAGTTTCTTTTTCTTTTATATCTATTTAATTTAATTGTCTATATTTGTAAAAATCATATCTATATAGAAATGGCCGCCGTGTCTATCGTTGAAAATGGTCGAATTTTTCAAAACTATCGAATGTTCTGCGATATAACCAATACTTGTGTACCTTAAAATGATTTTTTTGAAAATTTCAGAGCAAACTATCACACATCACCAACAACAGTTACATAAAAGGTTTAATACATTATTAGACATCACCAACAACATCCCCCTATCTATTGTTGGGGTATAAATTTTGTTTTCTTCGCGTATGTCGATCATTTCTTCTGATTGCGCCGTAACCATGGTGAATCCTCATCATTTAACGGGATGCTTGGGTCGGCTTTCACTTTGAAGGGCGGAATTTCATGAAACTTATTGTAATCTTCTGACATGTCTGTCTTGTCCTCCACTCCCACGATGTTTCTTCTCCCTGAAAGAACTATGTGGCGCTTTGGCTCATCGTATGATGTATTCGCTTGCTTATCTTTTCTTTTTTTCGGTCTGGAAGACATGTCCTTCACATAGAAAACCTGAGCCACATCATTGGCTAGGACGAATGGCTCGGTGTGGTACCCAAGATTCTTGAGATCCACTGTAGTCATTTCGTACCGCGGGTCTATCTCTACCCCGCCTGACAGGTTGACCCATTTGCACTGAAACAAAGGGATCTTAAAAGAAGGTCCATAGTCAAGTTCCCATATCTGCTGTATGCAACCATAATATGTGTCCTTTGTCCCATTGTCGTTTGTTGCATCAAAGCGGACACCACTGTTTTGGTTAGTGCTCTTTTTGTCTTGGGTGTCCGTGTAAAATGTATTCCCATTTATCTCGTACCCTTGGAAAGTCAATATAGTCGAAGATGGTGACTTGGCCAACAAGTATAGCTCTTCTCCAACAGTGGTGTTATTAATGAGATGTGTTTGCAACCAACCGCCGAAAGTATCCACGTGTTTTCCTTTAATCCAGAAGTCAGTCTGCTCCGGGTATTCGGAGCGTAAAATATCCATGTGTTTCACGATATACGGAGCCACCAATCTGGAATTTTGTAGAACTGTGTAGTGTGCTTGAGTGAAAGAATGCCCGTCCATACTTGTTGTTGCTTTCTTTCCTAGCGTGCCTTTTCCACGCAGTCTCCCCTCATGGCGCGATTGAGGAACACCGATCGGCTTAAGATCAGGAATAAAGTCAACACAAAACTCAATGACCTCCTCTGTTCCATAGCCCTTGGACATGCTTCCTTCTGGCCTAGCACGGTTATGAACGTATTTCTTTAAGACTCCCATGAACCTCTCAAAGGGTGTGTAGAAATACAGGACCGAGAATGGAAATCTCTTCGACTAGGTGAACTATGAGGTGCGTCATAATATTGAAGAAGGATGGTGGAACACCAACTCGAAGCTGACAAGACATTGGACCACATCCTTCTGTAAACTTGGTAGAGTTGCTGGATCGATTACCTTCTGAGAAATTGCATTGAGGAATGCACATAGCTTCACAATGGGTACTCGAACGTTTTCCGGTAGAAGCCCCCTCAATGCAACCGGAAGTAATTGTGTCATAATCACGTGGCAGTCATGAGACTTTAGGTTTTGGAACTTTTTCTCTGCCATGTTTATTATTCCCTTTATATTCGACGAGTAGCCAGACGGGACCTTGATACTGCTCAGGACTTGAAAAAAGATCTCCTTCTCTTCTTTGGTAAGAGCGTAGCTGGCAGTACCTTGATACTTCTCTGGATTCAGGTTGTCTCGTTCGTGCATACGTTGCTGGTCCTGCCGTGCATCCGCTGTATCTTTCGTCTTCCCATACACGCCTAAAAAGTTTAGCAGGTTCACGCAAAGATTTTTCGTCACGTGCATCACGTCGATTGCAGAGCGAACCTCTAGGAATTTCCAATAGGGTAGCTCCCAAAATATAGATTTCTTCTTCCACATGGGTACACGATTGTCAGCGTCATTCGGAACAGATTGTCCGCCAGGACCCTTTCCAAAGATTACTTTTAAATCCTTGACCATGCCATATATAACATCACCAGTAGGGAGGGTAGGCTTCGTCCGGTGATCTGCCTCACCTTTGAAATGCTTGCCTTTCTTTCTTACGGGATGCTTGTTTGGAAGAAATCGACGATGCCCCAGGTACACATTCTTGTTACCTAAATATATACTTTCAGTCTCACCTAAACAGTGTGTGCATGCATTGTATCCCTTGTTTGACTGTCCTGAAATGTTACTAAGAGCAGGCCAATCATTGATGGTTACAAACAGCAACGCTCGTAGGTCAAATTCCTCCTGTTTGTACTCATCCCACACACGTACACCTTCGTCAGACCACAACTGTAAAAGTTCTTCAACTAATGGCCTCAGGTACACATCAATGTCGTTGCCGGGTTGCTTCGGGCCTTGGATAAGCACTGGCATCATAATAAACTTTCGCTTCATGCACAACCAAGGAGGAAGGTTATAGATACATAGAGTCACGGGCCAGGTGCTATGACTGCTGCTCTGCTCTCCAAACGGATTCAAGCCATCTGTACTTAGACCAAACCTTAAGTTCCTTGCGTCACCTGCAAAATCCTTGAACTCACTGTCGATGTTTCTCCACTGCGACCCATCTGCGGGGTGTCTCAGCATCTCGTCTTCCTTACGGTCTTCTTTGTGCCATTGCAGCAACTTGGCATGCTCTTTGTTTCGGAACAAACGTTTCAACCGTGGTATTATAGGAGCATACCACATCACCTTGGCAGGAACCCTCTTCCTGGGGCTCGGCTCGCCCTCAACATCACCTGGGTCATCTCGCCTGATCTTATACCGCAATGCACCGCATATCGGGCATGCATTCAAATTCTCGTACTCCTCACCACGGTAGAGGATGCAGTCATTGATGCATGCATGTATCTTCTGCACCTCTAATCCTAGAGGGCAGACAACCTTCTTTGCTTCGTACGTACTGGGGGGCAATACGTTATCCCTTGGAAGCATCTTCTTTATTATTTTCAGCAACTTTTCAAATCCCTTGTCAGATAGTCCATTCTCTGCCTTCCATTGCAGCAATTCCAGGGTGGTACCCAGCTTTTTCTGGCCATCTTCACAATTTGGGTACAACAATTTTTTATGATCCTCTAACATGCGCTCCAACTTCGACCTCTCGTTTTCACTTCCGCAGTTTATCTGTTCATCAAGAATGACCCGACGAAGATCATCATCGGACTGATCATCAACAATGACCTCATGTTCAGCTTCGTCTTCCCCCATTATAGTACCACCGTGTTCAGAGAACACAGGATAGTTGTCATCATCCTCTTCTTCATTGTCTTCCATTATAACCCCTCTTTCTCCGTGCTTGGTCCAACAGTTATAGCTGGGCATGAAACCGTTCTGACTCAGGTGGACGTGAAGGGTTCTTGAGGAAGGGTAATTCCTCTTATTCCTACAGTCATCACATGGACAAAACATAAAACCATTCTGCTTGTTTGACTCAGCCACACGGAGAAAATTATGCATGCCATTAATGAACTCGGGACAGCGTCGGTCACCGTACATCCATTGCCGGCTCATCTGCATTATATAAATATATCAAAAACCATTACACTATAGCTATATCATGAATAGAGATACGTGACCAAATTCATTAATACAAGTTCACCACATTACACATAGTTCTCATAAACATACATTAATTGAAACTAACATACAACTATCTAAAGAATTTAAATCCAACGACAAATGCGATCAAAATCGCAACTAAGGTAATTATTGAACCAACAGCATAATGATACCAAGCCTCTTGACTAATGGCATATTTTCTAATCTTTTTAAGCTTCAAGCGCATTGCATTCATCTTGATCTCGTGATCCAAGCGCATTGCCTCCATCTTGATCTCGTGATCATCGACGACGTCGGCAAACTTGAACTCCAATTTCATATTCTCTTCTAAGCATTGGAGACGAAGATCTTCACTTCTTTTCAATTTTTCTTTCAAATCATTGTTTTCTTTTTCAAAAAACTCGACAATTGGGTCGGTTGGAATTTCCGGTTCAACTACCTCCTAGATAAAAATATATCTATGTCAAGTTGGTCGGCATAATTGTCATAAACACGAAATTAAACAAATATATAGTTATAACAAACAATCGTACCACATCCGAATAATAGAGCGGACGAGAGCCGGTGTGGACAGATATCAAAACCATGACACTATATATAACAAACAATTATACAAATAAGAAAATTATACAAGTAATAATTATGCATCTAAATCATACAACTAAGGTTTTTTAAAATAAAAGATAAAAATAAGAGGCTCACCGAGGTGGTGTCGGTGACGGGGCGGCGCGGTCGATCGACGGCGGTGAGAAAAGGGACGGGACGACACTATAAAAACCACAAATCATACTTTAATTTGAGCTCAAAATGCATATAAAACAAATGAAATCCCTAACTTAGGCATTTCATCAAACACCTAGCTAGTACTACAAAAATCAAATGAGCTAAACTAGCAATAAAATGAGCTAAACTTGAAATGCCGGAAGAGAGGATGAAGTTGCTAACACTTGTATAGGTAGGTGCCACCAATCTTGACAAATGTTGGAGAAAAATGGGTGAACTCGAGCTCGGGAGAGGAAAGAGAGAGCAAAAAATGGAGTTGAGCTCGAGCAGGAAAAATGGAGCTGGGCTCGGGGTGGAAGAAGATATATAGGGGAAACTTTAGTCCCGGTTCATAATACGAACCGGTACTAAAGATGGACCTTTAGTACCGGTTCGTGTTACGAACCGGGACTAAAGGGTCTCGCCGTGGGGCCCCCCACTGCAGCCGCCTGCCGCAACCCTTTCATCCCGGTTGGTATTACCAACCGGAACAAAAGGCCCCGCACCAACCGGGACGGCTTCCGGCCGGCCGCCTCGCCTCTAGAACCGGGACTAATGCCCCCTTTAGTCCCGGTTCCTGTCCAACCGGTTCAAAAGGGCTGCACCGAAGCCCCTATTTCTACTAGTGTATCTGAATAAGTGCCGATGAACTGCATTTTGTAGGCTGAAGCAGCACTATAATCCTTTGAAACAGAGAACTTCCAATGAATATGGTCTTCACTATCTGAAAGGTGGATGCCCATGCAAGATGATCCAAATCGTAGTGATTCGCGGAGCTGCACCACAGTATTGATCCGATGCAGCCCCTGCATCCATTTGCCTGCAACCATAGCCTTCGCCATAGAGAGCTTCTTGAGCCTGGATATCTTGATCAGGTTGGGAGCCAGTTCAGTTGGGGCTACTCCATCTAGCCAGGGAGATGACCAAAAACCAAAAAATTGCCTTGTCCCCCTGCCTAATGTGATTTTAGTGCAAGCATCAAACAACGAAGAATCAACCTTTCACATGACGCTTCCGTCCCAACCAAAGCATGTCAGGATCTTTCCATTCATACCACTTCCATGTTAGCTGTAGAGCACATCTGAATTTTTCCAAATCCAACACTCCAAGGCCTCCGCAAGACTTGGGGTGGCAAACAATAAGACAGTTCACCAGATTGATCCCCCGCGTCCCCTCAGCTTCGGACTCAGAGGAAATTTCTTCTAATGTTTTCAAATCTTCTGATAGCCCATTTTCTAAGCTGAGCACTGTCAACATGTAAATGCGGTTGGCTCTTTGTGCAGTACTTTCGTAACTAATCTACGAGATTACTACTTGCACGGCTTAGTCTAAAGAAAAAACCGTTATGATAATGTTGCACTTTACGGGCTCGAAGTTACAGACCGGCTTACGGAGTGAGAAATTCCTACCAAAAAAGTAAAAAAATTCAAAAATAAAGTAATTGTACTATGATGAATTGAATGTTTATCCCGTTTAATATCACGACCTAACGCCGGCAACGTCCCAAAATATCTGTTTTTTATTTTTTGTATCGTCACAAATTCAGAACACACTAGTAGAGAACAGGCCTTTCGTCCGGGCCATTAGTCCCGGCCGCGGCCTGGGCCGCGACTAATGGTCCGGACACGTCGCCCCGAAAACGCTTCGGCGTACGGCACCCAATAGTCCCGGCTCGTTAGGGCCCAATAGTCCCGGTTTGAGATACAAACCGGGACTAAAGGGGTCTGCGGCCTGCCGCGGCCTGGTGCCCCCCTTTAGTCCCGGTTTGTATCTCAAACTGGGACTAATGGTCTGGCCCTATATATATGGCAGCCCCTCTCCCCTCTCTCTTGTTTTTTTCCTGGTGGGAGGTGGTGTAGGTTTGTGCTAGTTTTTTTTCTTCATATGCACTAGAGGTGTTCGGTGAAATGCCTGTTAGAGCGATGTCACTTGAGTTCACACAAGACAAACATGATATGAGGTGCCCGAGCCACACTTAAGCTTCTTCCTCTTTGTTTCCAAGTGTCCTAAAAGGTTAGCAACTATTTTCTCGTTTAGACCGTGCGGTAATAATTTTAGCCTCGTGATTGCGTTTGATATACAGTTGTATGATGCAGATGAGCCATCCATGGATGTACGGTGACCGACGCACAGCCGCTTACAGAGAAGGCGTGCGTTCTTTTCGCGATGCGGCCGAGGCGAACAAGCATAGGGGTGGCTTTATGTTTTGTCCATGTGTTGAATGTCGGAATGAGAAGGATCACACTTCCTCAAGAGTCATTCAGAGCCACCTGCTTCGGTCCGGTTTCATGTCCGGCTATAATGTTTGGACCAAGCACGGAGAAAGAGGGGTTATGATGGAAGACGGCGATGAAGAAGAGAACGATGATGACAACTACCGATCAATGTTCCCTGAATACGCTGATACCGAAATGGAAGACAATGAAGTATTGCATTAGCAAAAAAACAGAAAATGGCAAAATTGTTAATAGTTTGTGGAGTTAGACTAATTATTTTATAAAACAGAAAATGGATTTGGAATACTTATTCAAATTCAAGCACTTTTCATGTTGAAAGTTTAGTGAGATTCAAAAATATGCAAAAAATGTTAGTTAATCCATAATTTTAATTCAAAATGACAAAATTGTTAATAGTTTGTAGAGTTAGAATAATTATTTTATAAAACAGAAAATGGATTTGGAATACTTATTCAAATTCAAGCACTTTTCATGTTAAAAGTTTTCTCAAATTCATAAGTATGCAAAAACTGTTTCATTCAAATGTTCAAATATTTAAAATTGTGCTAGATTTAAAAAAAAAGTAAAAACGGTACAACGCGCGCTATATTTGGCCCAGCCCGCGCAATTATTTGGCCTTTTGTCCCGGCCGATCTCACCAGCCGAGACTAAAGCCCGTACTGCGCGCGGGAACGCGAAAAGCCCACCCTACCCCTTTAGTCTCGGCCCGTGGTTCAAGCCGGGACTAAAGACCCCCCTTTAGTCCCGGTTTGAGCCACGGGCTAAAGGGGTGGGGGCTATATATTCGCGGTTTGAGCCACGAGCCGCGACACAGGAGGCCCCTTAGGGAACCAGACGCCGCCAGGCTGCAGAAATTTCCCCAACTCCGGCCGCCATCGTCTCCTCGCCGTCGCCGCCGCAGCTCCTCGCCCTCGCCTCCGCCACGCCTCCTCCACGCGCGCGCGCCTGCCACCGCCGCTCGGACAGCTGAAATCGACGCCGCCGTGCGTTTCTTCCCCAACTCCAGCCGCCGCCTCGTCGAGCTCGATTCGCTCCACTCCGACCACCCCCGACCTCGCCGAGCCCTCCATTGAATTCGTAGTGAGCTCACGGTCCTGTAGGACCCTTCCCTAGTCCTCCCCGTGCCCTGGTTCATCGTGGCCGTGGTCGCCGCCGTCCGCCGCCGCGGATGTGGTCGCCCCGGCGACTCCGGTGACCATTTGGTCACCGGCGCCGCCCGTTCTGCTCCATTTAGCAAATTAATTAGGGCACGGCGACTCCGGAAATTAATTAGGTGCAATTTTATAGATGGAAAATTTAGCAAATTTAAGATGCAAAATTTAGCAAATTTAATATGGAAAATTTAAGATGGAAAATTTAGCAAATTTAAGATGGAAAATTTAGCAAATTTAAGATGCAAAATTTTATAGATGCAATTTTATAGATGGAATTTTATAGATGGAATTTTTTAGATGCAATTTTATAGATGGAATTTTTTAGATGCAAATTTAAGATGCAAAATTTTATAGATGCAATTTTATAGATGGAATTTTATAGATGGAATTTTTTAGATGCAATTTTATAGATGGAATTTTTTAGATGCAAATTTAAGATGCAAAATTTTATAGATGCAGTTTTATAGATGGAATTTTATAGATGCAATTTTATAGATGGAATTTTATAGATGATAATATTATGCATTTTGAAATAATATTGTGTGCATTTTGCAGAAACTATGGATCCACCTAGTCCAATCCGCAGAGACCTAACACAGGAAGAAATTCTCGAGAATATAATCCACGACGCCCCAGGTGCTGATCCAGCCGAATCTCCGTCGTCGTATCTGAACCCCGCCGGGGATGGAATGGAGGTCGACCGAAGTGAGGATGAAGCCGACGGCTCCGATGATGGAGAAGGCGATAGCTCCGATGATGGAGAAGCCGGTGGACCCTTAACGAAGTCCGGCGAGGTATATATGAAGTTCGGCGATCAGTAGATGCATTACTTGAGTTGTATATATGAAGTTCGGCGATCAGTAGATGCATTACTTGAGTTGTATATATAAATTGACGAATGTTTCTTCTCTTAGGCCTCCACATCGAGCAAATCTTCCAAACGAGGCCCGACCAAAAAGTTGGCCCCATCTACGCATTATACATTTGAGGTCATATCCCCTACGGGCGAACCGAAGGAACCCAAGAAGGCTGCCGATGTATTTAGAAAACAATGCGGAGTTCTGGTTAGGGATCACGTCCCGATCACCGTTCGAGACTGGAATAAGCGCAAAGGGGCGAACGATAGTGAGTATGTCGCCGAAAGGTACAAAGAGGGTCTTTGGAATGACCTCATGGCACATTTCACCCTGCCAGAATTTGAGGATCCTGCCGACACTGCAAAATTGAGGAAGAAAGTCATGAAGTGGACTCTTACGAAGATGGCCGAACTATTCCGGGTGTGGAAGAAAAGATTATGGCAAGAATATCTGAAGAAAAAGACTGCTCCAGTATTCGAAGGCTATCTAGCGAAGCAGGCGAATCACTGGAACGCATTTAAGGAGTACAAGGAGTCACAAGATGCCAAGGCGATATCAGTAAGGAACAAGAAAAATGCTGAGAAGAAGAAATATCACCATAAATTGGGGCCAGGGGCTACGAGACTGCCATGCCAAAGTGGGATAAAAAAGAGCAAGAGCTGCTTGCTAAAGGGATCCAACCAGAATGGATGCGCGAAGAATGGGAATTGAGGGCAAGAAATTGGTTCCTTGCGCATGGGGGTTCATACGACGAAACAACAGGGGACCTTTTTGCAGTGACGGGATTAGGATACCCAGGGAAAATTGGCTTAAAGTGGTGAAAGAAATTAAAGAGGGGAAGTTAAAGTTCCGTCCCGATAGAGAGAAAGACTTGCTGACACTGGTCCTCGGGAATGACGAAAAAGGAGGACGAACACGAGGCTTTGGCCCTAAGTATCCGTGGTGGCTTGGGTTTGCCAAAGACGTAGAAACTTACAGAAGCCGAGCGAGAGCAAAGCAGCGACAGGAGGAGGAGGGAGACAAGTTCAACCAGTTGCTCGCCAGAATTAACCACCAGCAGCAGATTGACGAACTTAGAGGAGTAGTGCGCCTGCAAGATCCTGTACTCGATATTACCGCCGGCCCATCTCAGCGGAAAAGCAGCGTGGGTGACTCGGAGGTCCCGGCTGACGATGCACGGCGGATGATAGATGGCGGTCCCGGCTACCCCGTGGATGGAATCAAGGATTCAATATCTTGTGAGCTCCATCAGAAATTGAAGAACATATCCATGAAGGTGGCGGTCGGATATGCTTTACCTTGTCCACCTGACGCACGCTGGCAAGACCGTGAGATTCCAGCTGGCTATGCTAAAGTCGGGGTGGATGAAATCGTATCGGGGTTTCATGATATGGAGCTTGACATCCCTGGACCTGAAGATGAGAGGACACTCGGAGAAGTTGTGGGTGATATCATTCTATGGGACAAGAACTACATCAAGTTTCCAGGCTCGACGCCAAGGACAACACCGCCTCCGAGTCGTCGCAGGTCACCTACACCTCCATCACCTCCAAGAAGCCCACCCCATGACTACGACCACCACAGCGCGAGTCCATCTCGATCTCCGCCGCCGGACTTGGGTCGGCCGTCTTCGCCGCCGCCTTTGCCCGCTAAGGACAATAAGCGGAAGCGTGCTCCAAAACGACAAATGTCGCCCCTCCCAAGAGTACCTCATAAGAATCTTCCCATCAGAACTTACGATCGTACTGACGAGCAAACCGCAGCGATCGCAAAGGCCGAAAAAGATGCGCATTTTGCAAAGAAAAACCCAAGCCCGCCCCGGTATACACCGAGAAGCAAAAAGCGTGGGCACGTGATTTTCTGAACACAAAATCGCAATATGAGTTGCACCATAAGCCAGATGACTATCTACGCACACTTCGGAAGGAAGTGCAGAAGAGCAAATCAAGTAAAAGTGCAAGCGGGAGCAAATCAGGTAAAAGTGCAAGCGGGAACAGAAGGGACGTTCCCCAGCTCGGAGAACAGGCCAAACAATCGATCCCACCCTCAAGGTGTTATCCGAAAACGTTCCCCAGGTGCTGCAGCAGGATATGGAAGAAGCTGCGAAGTTGGCGGCCGCTATGGGTGTGACTGTTGCTGAATTGCTAGGTTCCCAAGACGACAAGTTACCCAAGGCTGATGTTGTCCCTACATATGTCCCAGGGAAGCCTTTGGTCAGCAAAGAGAAGTTGGAACAACTGCCAACACAAATGCGGAATTTGCATGAATGGTACTTGAGTGTGGTAGGGGGGGGCAGAACAATGATCGTGGCGAAAGTCCCACATGAGTACTTCTTCCGACCCGAAGAGGTCCATGTTGACTTTTCAGAAATCTTCCAGTTATACAATTTCGACGCCCTCGACAAAACTCTCATGAGTTGCTATTGTCTGTAAGTTGTTGAATTCATTGTCTACATATAAGTTGTTCAGTTTTTCAGTTGTTCAGTTCATTGCATGTAATTATCCTCATTATATCCTTTTGTACTCTATTATGCAGAATGAAGATCCGGGAATGTAAAAGAAAGATCTATAGTGTTGGGTTCATTGACCCAGATAAAGTACATATACATTCGCTAACGACGAAACCCGACGAGACGGCGGATAACCTTCTAAGGTTTCTAACGGAGCAACATTTCTGTGACCACATACTGTTTCCTTACAACTTCCAGTGAGGGTCTTACTCTGTTGTACACATTCACTTTTGCTTACTCGATGTTAAGTGTAATTGATGAGTTACTGACGTATATATAAACGTGTGCAGGTTCCACTGGATTCTGCTAGACATTCAAGTTGATAAGGGAAGAGTTGAAGTCATGGACCCATTAAAGAGACACCTGGAAGAGTTCCGCAACATGCAGGACATGCTCCAGAGGTAATTTTCGCGCTATATCGGTCTCTTTCGTTGATTTCATGAGATATCAGGTAATGAATAACTCATTCATTAATTCATTTTCTTTGGGCAGGGTTTGGAACCTGTTCAGGAGTGTGGTGACGGGTTCCTTTAGTGAGAAGCTGACGTTTACTCCGGTCACGGTAAGTAGTACGAGATATGTCCGCGCATCTCTTTAATTCTAGTTTCAATACAATTATGATGCTAGATTATTATTTTGATTGAATTCTATTCTCGTAAAGTGCGCGAGGCAGCCACCGGGGACGAATCTATGTGGATACTACGTTTGCGAGTTCATTCGCACGTTTACCACTGAGCACAATGATTATAGACTCGACGTAAGCAATACATTCACAACATTATTTTATTACCGTCACTTTTTGTTATCATGATTGATGTTCATATTGATCTCCTTTTCTTATATAGTTCGAGAGAATGCGGGATCGGCTCCTACCAGAGCAACGCCTACTAGGAATTGCAGAGGAACTGGCGGGATTTTTGTTGAAAGAGATGGTAGACGACGCCGGAGAATTTAGTGTGAATAGGCGCTACTGATGATCCCCGGCCGTGTAATCGAATAGACGGGCTCTAGTCCGGTAATTGTGATCTCCATGTAACTATCAAAATTGTATATATTTGTATGCTCGATCGTAAGACAAGTTATCTTATATATATGCACGAACGTGTACGGTATGTGGTAGCGTAGAAATACCGCTAAAAGAAAACAATTATCTTTGTATGCTCGAAGAAAGAAAATAAAAGAAAACAAATAAACCCTAAACCCTAAAGAAATAAATAAAAGAAAACAAAATTATTAGTCGTGGCCCGTTATAAGCCGGACTAAAGGGGTTGCCCCCAGCGCGCTCCGCAGGCGGCCACGTGGAGGGCCTTTGGTCCCGGCTGGTAACAGGTTCGTGACTAAAGGTTTGCCCTTTAGTCCCGCTTGGCCTGTCCCGGTTCGCGAACCGGGACTAAAGCCCCTCACGGGCCGGGACAGAAGGCCCTGTCTCCACTAGTGACACTTGGACAACGTCGAGACAAGCTCTGACCTTCTCTTATTTTAGGGAAAGAAGAGAATGATGAGATGTATTTTCATATCCGCACGTAATTAACCCAGTTTAGAATGACACCCAGACGTGGAAATGCGTTGGATTTGGTCATTCCAATTAGTGCGAGTCAGCATTTGTTGGGTGACGACCCAACAAATAAGAGACGCATTTGTAAATAGCAGTATTATAATTAGTGAGACAACGTTAGGGCAAGCTCTGACCAAGCTCCGAAAATAGTTGGTAATCGTGGAGATGCATGCCGGCCAATTTGTTAATTCGACTTGATTGATTTTGGGGAATAGCTGCCCACATGATGCTCCCACACGAAATTAGTTAAGGCGCGCGATTCGCTGAACAAAGACTTCGTCACTAGTCTTCAAAATAATTGCACTTGGCAATCTTAAATCGCTCTGCTACCCAACTACAAATTAGACAAGCTCCTCTACATATATATGTCGTGGCTACTGAGCAATTAAAATGACCAATCGCCGTTAGAAGAAAAAATCTAAAGAAGACAAAAGCTTTGCCCTTTCATTTATCTATATCTCCTATTGGCTAAAGACAAGGCACATCCTATTCTCATAGGAGGGTAGTTTGATATGCTAAGATTCCGACAAAAAAAAGAAGTAAAGATAGGTAAGGTGATCATTAGATTTTCTTATTCGATGATGTAATTGACAGATACAACCAAAATTAAGGTCTTGGCCTCGAGGCGCTGCGGGCAAGGTCAGTTGGGCCCGCGTGGGCCGGATCTGGGTACTGGAGGGCCTGCGGTAGGTGAGCTGTGCCCTTGGCGCTGAAGCTCACGGTCGCGATTGAGGAGGCCCGGGGCGGCGGCGTGTGCCGTCGCGGTGGTGCGGTGGTTGGTGGTGGCGGTGGTGTTGTGGCCCGGCGATCTGGAGCTCTTGGCGTGGCGATGCTGGTCGTGGAGCTCCTCCCTCGGTGGCAATTGGCGGGCTCCAGCAGGAGCTCTCCGTCGGCTGCTGCTCAGAGGAGAGGTGGACGCCGTTGATTTCGTCCCGGCGAGGACGCTCAGGTACAGAGACCCTGCACATATACGGTTTTGGTGGCGGCGGCGGGATGTGATGCTTCAAGCGAAAGCTTTGTGCCGACTGTGTTGGTACCGACGACGTCGATGCTTGTGAGCGCCGTCATCCTCATTGGAGGCGTCGTCGTGAAGCTCCCACCCATCGACCCTAAGTGTACTCCAGGCGAAAGCCTCAGATCTTTGTTTAGATCGGATGATGACGGCGATGTCTTTGACGTCGTCCCCTCCTTGGAGGCGTCATCTTGGAGCCACCAAGCTTGTTGTTGGCTTGTTGTCTCTTGCCTTGGGCTGTTGGCTGGTGGAGAACCGTCGATGGGTTTGAGCAGTTTGTTGGAGGTGGTCGGCCGGGTTGAGGTGTGTTGTTGGGTCTCGCCGGTCGCCAAGTTTGCGGAAGATTCTGACGCTCTCATCGGAAGCCGGTTTAGCGAGTTGTTCCTTCATGGATCATCTCGTTCTCGTTCGGCACCCCTCCCGTTGGGGGTGCTGGCGGGTGGCAGCCAGACGGCCAAGTGCTTGGTCAGATGAAGATGGAAGTCGAAGTCCTCCTCCGTGTTGGTTGTGTCGTGCAGACCTTTGTTGTTTTGTGGATGTTGCTGTTAGTGTAGGGTTGTTGCTGAGTTTGCTGCTGTTGCTGTTGTGCCATGCTTCGGCGTGTGCCGCTGGCCTAGCGCTGCTAGGAGTTTGTACGGTTTTCTGGCCTGGTTTTCCTCATAAACTAAGTCATTGGCTATCAGCCTTTCTTCTAATTATATGAAAAACAGCTCCGACTGGCTTTTCAGTCAAAAAATGTATTGTCCACCCACCGCACTTGCCGATCACACTACTACAAATAACTGATCGCGAATCACACATACGATCGTACGCAAAATTTTGATGTGGTTATTGCCATGCAAGGGAAACCGTGTTCGCCCAACCTATCGCGAAGCACACATAATCGACACACCCTAAGTTGTCGGCGAGTGGATCTACTTGTCCCCAATTTCACACAGCCAACCGCAACAGCGGTGGCGCCACGGCCAAGGCCGGCAAGGACGAACTGGTCGAATTGGAGCATGTCAGCAGTCGAACGCCTTCTGACCAGACAAGTAGTCATCCATGGGCCGAGAGGCGGGCGCTAAGCTGAATAAGCAGTCGAACGCATAAGCTGTATGGGATGCTCGCTCTCATGCTTTCTTCAATATCTGAGTATGTTTGCGATCAGATTAGATCAACGAGCTACTCCTTACTGTATTAGACATGTCCTGAGAAACAGTGACCTGTGGATCGACTAACACATCCATTTTATTCATTTTCCAATAACAGATGAACATTACACAGTGCACGCGTTCTCAAATACAAAACAAAAATAAATTCACAATGCCATACATCACAAGATACACGTGAGAGCGAAGTTTTCATCAATCCGTCTTCACGAACGATGGTGCCCACTATAGCCAGTAGGGGTGTAAACGAGCCGAGCTCGAGCGAATACACCCAGGCTCGGTTCGAGCTCGTTTCACCTGTCGAGCCAAAATATTTGTTTGAGCTCGGCTCGCGAGCTTGGAAATGGGCTTGAGCTCGGCTCGCCGAACCCTCGCGAGCTGAAAATGCTCGTTATCTTTTCATTGCTGGTCTACTAGCTCAGCCTTGCTTATATAGGTGACGCTACTCCTTCACTTTCCTACCGCGGGCGAGGTGGTACTAAATGCCGTGTGTTGCTCTAACTTTGAAAAAGGGCCGTGTTGCTCTAGCTTTGAAAAAGGGCCGTGTCATCAAATGCTATCATGGGCTATTGCTGTCCAGATCGCACGCAATCACCATGGGCATCGTAGTTCTGTTTGGGCTGCAGCTCGTGACTTGATGTCCACTTTTGCTAGGCATATCAGGCCACCACATACTGGATCAGATGATAAAAAAAATCTGGCTTGCCGTGCTGGGCGCCCAATCTAACTCTGAACCAAATTGTTCGCGGTACATAACGAGCTTTAGCGAACTGTTGCGAGCTCGAGCTTTAAAGCTCGCGAGCATTATATGAGGTTTGAGTTTGGCTTGTGTAGCTCTCGAGCCGAACTCGAATCGAGCTGATAGCGAACCAAGCTCAAACAGTTTGTCGAACCCGAATATTTTTGACAGCCCTAATAGCCAGCGTGCTCCCGTTGTACTTCCCAGCCGTGAATATGAAGCTGATCACTGATTGCATGCCCGGCGGGCTGACGAGCCCGGCGTAGGCGACCATGCCCTGGAACCGTCCCAGGAGCAGCGACTTGCTCGGGTCTTGGCCATCGCGCAGCTCGTCGTCGAGCAGTCCGACCATCCCGAACGTTGTGTTTGCGCCAAACAGAGGCATCACTGTCGCAAACACCGAGGAGTTCGGGCCTCCAACAGTCTCGTGCATGTACAGGCGGATGTGGTTGATCCCGTCGCCGGCCGGTGCCATGCCCCACGCTGACGAGCTAGCCATCAGGAGGTCGATGCAAAGCAACATCGAGGAGGAAATCATTGCGATCAGACGAAGGTGTTGCAGGGGCTCGCAGCTGTGTGGGATTTGGGCGATGCAATAGATTGAGATGATGGATCAAACTTGCTCTATCTTCATTTATATATAGGCTTCACAATCAGTTGACCTACATACAATACTAATTAATTTCACTAGTCGTCAACCCGTGCGCCTGCACGGGCTAGTCTTTCCGTCAAACATATAAGTATTAAAAGTTCATAATTATTCTTGGCGTTTGCATATTTCATAACTTGGACATAAAAACGATATAAGGATACAATTTTCAGAATTACTACTAAAATAACATTTCAACTTGTAAATCGCAGGTCAGAAAAGAATATATTTCTTCACTTATCTGATAGTACAACAAATGCATTTAAATAATTGAAAATTTTACAGTGACGAAATGAAGCAGGAGAATACACTATTATATAATCTAAAGCGTGTAACAAGACGGTACCATGAAATATGTTGCAATGGAGGGATACATCAGAATAAAGAAATAAACATTGGAATTTGACATGCCAATAGAGGTTCCAAGGTATCAAGGCACGTCACTGTGCTACAGTATTTTACCCCCAAGCTATAGAAAATTTAGTATAAGCATAATCCACATCCCGCTTCATGTTCTAACTTTGTACTCTTTGCATATGAGGTCCTACCGATATTTAAGTAACTACCATGTGATGAAAACAATTTAAATTGAAAACACATCTTGTATTTTAAAGCTTAGATGCACCTTTGGGCAGTTAACATTTTTTGTTTAATGATGTACACCTCACGTACCATATAATAGAGTTATTTCACAACCTGAAAGGACAATAAGGTGTAGAATTAATCACAGGGATTTGACCTTAATTATTACAAAGTAGGTGAAGATAGTATGAAGATAATTTTAACATTTGAAAAACAAATCTTGAATAAATAAATCCACTATAACATATATCCATCAACTACGCATACAGCCTGGAAAATCAGATTTATAAGTTCATAATTACACATACATCTCAAAATATGAGGTGAAATTCATATGAGAAAGAAGTAATGTGTGAACATTATATGAATCAACAGCCTACATGACCACATTATATAATTTCCATAGCTGCCATGCTTAAGTTCCTTGCAGCATTCGAAAATTTTCTATTCAAGGATAATAGTACTCTCCGAGTAGTGCCAAAACTGAAAATTCATAATCATGCTAAGTATTGTTTAATAAACAGAAGATGCTTTTTGTGGTTTTTTTTGCAAAACATTGTGGTATATTGCTCTGGTAAAAATGTTGGTATATAAAAAGAAACTTAAATCGGAGGAACATCCAAGGGAACCCACAATAATACTGAGATTTACCGATGCTACAAATTTATCCGGTGCATGAATACTCAATAATGTAATTACCTCTTGTACTGTGAGATCATAATCAAAGATTCCCTGGCGTGGTGATACAATGCCTTCAAACTAACATCAAACATCAATAATACTTCATGCAATATAAATACCACTATTCTTGAAGGATTGGATAAGCATATACCATTCCAAGTTCGAATATTCAGCTGCAACCCAAATGTGGCCAATTTCAGGAAATACATGGTTCTTGAGCTAAAAGCAAAAAAATTGAAAGGGGAAATAATAGTGACAAACCCTTTTAGAAACTCCAAAGTGCACCCGGGAGCATGTGCTCCCGGTTTTTTCGAATTTTTTTTTGAAAATTGAAAACTTGTCAAAAAATTCCGAAAAAAATCATGCACGTACCTGAGCATGTCACGCACCATCGTGTCAAATTTGGCGACGAAACGACATCGCAGCCGCCCTGTGCAAAAATGACAAAATTCTGACAGAAAATAGCATCCAAAATTTTGAATTTTCAGATCTGTGATTTGTCATTTTTGCACAGGGTGGCCGCGATGTCGTTTCGTCGCCAAATTTGACACGATGGTGCGTGACATGCTCAGGTACGTGCATGATTTTTTTCGGAATTTTTGACAAGTTTTCAATTTTCTATATTTTTTCGAAAAAACCGGGAGCACATGCTCCCGGGTGCACAACGGCCGCGTTCCAAACCCTTTCTACTATTTTTTTTATCAAACCTTGCACCTTTCAATAATCAAAGAGATGACTGCTAACCTTCTGTTTTAAATGATCATGTAAATATTTCTTGTAATTCCAAAAGGCATTAGGAACCTCTCATGCGTTAATATTCCTGCAAAAAGTAAGATTGTCAAAATGATAAAAGAGACGACCCAATAAGCTGAAAGCTCCCTCCAATAACAAAGGTGAAACATTAACTAACATGAGAGTTACAGACTTAAAGTCGTTTTGATTTTAAGGCCAAAACTTCAACATCACATCCAAATGAGTGATTACTGGACTGGATTGCTCATGCTGAACACCAAATGATGCTGTCGATGGTCTCTGCCATGCACCCCAACCACTATCCCACTAAACATGATAATTACAATTTAATAAGTAGACGATGCTTTCTTTGGATTCATGCTTTTTATACATAATCATGGTTTATTACACTGGTAAACCGCTGGTATATCGAAAAGAAATTATGTGGAAATATGAAGAGAAAGGACAGACTAAGCTGAGATATGAGTAACTACACATGCTACAAATTTATACTGTGCATGAATTCTCAATAATTTATTTACCTCTAGTATCGTTAAGTCATGACCAAAGATTCTCTGCCGAGGTCAGACCATACCTGCAAACTAACATAAAGCATCAATCATACTTCATGTACGAGAAACTAGATCGTGTACTGATGAACACCGATTGGGAATCAAGATTTCCAATGGTTTCGGTACGGGCGCTGGAACGTATCGAAAGTTTGTCAGACCATGCTCCCATATTACTGACCACTGGCTTGCCTAGACCACCGGGTAACCACCGTTTCAAGTTTGAACTTGGGTGGTTGCATCGAGACGGGTTTCAGGACATGGTCAAGCGAATCTGGGAAAGGCCTGTGGCAGGTGTTAACCCTATTCAGAGGTGGAATAATAAAATTCGTGCTACTCGCACACACCTTGTGGGTTGGGCACGACATACAACAGGCTTACTTAAAAAAGAAAAAATTCGACTCTCTTCTATTATTGACGCTCTTGAAGCGTTAGCAGAGGTTCGCCCCCTATCAGCACAGGAGATTGAGCTTAAGAGCCAATCCAATGCGCAGATATCGAAACTTCTGCGTGAAGAGGAGCTGAAATGGTATCAACGTTCCAAGGCCCAGTTCATTCTGGAAGGAGATTCTAATACTAAATACTTCCACAGTATTGCAAATGGCAGACATCGGAAGAAACGTATTTACTCTCTTTTAGATGAGGACAGAACGATTGAGGGCCACGATCAGCTTAAGACATACATTACTAATTACTATAAAGGCTTGTTCGGGGCACCAGAGGAAGGAAACTTCTCTCTGGATGAGTCTAGAACAAGCGACATCCCCCAGGTTTCTGTTGAGGAAAACAATCTACTTACTGCTCCATACTCGGAGGATGAAGTAAGGAAGGCGGTTTTCCAAATGGAACACAACAAAGCCCCTGACCCAGATGGTTTCCCCGCGGAGTTCTATCAGAATTTTTGGGACATTATCAAGTCAGATCTTATGGAATTGTTCAGCTGTCTTCATGACGGACAACTTGAGTTGTTTCGTCTAAACTTTGGTGAAATAATTTTATTACCTAAGATTAATGAAGCAGAAAGGATTCAACAATACAGACCTATCTGCTTACTTAATGTTAGCTTTAAAATTTTCACTAACGTTGCGACGCTAAGGCTGAACAATGTGGCGGACCATGTAGTACGTCCCTCTCAAACCGCTTTTATGAAAGGTCGCAACATCCTAGATGGGGTGGTAATCTTGCATGAAACGGTTCACGAACTACATACCAAAAAGTTGAACGGGGTGATCATGAAAATTGATTTCGAAAAAGCTTATGATAAGGTTAAATGGTCCTTCCTTCAGCAAACCCTCAGAATGAAAGGTTTTTCTGAGGAGTGGCGTGCGTTAATTCATAGTTGCGTTTCGGGTGGAAGTGTAGCCATCAAGGTCAATGATGACGTTGGCAAATACTTTCAGACCAAAAAAGGACTTAGACAAGGTGACCCATTATCGCCTATACTATTTAATATAGTGGCTGATATGTTAGCAGTCATGATCGAACGCGCAAAATCCGATGGTCAAATTGAGGGGATCATTCCACATCTTGTAGATGGAGGATTATCCATTCTCCAATACGCCGACGATACAATCCTCTTTATGGAACATGACATTGACAAAGCTAGGAACCTTAAGCTGATTTTGTCAGCTTTTGAGCAATTATCAGGTCTTAAGATTAACTTCCATAAGAGTGAATTGTTTTGCTTTGGAGAGGCTCAAAACCATGCTTCCTTGTATGCTGATTTATTCGGCTGTGCACAAGGCCAGTTTCCGATTAAGTATTTGGGCATCCCGATTCATTATCGGCGATTAACAAATGCCGAGTGGAAATTAGTGGAGGAGAGACTGCAAGTTTGGTTAAATAGTTGGAAAGGAAAATTATTATCCTTGGATGGAAGATTGGTCCTCATCAATTCAGTGCTAACCAACATGGTACTGTATATGTTATCATTCTTCCAAGTACCAAAAGGAGTTCTAACACGGTTGGATTATTTCCGATCGAGATTCTTTTGGCAAGGGGATAGTGAGAAAACAAAATATCGTCTAGCCAAATGGAGTGTGGTTTGCCAGCCTAGAGACCATGGGGGCTTCGTATTCATGATCTTGAGATCAAGAACAGAGCCTTACTTGGTAAATGGTTATTTAAGCTCCTTTCTGAAGAAGGGCTGTGGCAAACCCTCCTAAGAAGAAAATATGTGGGCTCGAAAGCGGTCTCCCAAGTTGTGTGGAAACCTGGAGACTCGCATTTTTGGGCTGGCTTAATGGCTACGAAAAAATTCTTCTTTCCACATGGGTCGTTCGCTATTAAGAATGGATCTGAGATTAGGTTCTGGGAGGATAAATGGCTCGGACGAGCTCCACTCTGCGAACAGTATCCCGCTTTGTATAACATTGTGAGATATAAAGGTGATACACTAGCTAAAGTGTTGAGAACTTCTCCACCTGATGTTTCGTTCAGAAGAAGCCTATTTGGTCCCAGGCTAGCATCCTGGAATGCTTTGCTAACTCGGCTGGATTCTATCCACATGACGCAGGGACCGGATAAATTTCGATGGAATCTCACCAAGAATGGCAAGTTCTCGGTTGACTCCATGTACAAAATCTTGATCCAACCTGAGATACCGGTAGATAATAATCATAAAATTTGGTCGATGAAGATCCCGCTGAAAACAAAGGTTTTCGCATGGTATCTTCGTCGCGGAGTAATTCTTACAAAAGATAACCTTGCAAAGCGCAATTGGCATGGAAGTAAAAAGTGTGTCTTTTGTCATCATGACGAGACTATACAACACTTGTTTTTTCAATGCAAATTTGCCTCTTCTATATGGTCGGCCATCCAGATAGGCTCTACCTTATACCCTCCACGTAGTGTCTCGAATATTTTCGGGAGCTGGTTGAATGGTGTGGATCCTAGGTTTAAGATGCGTATTAGGATGGGAGTGATTGCAGTTATTTGGTCGCTCTGGCTATGTAGAAATGACAAGGTTTTCAATGACAAAGTTGTTTCCTTTATGCAGGTTATCTACCGGTGCACGGCGATGATTCGTTCTTGGCTACCACTACTGCGGGTGGAGCATCGGGACCTGGTTTCCGAGGCGGCTGCGCGTTTGGAGAGAGTGGCCAGGGAGCTGTTCTCGCTCAATGGATGGCAACATGATCTTCGGATATGTCCTCCTCCAGCATAGGCGTTCTTACAATTTCTCATGATGATATGTAACTCGCCTTTTATTTTTTCGTTATGGCGTGACGGTTGAACTTGTGGGGCTGTGTGCACCTTAGCTGTGCAGAGGCCGGGTGTAATGCTTAAAACTCTTTAATTAATAAAAACTCCCTTTATCGAAAAAAATGTGCCACGAAATCACTATTCCCTTTGCATGGCAGATCTAGTCATCTCTTTTATTCTCGTCCCCACCCATGTTCACTAAACTAAGAAAACCATTAATTTACTGATGATGTGAGACTATTCCGATGATGTGATAAGTCGGGAGAATTGTTGGAAGGACTTCCGGTAATTCTCTGACCAGGATGGCCGTCTGAATTTCTTCAAACTACCGGCCAGTCCATCAGGTAGCTTGAAACTGATCATCCTATACAAATATGCTGGATTGTAGTGCCGTGGAAATTTGGAAGTTGAGGAGCTTGAAGGGTTGAAGAAGAAGATACTCATTATGGCTATCTAAATCAGATTTTTTTTTCTCGTAGATTGTAGCGCAGATTGAACTTCGGTGAAGAGTATAGATCGGATCTTTTGCCTTTTCCTGATCGATTGTTGTCTGGATTACGTATGTACACGGAAGCTACCTACATGGCAAATTAAAATACAGATTAGTGGCCTAGGATGTGGTGCATGACCCATACGTATTGAATAATTAACCATGGGCACAGACCTCCAGATTTCACGTCCAGGGCTAGGGCTGAAATTTGGTGTACCGATGACGCGCAGGTTTTTCTGGAGTAGATGCCATGGCTTCACCTCAGCCGCCGCCGGCAACCATGTTTCCGAGCTGCACGGGAGAGGAGGGCTTTGTTCGAGGCAGATGCCATGGCTTCACTTCAGCGGCCGCCGCCAACCATGTTTCCGAGCTGCACGGGAGAAGAGGGCTTCGTTCGAGACGATGGACGGAAGGAGTATGCGTGACGAAATCTTTTCTCTTGTCTCCGGGCGTGCGCTAACAAACATCTAACGGCCAAAGTTAGATATCGCTTAATCGGATGGATCATATTAGCATCTCCAAGCGAGGCCCCCAAATTCATCCCCTAAACGTCCGGACGGCTGTCCGCGGACCACCTTAAAAAATGACCTCCTACAACCATGACCCCCAAATGTCATCCCAAATTGTGGGGACCTTGCATGCGATTGGTGGAGAAGGAGAGAGAATAATTAAAGAAGGACAAAAGAAAGGAAAAGAAAGAGAAAAAATGGTCCACAGTGGGCATGCGGACATGCCCGGACGCGCCCGGACGCCCCCAAACTCACCCCATATGTGCGGAGGGTTTGGGGTGTGCCGGACGTGCGGACACTAAAAAGCCGCGTCCAGTCACGCCCGGACACAAATAAATCGGTTTGGGGACCGTTTGGGGGGCTCGCTTGGAGATGCTCTTAGCTAGTTTTCTAGGATTAACGTGGGAGCTTCTCGGTGCCTCCAATTAATCTTCTACTATATAATACGAGTAGTGTTTCTTCCTTCGTCCGTTCGGTGGTACGTCGTACGTCGCGCGCGACGGTTCGTTTAGCGACGGTTCGTTTCGTATTCGTATATCGTGTGGGATCATATCTTCTGCCATCCTCAAGAACCTACCCCCTCGCAGCGTGATGTCTACAAGCTCATATACGAGGCGGGCAACAAGGGCATGTCGAGAAGGGACCTCCGGAATGCCACGAATCTGTCCGCCGCCGGCCTCAGCAAGCTCACCCGCGACCTGCTCAAGCGGGGCATCCTCAAGGAGGTCACGGATGGCCGGAACCGCCGGAACAAGGTCTTCATGGACGCCCGCATCGAGCCCGCCTCGGAGATCGCCGGCGGCACCTGGTACCACAACGGCCAGCTCGACACCGGAAAAAACTGGAGAACTCGATCTCCTATCCCGTCGACGTCCTCTTTCGCCCAAGCGCCACCGTCCCGAACTCCCGTCGTCCTTCCCCGTCTGCAAGCCCCGCCAACGTCCTCCTATGGACGAATCTCATGTCGTGCTCGGCCGCACCAAACTCATCATCTCTATCTCCAACGGGAGGAAGGGGGTCGTGCTGTTGTGCCCTCCCGTTGGTTCCCCCTGGATCTCCCTGTCCTGCCTCGTTGTCTGAGTTGGATGGCGGCGGAAGCCGGAGGCGTGAAGTTTAACCAGATGGTAGCGGCCGTGACCGCGGACACGGTGCTGGCGGCGCTCAATCTGCATGGAGAACGCAGGGGGCTACTTCCCTTCCGAGGCTGTCTCCCAGTCTGGATGGCACAGCGGTGGCTAGCCCCGACGAGATGCTGCTCGCCGTAGGCGCCATCACTTACCTACGCCATGTTGATGCTGTGTTGCGATATGGTTTTCTCCTCATGCTCTTCTCCCGGCTCCTCGCGATGGATGGAGTGTACCTCGATGTGGCTGAGCAGGTAAAAGAGCAGCTCTGAAACCCCAATCAGACGATGGCATGGACTGATGGACCTGACTTGCTTTAGGTGATTGTGTCTCTCTTTTTTCCAGTGTGAGCAGTGCTTGTAGTTGTAGTTGAGAAGATATCACGAAGGCAGCCAACACCTTGCTTGCAGGCAGTCATGATAACCGTACATTGATCTCTGAATGTGTGATCTCTGAATGTGCTATTGCAAATATGAAACACAATGGAGTGGACTGGATTTTGTACTTTATATATCTGAACTCAAATCAAACTTCTCAGTGTTATTTAATTTTATTTATATCTGCTGCATCTATATAAGACCCGGCAATTACCCTTTCCTTTCGTACATATGCTTCATTGTTTATACCTAGCATCCTGCAAACTGACTCAATTGCCATATTCACTTTACTTTTGATGCAAAACATATTAATTCGAAGCTGCATATGAAAAGCTTGAGCAGTTCTAATCATGTATAAAATTCCACATTATATGAGTTTATATCATCTCCATGAAACACACCCCCATATTGCAACGCACGGACATTTAGCTAATCAACGTAGGAATGTTGCTCATTCAAGTAAATTAAATGTCACTCTTAATTTTAAAATTTGGACCCGTTGCAACGCACGGTAAGTTTGCTAGTAAATATAAGATGATTAGTATAAAAGTGCAAATACCTGCATATGTAATTGCAACTAGTTGGGTGATACTAATTGCATGATAAGTACAGCAGTGCAAACCTGCATATGTAATTGCAACAACTAGTTAGGTTGGATGATGAGTACAGCACTGCCCTCGGCCATCGATACAAAGTGTATGGCTACTTTACTCGTGCGTTGTCAACACCAATTTAATATGTTTTTACATTGCATATGTAAATACTATACAAGTCAAAAATCACGTATAAAGAATAGATTTATCAAAACATTAAGGATTTTAGTTCGACTTCATATCCTCAAGGACCCAATTAATTATCACTTATTATCTAAGGTATACTCTCTGACACGGTTAACTGAAATTTAACAATATCATTTTCAACATGCATAGAAAAAATGCAGCTATATATGCACCTCATTTGCTTGTGCAAAAATCGGTTGTCTCCCTTCCAACATCATTGTGTTGGGGTCTATGTCGGTTGATTCTCTGGAACATCAACATAATTCATATATATGTGTCTCGTATGGGAAAGCAGCTTACCCTTTCGGTGGCAGGGAATTTTTTATGTCAACTGAGAGGTATGTGTGCTCACTTCGTCAATCTCGAAACTCCGTCAATCTTATATCAAGTAAGATTCAATATAATAGATGTTACTTCAATAAAAAAAGTAAAATATTTTTTAAAAGAAATTGACTATAGTCGGATCAAGTGAATGTTTATCCCGTAAATATCACTAACTAATGCCGTCAACGTCCTAAATATCTTATTTTATTGAATCAACACATATTCAAAATACTCGGACAACGTGAGGACAAGCTCTTGGACAATGTTAGGACAAGCTCTGACCTTCTCTTATTTTTAGTGAAAGAAGAGAATGATGAGATGTATTTCATCTGTGCACGTAACTAGACTCAGTTTTTATTGACATACATGCCTATAATGGGTTGGATCCCATAGAGGTTATCACTAAAATATGAGTCGACATTATTTGTTGGGTGACAACCAACAAATAAGAGAAGCATTTGCAAATAGCATGCACTCGATAACCATGGTGATCCAGGTAAGCCAACTTGTTAATTCGACTTGATTTATTTGAGGTAATAGCTGTCCACATGATGTTCAATCATAGAGTTGACTGTGAGATAAATTAGTTAAGCCGACTCATTGAGCAAAGACTTCATATTTAGAATAATAAAATGTCGGCCCCCGATGTACCCACTGGTTTTTCAAAATAATTGCACTTGATAATCTTAAAACCCTATGCTACTTAACTAACCAATCATGCAAGCTGCTATGACTGCCGTACCTAGTGAGCAAGTAGAATGGCTCAGGGATTGGATGTTTCTATAGAAGGTAAAATATTTACTACTTTTTTTTTATAGAAAACTGTAGGGTAAAAAACCCGCATCACTTTATTAGAACTACAAAATAATTACAGCAACTGTACAAGACAAAAAAAGAAAAAAACAAGGTTACAAAAGAGTGTCAATCCATATTAACAACTTATCAAAATCCTTAGGCTTCAGTCTATGCCCAAGCATGGTGACATCATGAATGAAAAGCCTCCTCCAAGCTCTGAAATTAGGTTCGATATTCTGAAAAATTGATTCATTCCACTGTTTCCAAATATTCCAAGCAGCAAGAATAACTACCTCAGTGAAAAAAGGCTGATCAAAATCCTTCTTTGCTCTAAAGAACCAGCAGTGCAAACATGCATATGTAATTGCAACAACCAGGTAGGTTGCATGGTGAGTACAGCGGTGGTGCCCTCGGCGGTCGATGCATGATCCGACTGAGTGCTGCACTTTTAAGGATAAATTCGACGAGTTGATCAGGTGTGTTGTACGTGGATCGAACCAGTGGCGGAGGATGAATGAAATTCACAGTCGGGCGAAATTTAAATTATACAAAAATTCAAAATTGTTGAAACACAGATCCTAAACATAATCACTTACTAAAATGGAAATAGCAACATATACATAGAAGTTACGAACATACCGATAATGAATCGTCTAGAAGTTCCGGACAATGGTAAAGCTCTACTAGTAAGCAGTACAAATTACAAAATAACTTGTCAAATCAGCAATTTACAATTCACAAAGTCATCCAATTAGACATAAGGGTTCTACCCATATCCAAAATTCAGGAAAAAAAATACATAAGTGACGCATACGACCATAGCAAAATATTCGGTGTCGTAACACGCTGACCATTCGTACTTTCTTGAAGGAAGCTTGCTACGTGTACGCACATATGCGTCATGCTCATGCATGCCAAGAAGAAAAATTAATGGGCAGGTAAAAGAAATTGAGGAAGAACAATGCTTTTATTTATAAGAAATATAGTTTTACAAGTACAAGATATTTGTATTTGTACCAAGAGTGTAGTAACTAAGAAGCTAAGCTGATCATGCGAGCAGGTAGCCAAAACTTAAATGAAATTGTCAACCCAGGCATCCAGCAAAGTTGCCATATGCCTATCTACTTGCCTTGAGCTTCAGCAACTGAATCTCCTCCTTGAATATAGGTCGACGGTGATGTAGAATGTTGATATGATTATATGTGTCATGTATGGAAAGAAAAAACAATTAAATGGTAGGTTTGTATTGTAAATAACGATTTTACGTTGTGAGGGGTTTAAAAGGTTGAGATGATAAAAGCCAATTAAAAGCCAGACAAAATCTTATTTTAGGAATTACGGCGGTTGTTCTGCCAAATCAATTAAGAGGGAATAAAGTCTTTGGTTACAAGTTAGGGAGGCACTAGCTAGATATAAAACAAAAAGGAAAACAAGACAGATCGGCACCACCCTCGCCAAGGACTAGAACTAGAAGCAGTAAAGTAACTACTCGCTATTTTTAGATAAAGGGCTTTATTACTTAAAAGTTAAAGCATTACACCCGGCCTCTGTATATGAATGCACACAGCCGTAATCCAACGGAAGAAATAAAAAGAAGTGCAGCACTAGGCGAATTACAATCATCAAGCGTAAAGCCAGCGCAATAGATAAACTCGACAGCCTATGGAGGACAAATCCGGCGATCAAGCGACCATCTATGTTGGGTAAAAATATCCCTCGCCACCTCTTCCAATAATGCACACGCCTCCGTAAAGAGGTCTCGATGTCCCATCCATTGTAAGGTGGACCACGAACGGAGAATACTTATGCACCGGTAGAGTACCTGCAAACGACAAACATCTTTATCACTGAAAACCTTGTCATTTCTACTGACCCAAAGCGACCATATATATAACGGCTATCGCTCCCACCCTAATAATAGTTCTAAACTTTTTATCTATCCCATGTAGCCAGTTGCCAAAAACATTTGCAACCGACTTGGTGGATATAAGTTAGACACTATCTGGATAGATGACCAAATAGAACGTGCGAAACTACACTCGAAGAATAAGTGTTTTATTGTCTCTTGATGAGGACAAAACATACACTTTGTATTTCCATGCCAATTCCGTTTGACAAGGTTATCCTTAGTTAAAATGACACCCCTACGAAGATACCACGTAAACACTTTTATTTTAAGTGGAATCTTCATTTGCCATATTTTATTATTATCATCGATTGGTATATCGGAATGTACTAACGCCCTATACATAGAATCTACTGAGAATTTTCCATTCCCACATAAATTCCAACGAAACTCATCGGAGCCTTGTGTAAGTTGAACCGAAGTCAACCGTGCCAGCAAGGCGTTCCAAGACGTTAGTCTTGGCACAATTAGATCTCGCCTGAACGTCACATTGGGTGGTGAACACTGCATGACAGTTGCTATGGTATTCCCTTTGTGACGAGCAATATTTTATAGGGCCGGGTATTGATCCCGTAGGGTGGTATTTAACTAACCATTTCTCTATTGGGTTGCGTGTATAGTAAATTAAAATTTTCCGTATTGCTACGCAACAACTCCCAAGATCTACTATGAAGATACATGCGAATATGAAGATCCAAAATCTAGATAGAATACGTTACCAACACCGAAGTTGCGGAAGTAGTGTTGATGACGTAGTTGACGTAGCTCATCGCCGTCTCTCAACCAAGCCTGGTAGAGAGATTCCGGCGTCTCCTCCTCCTCGCCTTGTCTCCTTGATCCAACAGCGTGAGGGTCAACCGTCAAGATCGACGGATCACCCATCCGAGAGCTTGCACGCGTACGCCGGGAAAGGTTGAGCAGGGCTTCACCGTCCAAGCTTGAAACACTACTGGTGTATATGGAGGTGGAGATCTCAACACATGAGAAAGAGAGAGAGAGATTAGATCTAGTCTAATCGGATAGGTTGCCTCTAATTAGAGGTTCCTCTAATCCAACTAGAAGGGATCTAAACTTGAGAGAACTTGCGTCAACTTGTGTCTTATCTCTCCTCCAAATAGGAGGGGGTGGGGTTTATATAGATGGCCCAAGGGGTGGAGGGACATGGGCAAGGGGAAAGCTTACCCCTAGTCCAACTCGGTTTGGACAAGGGGAAAGCTCCCCTTGCCCAATTCGGCTTGGGAGGAGGAGTTGGAGTTGGACTCTAACTCCCCTCCCCTCCACCGCCTCAACCGCCGCGGCCACCGGGTGGGGCCCGCCCTAGGCCGAACCGACCTAGGCGGGTGGGGCCCACCCGTGCCGCACCGACCTAGGGGGTGGGGCCCGCCCCTGGCCACCACCGCCGCCTCCCCCCATGGGCCGAAGGCCCACTAGGGTTTCGGCTAGGGGGAGCTTCCCCCCTTCGGCGCCTTGGCCCACCACCACCACTTGGTGGTGCGGCTACCTTGGTGGGCCCTAGGGTCCATCTTGGTAGCCCCATGGTGGGCTCCAATTTTATTATAATATTTTCCATAATTATTTATTAATTAAATAAATCAACATTTAGTTAACATTTAATTAAATAATATTTTGTCCAATTAATTCTTATTTGAATATTTCCTTTTACAGAATATTTCACTGAATTAATTACCTATCATATAAAACACTTTTATATGATCCGGGACACCCAGTGTCCGCCGACAAAATACTCCGGATAATTATTTCCTTCTTATATAAACCCTCGGAATAAATTTCGACCGTGACAGCAACTTCTATCACAATACAATCTCTCCGATAAAACCATATCTATCACGTAGACACTATGTCGGTGATACTCTCTCCATGTTCCAGACCAACCAATATACACAACTAACCAATCCTAGTTTAAGCGTATCCACCCTATAGGTTCGATAACGTGTAGCTATAATTGGATATCCATCCAATCACCGGCCAGGGTCAGATCCGAGGACGACCTGAATAACTGCTACCGTTATGCGAAGACACTCTGTTGAACTTGTTGGCTATTTAATATATCATTTTCATTACTCGCGATACCAAAACTTCGCCCGAGATATAGATCCGTGGATGTTACCATGAATCAATCATTGATTCACTACATCTTTGTCTATCTCGTTAACCGGCTCCCTTTACTCGTTTCCGTATTATGATATCCCACACGGTGTAACTTCACCATGCATTGTCTGCAGAACATATTGGATACCTTATAATACCGAGAGGGCCTAGGGCGTATCTCTCTAATCACCGAGGAGTAATTTCCCATCTCAGAACATTTGGATATACACACACCTTGAAGTCACCCAGTAACTGTCGTTTTACTACCCAGTTACGGCCATAGTGTTGACAGCACCAAAGTAACTCTTCCAGTATGCATAACCCTAATAACCTCATGGTTACAGGACATGTTATATAATAACCTTACTGTGATAAAGCTAAGGACAAAAAGACAATTTAACGGAATCTCTTAGCATATCAAAATTTGGGTCTACCCGGCCATATTATTATCCAATAATATGTCACTCATTGATGCTGACATAAACAATGTCCATGACTAGGAAAGTAGTGTCATCTAGCAATCAACAAATTAGTCTATAAAAGAACTAGGGTATATTTTACGTGTTCATATTCTCTACACGTGCGGGTGAGCTTTCCCCTAAATCACGTATTTAGAAATCACCGCAGTTATAATATAGAGAATACAAATCATAATTAATGAATCAGATGTATAAATGCATTGCCTTTTGGGCATACATCCAACAGTCTCCCACTTGCACAACTGGCAATGTCTAGTTTGCATAAGTTTAACATCTTGATCGATGTTTGGTGTTTCTCATGCTCACTCTTGTGTGGTATGGACCTATTGTCCTTTTAGTCCCTTCTGGGGCTATGTGAACTTTATTCTTTTATGCTTAAAGAAATATATCTTTCATGCACAACCTCAATTGATCATGTGATCACTTGTAGCATCTGGTCATACGAGGTGAAACCTTAGTACTTCAAACAAGAACACAATTTCATTGTTTTCACAATTAGTTGTTTCTTTTGTAAAGAACCACACCTAGTTCATGTAATGAACCGATAACCTTTCCTTTGGAAGTTATTACGCTTCCACTGTCTTTGCTACTTGTTGTAGTTTTCGTAATATAGCCTTATGTTTTTTTTTCATAAACATCCCCACGATTTGCGATGTACAGAATTTAGAAAATTCTGTCATTTAACCTTGTCTTATCCTTTATACTTATCTCATAAGATTTTCCAATGCAACTCTTACATTATGAGTATTTCTCACTTTTGAAGTAACTTCTTCAAAATACACCTTATAGAGAATTCTGATCTCAATTGGAGTCAATCAAACTTTTATCAAATTCAACTTGTCAACAATCAAGTTTGACTAATTTTGTTTTGATCTTAAATTTCAAACTTTAAGAAATTCCTTTATGATCAAGATTGCAAATCTATTTATCATGCTCACCACTGTACGAAACAACATGGATCTTGCACATGAATTTCTCTAACTCCTTTATGAGCCTCCTGTTCTAGAATAATATCTAAAACATTGGTGAAATTTCCGCAACAATATATCTCACCAATATTTGGAAACTTCCATAAATGATGTGATTTTTATGTTCCAAACATGTGCGTTATTAATTGCCTTTAATAACATAACATATTGGATCAAAACAAAATAATCTTATATTACATCATTCAAAACCGAATAACATAATCTTATGCTCCCACTGATTTACTTGAAATTCTGACTTGCTTTCTTTTCTCTGAAACTTAAAACAAAACTCTATTTCTTGCATCTTATTTAACATCATTGTCTTATTTGTCCTACACAAATTTCTCCTTTTACGATTCAGATTTATATTCAATTAACAAAAACCCTCGAGCTGTACAAAGTACACATCCTCGATCCATCTTTCCTTTGAAAGGAATATGTTTTCGTTAATATCTTATATAAACTCATTATCATAAAATCCTTCTTGATCAACAAAACCTTGCGATCATCTTTTCGTCCAACAAAAAGATTTTTATTAAGTTTTTCATAACTTAACAACAATGATATTAATATATGACATCCAAGTCATGAACCATTGGGATATTATTCTAGCACATTCCTTTCATTACTTTGTCATAGCATATTAAGTTTCCTAGAAACTTTTATGCCACCTAATCTGGTTAAGTGAATGTATCTTGACAAGACGTCATGCATATAAATGCATTGACTCTCGGTATTAGTCTAAAAGACTTTGTCAATTGGAATTGCTTCCGCTTGCACAACTTCTGATAACTATTTCCGAAGATTCAATAATCTCTTCAAGATTTCACTATCCTCCCACTGAATTCTTTAGAGGAATAAAATGTCTCAAGAATCACATTTATCTTAGTGGCAAAACATTGTCACTTATGTGGTGGTTTAAAGGGGATTTCCAATTAACTTATTGGAACAACCTACAAAGCAATTTTATTTATCTTCTTCCTTTAGGACTAAGTTCCAGTCTTTCATAAAACTTAGAACCCAAATTCTTTGTGTCTCTTCATGTTTATCTTTCAAAACTATGACACAATCAATTAGATAAATATTCTTCCTAAATCCTTATATCATCTTAGAACTGAACTTCTTTTCAGAAATTCTAAGTATCTAAAACTATCACGTCCCTTTATGTCTATCTTTCAAAACGATGACGTGAATTTCCAAGGACTATCATTGTGCTAAAACTGGACAAGCAATAAATATACTTAATTGGATTTCTAGGAATATGATTCTGCAAACATCTTAGTAATTATTCAATCAACCTTGATCAAATATATGAACCGAAGTAGGATTTCTATTCATAACATTACTAAGACAATATTTCCAAAATATAATTGTGCAGCTTCAAGATATCAATAAAATTATTGACTATCTTTTAATTCAACATTTATTGACTTCATGATCATCCACGAAGGGATTGATCCAAAATATTCTTCGATAAACGGGACATGAAATCCCACAAATTAACAAGAGTATTTCCATCGCCATGATTGCGACCTTATTACAATAACTTGGGCCGAAACCCACAAATCTTTCGAACTAAAACTGAAAAGTAAATTTGAAGATGTCTTCATCTTGTGGAGGAAATTCCATGCGCCGAGCTTGACACACATCCTCAACCTCTACTCTTCCGCCACCTTACTTCCCGCATCTCCTATATCAAGTGCATAAAATAATTAGCAATTGATACTCCAGAGTTACTAGTAAGATTGACAAATATCATTGCAAATATAACTCTTATACCTTTCTTGCCTTTAGAAGACTTCTTCTTCTGTAGCAGGAATTTCTTGCAGTTCCTCTTCCAGTGTCCCTTCTTCTTACAAAAGAAACACTCTGATTCCTCTTGAGCTGAGTCCACAGCCTTCTGTAATGCCTTAGCATTTTTAGACTTCTTCGTTCTCTTCTTTTTGAACTGTGCGGTTTGGGTAACCATCATAACTTGATTGTTCTCCCTCTTCACACTAGGTTCAACAGTTTTCAGCATTCCAAGGAGCTCATTTGGAGTCTTCTCCTACCCATTCATGTTGTAATTCATGATGAAACCGCTGTAAGACGGTGGGAGGGATGCCAACACCAAATCTATACTTAGCTCGGCTGGAATAGGAAATCCCAGAGCCTCGAGCCTAGTACAATAACCAAACATCTTGATTACATGCTCGCTCACAGAGCCTCCTTCTGCCATGTGACATGACCACAGTGCCTTTGTTATCTCATAACGCTCAGTCTTAGCCTGAGTCTGGTACATGGCCTTGAGTGCGACAATCATGTCGCATGCAGGACTTTGGTCAAACTTCTTCTGCAACTCAGGTTTCATACATGTCAACATGAGACACTGAACAGAAATCGCCGTATCACTCTTCAAGGTGTACGCATCTGTTTCAGCTTCTGACGCATTGTCAGCTGGCGCCTCGGGAAGAGGGCCATCGAGAACGTACTCGCTCTTCGCGTTCCTAAGAACAATCCTTAGGGCGCGAACCCAATCAGCATAGTTTCTCCCATTCGCAGTCAGGTGTTTCTTTTTAATCAGCGGTCCAAGGTTAAACGTGGGTGCTATCTTAGCCATTGATCCACAACAATTAAGTTCACTTAGACATGTTCATAATTATTATCTAGCATTAATATTTAAGACTAAATTAAAATGCTCCCACTAAAATTGATATTCCTCATGATCAAATTAGTGTAGACGAAATCCACGCTCAACATACGATCAATAGATGGATACATGCCATTGAACGTAGTTTACAACGGGTAGGTCAACATGCCAATCACTTCCTACCATGATTTTCGTTTCATCTTTCGATGTGTGTACTCCGACGTCATAACTAGTTATGCTCGAACGTCAAGACAACCAACCACTTTTGCTGTAGGTACGGTACACTACACACCTCCCGAACCCTTGGCACACATTACTCATGGATACATGGCGTACGGTGCCATGCATCCGGTTTGACGCTGCTACGTGTTGGAAGAGCACGAACTCCTTGATATTTTCAATTTTTAGCTCAAATAATTAAACTCTGTAGCTACCGAGGAATCTCCCTAATAATCACACTACTGCGCAATCAAGGGAAGAGCAAGAAAATAGGTATAAAACATGCACAAGTAAATAACACTTCGTGATGTAGTATAGTCTTCTTTCTCCTTCTGCCAGTGGCGCCTCCACCGGCGTGGCCATGTCGAGGTTCACGACATTCGCATGCCTTCTCCTATCCTCCACTATCACCATAGCTCGACGAACAAGAACGAATGGCACGCCGGCCAACAAAACAAAGGTTAGTCAACAAAAGTAATTTCGAGACTATACCACATCACATGTCCTGCAAAACAGGGTTAGACGCCTCTAACGTTTGTTTGCATATTTTAGCGTGGCTGTAGGATCAACGGGATAACCAGAAATTCTACGGCCCTCACCAAGCATGTCCATTCATGTTGCTAGATTGACATTGCGGGGTGATGGACAACCCAACATTACGAAAACGTTGCGGCTCCCCATCTAAACGATCACACGTGCGCGTGACCCCCGTGTGGACCTAGTCCGCATGCCCTTTCCACTATCAAGTCAACGAGGCCAACTATAATAAGATTCGAATCTACTGAAGCACTTCGTTGGCGCCGACGGGCATACTAGGAGCAGCCGGAAGGTCCGCGGATTGCCCGAAGTCCAAGATCTTACTATGCCGATGGAAACAAGACAAGACCGCATATTGGGAAGCAAACATAAATAAATTGAATGTTAGAAGAATAGACTTCAATAACATACCCGCACAAACTTATGCGATTTCCGCACACGATGTGTTCTAGATCAAATCATGTATGTACGCATAGATCGCTCTGATACCACTATTGGGTTGCGTGTACAGTAATTAAATTTTCCTTTTTGCTACGCAACAACTCCCAAGATCTACTATGAAGATACATGCGAATATGAAGATCCAAAGATCTAGATAGAATACGTTACCAACACCGAAGTTGCGGAGGTAGTGTTGATGACATAGTTGACGTAGCTCATCGCCGTCTCACTCAACCAAGCCTGGTAGAGAGATTCCGGCGTCTCCACCTCCTCGCCTTGTCACCTTGATCCAACAGCGTGAGGGTCAACCGTCAAGATCGACGGATCACCCCTCCGAGAGCTTGCACGCGTACGCCGGGAAAGGTTCAGCAGGGCTTCGCCGTCCAAACTTGAAGCACTACTAGTGTATATGAAGGTGGAGATCTCAACACATGAGAAAGAGAGAGATTGAGAGATTTGATCTAGTCTAATCGGATAGGTTGCCTCTAATTAGAGGTTCCTCTAATCCAACTAGAAGGGATCTAAACTTGAGAGAACTTGCGTCAACTTGTGTCTTATCTCTCCTCCAAATAGGAGGGGGTGGGGTTTATATTGATGGCCCAAGGGGTGGAGAGACTTGGGCAAGGGGAAAGCTTTCGCCTAGTCCAACTCGGTTTAGACAAGGGGAAAGGTCCCCTCCCCTCCACCGCCTCAACCGCCGGCGTCGCCGAGTGGGGCCCGCCCTAGGCCGAACCGACCTAGGCGGGTGGGGCCCACCCGTGCCGCACCGACCTAGGGGGTGGGGGCCACCCTAGGCCAGCCCGCCCCTGGCCACCACCGCCGCCTCCCCCCATGGGCCGCAAGGCCCACTAGGGTTTCGGCTGGGAGGAGCTTCCCCCCTTCGGCGCCTTGGCCCACCACCACCACCACTGTGTGGTGCGGCTACCTTAGTGGGCCCTAGGGTCCATCTTGGTAACCCCAGGGTGGGCTCCAATTTATTATAATATTTTACATAATTATTTATTAATTAAATACATCAATATTTAATTAACATTTAATTAAATATTATTTTGTCCAATTAATTCTTATTTGAATATTTCCTTTTACAGAATATTTCAATGAATTAATTAACTATCATATAAAACACTTTTATATGATCCGGGACACCCAGTGTCCACAGACAAAATACTCCAGATAAATATTTCCTTCTCATATAAACGCTCAGAATAAATTTCGATTGTGATAGCAACTTCTATCACAATACAATCTTTGCGATAAAACCATATCTATCACGCAGACACTATGTCGGTGATACTCTCTCCATGTTCCACACCAACCAATATACACAACTAACCAATCCTAGTTTAAGCGTGTCCACCCTACCGGTTCGATAACGTGTAGCTATAATTGGATATCCATCCAATCACCGGCCAGGGTCAGATCCGAGGACGACCTGAATAACTGCTACCGTTATGCGAAGACACTCTGTTGAACCTGTTGGCTATTTAATATATCATTCTCATTACTCGCGATACCAAAACTTCGCCCGAGATATAGATCCGTGGATGTTACCATGAATCAGTCATTGATTCACTACATCTTTGTCTATCTCGTTAACCGGCTCCCTTTACTCGTTTCCGTATTATGATATCCCACACGGTGTAACTTCACCATGAATTGTCTGCAGAACATATTGGATACCTTATAATACCGAGAGGGCCCAGGGCGTATCTCTCTAATCACCGAAGAGTAATTTCCCATCTCAGAACATTAGGATATACACACACCCTGAAGTCACCTAGTAACTGTCGTTTTACTACCCAGTTACGGCCATAGTGTTGACAGCACCAAAGTAACTCTTCCAGTATGCATAGCCCTAATAACCTCATGGTTACAGGACATGTTATATAATAACCTTACTGTGATAAAGCTAAGGACAAAAAGACAATTTAACGGAATCTCTTAGCATATCAAAATTTGGGTCTACCCGGCCATATTATTATCCAATAATATGCCACTCATTGATGCTGACATAAACAATGTCCATGACTAGGAAAGCAGTGTCATCTAGCAAACAACAAATTAGTCCGTAAAAGAACTAGGGTATATTTTACGTGTTCATATTCTCTACACGTGCGGGTGAGCTTTCCCCTAAATCACGTATTTAGAAATCACCGCAGTTATAGCATAGAGAATACAAATCATAATTAATGAATCAGATGTATAAATACATTGCCTTTTGGGCATACATCCAACATTGTCCTCCCAGAATCTAATCTCTGTGCCATCCTTAATATTAAATACTCCGAAGCGAAAGAAATGTTTCTTTGTCGTCATCAGACCGGCCCAAAAGTGGGAGTCACCAGCTTTCCAATACACCTGTGATACCGCCTTCGTGCCAATGTATTTTATTTTAAGAAGTGTTTGCCAAATTCCATCTTCGGTCAGCGATTTAAAGAGCGACTTGCCGAGGAGAGCTGAATTCTTGACATAAAGATCATGAACACCCAGCCCTCCCTGATCTTTTGGTCGACAAACAACATTCGATTTGGCCAGTCGATACTTCTTTTTCTCACCATCCCCTTGCCAAAAGAATCTTGATCGGAAGTAATCCAATTTATGCAAGACCCCTTTTGATATCTGGAAGAAGGATATCATATACAGTACCATATTTGTAAGTATCGAATTAATGAGAACCAACCTCCCACCAAGAGATAGTAATTTTCCTTTCCAACTAGACAGCCTTGCTTGTAGACGCTCCTCGACATGTCTCCATTCCGCATTAGTCAGTTTCCGATAATGTATTGGAATGCCCAAATACATTATTGGAAATTGACCCTGCTCACAGCCAAATATTTTGGCGTATTGAGCAGCTGCTTCCTGCGCATCGCTGAAGTAAAACAATTCACTCTTGTGAAAATTAATTTTTAATCCTGATAGTTGCTCGAATGCTGATATATCAATTTCAGATTCGTCACTTTATCAAGATCATGTTCCATAAAGAGAATTTTATCGTCCGCATATTGAAGGATAGATAATCCCCCATCGACTAGATGTGGTACTACCCCTTTAATTTGGCCATCTGTCTTTGCCCGTTCAATCTTGATGGTCAACATATCCGCCACTATATTGAATAGTATAGGCGACAGAGGATCACCTTGCCTTAATCCCTTTTTTGTTTGGAAGTAGCGTCCGACGTCATCATTGAATTTTATCGCCACACTTCCCACAGAAACAAAATTGCAGATCAATGCACACCAATCATCTGAGAACCCTTTCATTCTCAGATTCTGTAGTAGAAACGGCCACTTGACTTTATCATACGCCTTTTCAAAGTCGATTTTGAATATTACCCCATTAAGTTTTTTTGTATGCATCCCATGGACGGTTTCGTGTAAAACCACGACCCATCAAGTATATTCCTCCCTTGCATAAAAGCTATTTGGATAGGTTTAACTACATGATCTGCTACCGAATTCAACCTAATGGTCGCGACTTTTGTAAAGATTTTGAAACGAACATTCAGGAGGCATATAGGTCGATACTGTTGTATCCTCTCAGCCGCCTGAATCTTTGGTAACAAAACGATTTCTCCAAAATTAAAGCGAAATAGCTTGAGTTGTCCAGCATGCAAACAGCCAAATAACTCTAGCAAATCGGCCTTAATGGTTTCCCAAAAATGCTGGTAAAACTCAGCTGGAAATCCATCAGGCCCAGGCACCTTATTATGCTCCATTTGGCAAACCGCCTTACTTATCTCCTCTTCAGTGAATGGAGCAATAAGAAGGTTGTTTTCCTCAGGAGTTACTTGGGTAATATCATCCGTTCGTGACTCGTCTAGAGTGAAGTTTCCTTCCTCCGGAGCCCCGAACAAACCTTTATAATAGTTCGTTATATATTATTTGAGATGATCCTGTCCCTCGATCAGACCCTTATCCTGATGAAGAGAATGAATGTGTTTCTTCCTATGCCAGCCATTAGCAACATTGTGGAAGTACCTCGTATTCGAATCCCCTTGCAGAATAAATTGAGCCTTAGATCTTTGGTACCATTTAAGCTCTTCTTCCCCCAACATGCGTCCCACCTGCTCATTTGATTGACTTTTTAGTTCAATCTCATGTGCTGATAGAGGATGTACTTCTGCAAGTTTATCAAGCTCACCAATGATGGTACACATGCGCTCTTTTTCTTTTTTGAGCATACCTGTTGTGTGCCTCTCCCATCCACGAAGGAATTTACGAAGATTCTGCATCTTATTATTCCACCGTTGGACGACGTTGTCGCCCACAACCGGTTGAGACCATATCTTTTTTACCAGATCATCAAAACCATCCCGTAACGGCCATCCTAATTCAAACTTGAATTGCGGCTTTACGGGAGGTATCAATGTCCCAGTAGACAAGAGTATGGGGGCATGGTCCGAGAAGGCCTCAATACGCTCCAAAGCACGTACCGTTACCAATGGATATTTATCCTCCCATCGGGAGTCCATCAGTACTCGGTCTAGCTTCTCGTATGTCGGCTCGGGAAGACTATTTGCCTAAGTGTATTGTCTCCCCGTCATATGGACCTCTCTCAAAGACAAGCTGTCAATGACAGCATTGAACAAGTGAGGCCAATGACCATCGAACCTACCCTTGCTTTTCTCGTGTCGGTACCTAAGCATGTTCAAATCCCCGCCAATGAGAATAGGGTAAGGGTTATCCTTAGCTAGGTTAACCAACTCTCTAAGAAAAGCCGCCTAATATTCCTCTTGGGAAGCACTGTACACAGCAACCAAACTCCAAATAAAGTTATTGGACTTGTTGCCGACGTGAAACATGATATGAAATTCACCATCCAAAACATCCAATAACTCCATGGTATCTGATCTAATGCCGAGTAACATGCCCCCCGATCTAACGCGAGGAGGACAAGAGTGCCAAGTAAAATCCACTCCACCTGATAGGCGATCTAGAATAGTAATTGGAAAATCTCGTCTACCCGTTTCTGAAACAGCCAAAAAATCCAACTTATGATCCCTCACATGATGCGCAATATTCAAATGTTTAGCCAAGTCACCTAGACCTCTGCTATTTTCAAATATGCCATTCATCGGGAAACCGTTGGAGATTTTGTCCTTTTCGGGTTTTTTCGCGATGTTTGATTATTTTTATTTTTAGCTGATTTGGATTTCCGGCCTGAAGCATATAGGTCATAAAAAGATCCGAGCTCAGCCTCATCCATACCCACTTCAATAACCTCTCCTACAAGATGTGATAGATGTTGTATTGGGTTGCGTGTACAGTAAATTAAAATTTTCCGTATTGCTACGCAATAACTCCCAAGATCTACTATGAAGATACATGTGAATATGAAGATCCAAAGATCTAGATAGAGTACGTTACCAACACCGAAGTTGCGGAAGTAGTGTTGATGACGTAGTTGACGTAGCTCGTCGCCATCTCTCTCAACCAAGCCTGGTAGAGAGATTCCGGCGTCTCCTACTCCTCGCCTTGTCACCTTGATCCAACAGCGTGAGGGTCAACCGTCAAGATCAACGGATCCCCTCCGAGAGCTTGCACGCGTACGCCGGGAAAGATTCAGCAGGGCTTCGCCGCCCAAGCTTGAAGCACTACTGGTGTATATGAAGGTGGAGATCTCAACACATGAGAAAGAGAGAGAGAGAGATTAGATCTAGTCTAATCGGATAGGTTGCCTCTAATTAGAGGTTCCTCTAATCCAACTAGAAGGGATCTAAACTTGAGAGAACTTGCGTCAACTTGTGTCTTGTCTACCCTATAAAATAGGAGGGGGTGGGGTTTACATAGATTTTTTTTTTAGCACCGTTACCGTAGGGGGAACCCCTACGGTGTAATTTTTAAAATATATAATGGGAACAAAAGGTCTGAGATTACATCAGGGGGGGCGAAAACAAATAAAAGAGAACATGAAACTAGAAAAGGTGGTGCTCAAAAACTTCAGAAGTGAAGGTCTCTAATCCAATTAAGGAGAGGCTGTACCATCGCCTCTTTCACACGATACTGGTGAAGCGCAAGATCTGATTGAAATTTCACCTTCCATCGCCCCAGGCGAGGCTGCTGATCTTGGAAAATTAACTCATTCCTAGTTTTCCATATATTCCAAGCTGCGCAAGCAAAATTTTCCAGAAAACATGGCCCAACAAAGTTTGATCTTGCCTGGTCAACACGTGCAGCAAAAGAACCCTGAATCCAGAACAAGTTGATGGAATTCCAGCAGCTGATGGCAAATGGACAACCGAAAAATAGATGCTCTCTGTCCTCCAACAGTCCAGTGTCACAAAGCGAGCAAGCAGAGCCCCCTTCTATATGCCAGTGTTTTCTATTCATGAGATCCTTAGTGTTAAGCCTGTCATAATACAGCAGCCAAAGAAACACTTTTAATTTCGGCAAGCACCTTGATCTCCAGATAAGCTTGAGTCCTTGGTCACATGTTGCCTGAGCAAAAATAAACTTGTAGTATCTGGCTGCGGAATAAGTACTGTTACCCCATGCGAATGTTCTGGCATCAGCCGTTAAAGGATCCAGAGGGTACCTCTGCAGAATCCCCCTTAGCTCAAGAAATTGATCATATGCTTGTGTGGACAACGGCAAAGCAAAACCGGTAGTGGGGCTGTCAATCTGGGACATAGTTTTCACCGAGCTGTCTTCCTCTAAAACAAAAGAGTATAGCTGAGGGAACCGATCACATAGGAGCTCACCATTGTGCCAGAAATCTTTCCAGCATAGTACTGTCTCCCCACTGCCAACACTAGTACGAGTGATGCTTCTATAAATATGAATCAAACTGAATACGTCTTTCCACCAAAAGGATCCCCTAACTGATTGCGCCTGCGGAGGGCCATCGTCATAGAGCGACAAGATTAATTTGACCCACGGCGTATCAACTCTGTAGAAAAACTTGTGTAAATATTTCAGCAGAAGTGCAGTGTTTTGCAACTCAAGATTCTTCAGACCGAGACCACCATGCTGCTTGGGCTTGCACACTAAAGACCACGAGGCGAGGGAATGAGGAGTGCCAGTACGATCCTCTTTATCCCAGAGACCGTGTCTTCTAGCACGATCAAACACCTTTAGAATCGCTTTGGGAATTTTGATCGAGCCCAAGTAATGCATGGGTAACGAGGACATCACCGTTTGCACTAAAGTGAGACGACCACCGTAATCCAGGTTGCGAGCACATGCATTTAATCTCCTTTCCACTTGGTCCACCATCGGAGATAGATCAGCAACTGTGGGTTTGGAGGTGCCCAGTGGGAGCCCAAGATACGGGAAAGGGAGAGTACCAGTGACACAGCCAAAAATATCAGCTAGTTCCTGTAATCGCGGAGCATCAATATTAAGTGGCATCATACATGTTTTGGAATAATTGACCAGCAATCCATTTGCCAATGCAAATCGATGGAGAAGCTGCTTGAGTGTGAGAAGTTGTTGAGGACAGGCCTGCATAATCACTAGAGTGTCATCTGCGTACTGTACCACTGGAAAGTCTGTGTTAGGGATGGGCAGAGGGGCAGTTAGATCACCAACAGAGGCCAAATGGTTGATCATGGATTGTAGTAGATCAGCTCCCTCGACAAATAAAACAGGGGAGAGCGGGTCAACTTGGCGCACACCCCGTTTGCAAGCAAATTTTCTGCCGGGGACGCCATTGAGAAGAACCGACGAGGTGGCAGTAGCAAAGATGGCTTGAATCCAGCTGATCCATCGATCATCAAAACCTTGACATCTCAGCAGATTAATGATAACTTGGTGCTCAATCATATCAAAAGCTTTGGTAAAATCTAATTTTAAAATCACCGCAGGCTTGCCGGACTGCTTAACTTGGTGAATATATTCATAGGCCCAAGCGATGCAATCTTGGATTGACCTAGTTTTCAAAAAACCGTACTGGTTAGCATGTACCAGTCCAAGAATCTTGCTCTGCAAACGGTTGGCCAGCAACTTCGTCAATAATTTAAATACTGAGTTGAGCAAAGATATGGGGCGGTAGTCATTGGGGCTCTCAGGAGAATTATTCTTAGGGATCAAAGTAATAAATGCATAGTTTATACTTTGTAGATTTACTGAGCCATGCCAGAATTCATCACATAGACGATAGAAATCAAATTTGATCACCGGCCAGCACACTTGGAGGAACAAACCATTAAACCCGTCAGGCCCGGGCGCCTTATCAGTCGGCATGTCCGCCACCGCAGCATCAATTTCTTGGACTGAGAAAGGTTCAGAGAGCTGCGCAAGATTATGATGCAGAGTAGAGTGTGCCGAGAAATTGAAGGAAGGATCAATCTGAATGGATGTGCCCAACCTTTCTTTGAAAGCCTGACGAAGTAATTCTGCTTTCTCATGATGCTCAGTAATTACAGAACCATCCGGTCTCACTAAGGAGGCAATTGAATTTTTCCGGTATCTGATCGTGGCCATCGAGTGAAAGTAGGAAGTATTCTCATTGTTCAGTTTGGCCCAACGTGCTGTACACCTTTTTTTCCAGTACTCATGCTTGCACATAAGAAGGTAACTTAACTTTGCCTTTACCACATTCCGAAAATTCCACTCTGTGAGATGTAACGCTCTTCTTTCCTCAAACTCATCCAGCATGAATATGGTAGCATTACAATTATCAATCAGTTTGCTGATGACCGAAATACTTGTACTCCATTTCTTGAGACCTTTGCGAAGCAATTTCAGTTTAGAGGTGATACATTTAGCACTATCACCAGGACAGTGAATCGACCAAATTGAGTGGACAGTCTCCAAAAAACCGGGCATTTTAATCCAATAGTTTTCAAACCTAAACACTTTGGCTTTTGGAATGGTCGTTCCAATGGAGATCACACAAGGAACGCGATCCGAGGTGGGTCTAGCAAGAGGGGTAACCAAAGTATTGGGATACTTAAGAGTCCAAGCATTGGATGTAAAGAACCAATCAAGCTGGGTAAGCAATGGATCAACCTGCATGTTACTCCATGTAAAAGCCCGCCCTTTAATAGGAAGTTCAATAAGCCCCAAATAACTAATAACTTCATTAAAGGTCTCAATGTCAGCAAAGTTTGCCCCTGGCCTGTTACGACTATCAGCATATCTGTAAAAGTTAAAGTCACCAATGATCAGCCAATGATCGGTGTCTGCAATGTCCAAGCTAAACAACCAGGCGATGAAATTTTCACGTGCAGTACCCTCACAAGGACCATATACATTTACCAGTGTAAATTGTTCTAAAGAATTTTTCGATGTGAATCGGATCGCTAATCCAAAACATTCCTGCAGAATAATCTCTCCCGAGAACAAATTGCTGGCCCAAATCACCAGCAAACCACCAGATGCACCCTCTGAAGGGACATACGCAAACTGATGAAATTTTTTTGGAACAAAGTTCCTGATGAAGCTCATAGAAATCTCACCCCGTTTGGATTCTTGGAAGCAAATGATTGAAGGTAGACTTTCATCAATCTTGCTACGGATCAAGGGCCATTTCTCTGGACTGTTTAATCCTCTAATATTCCAACAGAGGATGCGCCACAAACGATTAAGCAGACTCATAATAAAAATAGCAGGCAACAGTAAGCAGAAGCTCAGTCAGATGACTCGCACAGATTTCCCACCAACGAGATAGATATTCCATAAATACTGAAAGAAAGATGGCTGACACACAAGCAGCCAACTCAAAAAGCAACTGACTCAAGATAGCTGACTCACAAATGTAATTGTTCAACTGACACAACATGGCAGAGTACCGACTCAAGATAGCTGACTCACGAATATAATTGTTCAACTGACACGACAAAGCAGAGTACCAAAAACGCAGTGCATAAATCAAACACACCAAAAATAAAGCACGACGGAGATACACAGCACTCTTAGGGGACATCAAGCTTGGCGCGCTCCCGGTGAAGACGCTCCTCCGTGAGCTCTTCAGGATCAATGTGGCAGTCTTCAACACCAATCCTCTGCATTTCAGCAATCTGCAAGACCCCAGGAGTGGACGCCCTTGGCACCGAAGAGCTACGACGACGAGGCATACGGTCTGGAATAGCAGAGTGCATAAATCCTTCATTGCTAAAACGAGGGGAACGGCGAACCTGAGAAGCAACAGTGGGAGTGTCAGCTTTACGTGCGCGGGAGCGTGGGCGAGGTGCAGGACCCACAGAAATGTGCTGCGAAGAAGAGGCTCCTTGATCATTCAGAGTTGGCTCCAACACAGCTCCAGTGTCCTCTGCCCTGTCCATCAGAAAACCCAACTCCAAATTGACCAGAGTCGCGGTATCAGGCAGGCTCTCTTCCTCTGGTTCAGCATCAGTAATATCTTCGATAGTAACGGTACTAGCAGAGATCGGAGCTTCTTCAGACATAACGGCCAGGAATTCAAACACCCGTGTATCCAACATCACAGCAGGGTTCCTGAGATGAGTCACTTGCTGGACCATGTAAGCCTGCATGACCGAAACAAAAGACTCCACAAATTGTTGAATAACAGCCCCAGGATCAGGGAACAGCAGCAGGCATAATCGACCTTGTGTATACCTGTCTCATCATCCAGCCCAAGAAGGACATAAAGCAGGGGAAGTTGGGGATCATCAGGTTTTGTTCTGGACCTCCTGCACGCACAAACACAAGAGCAGTATTCATATTGCCTGTCAACAGACCACTAGCTGCCAGTTCCACCTCTTCAACATGCTCGTTCCCAGCTTCCAGAGGATCATCCGAGGTGTTGTCCGAGTCAGAGACACCATCCATCATCGAAGCCCCCTCATAACCAAACAACAGCCACATATTCGAAACATGGAGCTCAGCGGGAACTAAATCATCAGAAATAAGGTTTCCATTTGTTGTCGCAACCATTCCTTTCTTAACCCATTTCATACTCGAAGTAGAGGGAACCAAATCATCAGAATTAAGGTATGTCCTCGCAACCATTCCTTTCTTAACCCATTTCTGTATCGAAGCAGAGGGAATCAGATCAACAGAATTAAGGTTTCCATATGATGTCGCAACCGTTCCTTTCTTAACCCATTTCATACTTGTCGTGCCACGATTCTTATAATGACTAGAAATCTGGCAGGTGATATCCGGGCAACAATCAATATCGTGACCAATACAATTGCAATTAGAGCAAATCTGCCGCAGATGGCAAGTTCTGGCTATGTGGCCCCAACCAAAACAATGCAAACATTTAACCTGATTGGTACAATCTCTCCGAAAATGTCCCAACTGTAAGCAACGATAACAACAACTTAGAGGCCCAGACAGCGAAGAGTCCATCAAAGGGGCTAACGGGCTGGAGCTGGAATTAGCCTCAATCAGTAACGGGTTCGAGCTATTATCCAGAAATTCAGTTTCCAGTTCTGAGCAATCAACACAACGAAACCCAAGAATTTGGCAATTAGGACAGACTCCAGGGCAATTCGAAACCAGATGATCATGCAGCCCACATCTTGAGCACCGGCCCAAGAATTCATAAACCAAATCTTTAGGCGGAACTAGCGGCAGATTCATAGCACTCATGATTTCTTTCTCTGAATAACGAGCAAAGCGAAGATCCTCCAGATGCTCAAGCGAGGCAATAGACAACCCGGCACACAAATTCCGCACAAATTGCTGTGAATAGAACCTTCCTTTTCCCCTAGATTGATCAATCGGCAGAATCGGAGTAACCACAGAGCCAAAAAAGACGCACGACGGCGCAGCTACTCGAGTCCAGGGTTCCCCGTCCCCCGATGGCGCTCCCACCCTCTCCCTCTCCCTCCCCCTCCACCTCCTCTAGCCATGGCGTCAGGATCTGATCATGGAGGCACTCATCCATTGGGATTTCTCCCCCGGCCTTGCGGTCGAGGCGCAGGTTCGTCGCCGTTTTGGATCTACCGTCCACTTTTCCCCCTCTTCCGGTCTCAAGGAGTTCTTTCTGGTGGTCTCGTTTTCGTCTGCATCCTTCGTTCTTTCGGAAGAATCTGTGGGTTTGGCCCTTCAATCTTGTATTGGTGGGGATCGTTGTGGTTTTCGTGTTTTCCGACAATCGGATAGAAGATTCAGGTTTTCAGTGGCTTCTAACCGTGTGGGGCATTTCATCTATGGTTTGCGGGATCGTGTATGGCCTGACTTCGTCTGCCATTTCAGTCTTTTTCGTGGAACTCATCCGTCGGTGTCTGGTTTTCTTCACCCGGAACCAATTTGGACTTCTTCCTCTGAAATCCTTGAGGTCTCTCAGCGGGCTCCCACGGCTATTCGGTCTAATCTGAATTTTCTGAAGCAAGGTGCAGGGAAGGATCGTTCAGCTATGCTTGAATTATCTAAATTTGACCTGGCTGGCAACTGTCCGCCGAGTTCCTCTCCCGTTTTGCCAGAGATTCGTTTTGGGTCATTCGAGCCTATTCCTGGCTCTACCTCGCCGGTTTACATAGATGGCCCAAGGGGTGCAGGTACTTGGGCAAGGGGAAAGCTTTCCCCTAGTCCAACTCGGTTTGGACAAGGGGAAAGCTCCCCTTACCCAATTCGGCTTGGGAGGAGGAATTGGAGTTGGACTCCAACTCCCCTCCCCTCCACCGCCTCAACCGCTACCGCCGCCGGGTGGGGCCCGCCCTAGGCCGAACCGACCTAGGCAGGTGGGGCCGACCCATGCCGCACCGACCTAGGGGGTGGGGCCCGCCCTAGGCCAGCCCGCCCCTGGCCACCACCGCCGCCGCCTCCCCCATGGGCCGCAAGGCCCACTAGGGTTTCGGCTCGGGGGAGCTTCCCCCCTTCGGCGCCTTGGCCCACTACCACCACTTGGTGGTGCGGCTACCTTGGTGGGCCCCATGGTTCATCTTGGTAGCCCCATGATTTTTTTCATAAACATCCCCACGATTTGCGATGTACAAAATTTAGAAAATTCTGTCATTTAACCTTGTCTTATCCATTATACTTATCTCATAAGATTTTCCAATGCAACTCTTACATTATGAGTATTTCTCACTTTTGAAGCAACTTCTTCAAAATACACCTTATGGAGAATTCTCATCTCAATTGGAGTCAATCGAACTTTTATCAAATTCAACTTGTCAACAATCAAGTTTGACTAATTTTGTTTTGATCTTAAAATTTCACACTTTAAGAAATTCCTTTATGATCAAGATTACAAATCTATTGATCATGCTCACCACTGTACGAAACAACGTGGATCTTGCACATGAATTTCTCTAACTCCTTTATGAGCCTCCTGTTCTAGACTAATATCTAAAACATTGGTGAAATTTCCGCAACAATATATCTCACCAATATTTGGAAACTTCCATAAATGATGTGATTTTTATGTTCCAAACATGTGCGTTATTAATTACCTTTAATAACATAACATATTGTATCAAAACAAAATAATCTTATATTACATCATTCAAAACCGAATAACATAATTAAGCTCCCACTGATTTACTTGAAATTCTGACTTGCTTAATTTTCTCTGAAACTTAAAACAAAACTCTGTTTCTTGCTTCTTATTTAACATCATTGTCTTATTTGTCCTAGACAAATTTCTCCTTTTACTATTCAGATTTATATTCAATTAACAAAAACCCTCGAGCTGTACAAAGTACACATCCTCGATCCATCTTTCCTTTGAAAGGAATATGTTTTCGTTAATATCTTACATAAACTCATTATCGTAAAATCCTTCTTGATCAACAAAACCTTGCGATCATCTTTTCGTCCAACAAAAAGATTTTTATTAAGTTTTTCATAACTTAACAACAATGATATTAATATATGACATCCAAGGCATGAACCATTGGGATCTTATTCAAGCACATTCCTTTCATTACTTTGTCATAGCATATTAAGTTTCCTAGAAACTTTTATGCCACCTAATCTGGTTAAGTGAATGTATCTTGACAAGACGTCATGCATATAAATGCATTGACTCTCGGTATTAGTCTAAAAGACTTTGTCAATTGGAATTGCTTCCGCTTGCACAACTTCTGATAACTATTTCCGAAGATTCAATAATCTCTTCAAGATTTCACTATCCTCCCACTGAATTCTTTAGAGGAATAAAATGCCTCAAGAATCACATTTATCTTATTGGCAAAACATTGTCACTTATGTGGTGGTTTAAAGGGGGTTTCCAATTAACTTATTGGAACAACCTACAAAGCAATTTTATTTATCTTCTTCCTTTAGGACTAAGTTCCAGTCTTTCATAAAACTTAGAACCCAAATCTTTGTGTCTCTTCATGTTTATCTTTCAAAACTATGACACAATCAATAAGATAAATATTCTTCCTAAATCCTTATATCATCTTAGAACTGAACTTCTTTTCAGAAATTCTAAGTATCTAAAACTATCACGTCCCTTTATGTCTATCTTTCAAAACGATGACGTGAATTTCCAAGGACTATCATTGTGCTAAAACTAGACAAGCAATAAATATAATAAATTGGATTTCTAGGAATATTATTCTGCAAACATCTTAGTAATTATTCAATCAACCTTGATCAAATCTATGAACCGAAATAGGATTTCTATTAATCACATTAGTAAGACAATATTTCCAAAATATAATTGTGCAGCTTCAAGATATCAATAAAATTATTGACTATCTTTCAACTCAACCTTTATTGACTTCACTATGTGCCTGAACACTTAATCAATTTATGACTCCTAAGAATCATGTAGTTCATCAAGCCTTTCACTTGTTTCACATAACAATATCTCAAATTTCCTTCTATCATGCATATGATGCATTTGAGATGATAGTGCCACTCGAAGGTGGTGTCAACATAATCACAACAATATTTCAGAACAAATGATATTTCCATAACTCAAAAGATTTGTAACTTGCTCATCCACGAAGGGATTGATCCAAAAAAAATCTTCGATAAATGGGACATGAATCCCACAAATTCACAAGAGTATTTCCATCGCCAAGATTGCGACCTTATTACAATAATTTGGGCCGAAACCCACAAATCTTTCGAACTAAAATTGAAAAGTAAATTTGAAGATGTCTTCATCTTGTGGATGAAATTCCATGCGCCGAGCTTGACACACATCCTCAACCTCTACTCTTCCGCCACCTTACTTCCCACATCTCCTATATCAAGTGCATAAAATAATTAGCAATTGATACTCCAGAGTTACTAGTAAGATTGGCAAATATCATTGCAAGTATAACTCTTATACCTTTCTTGCCTTTATAAGACTTCTTCTTCTGTAGCAGGAATTTCTTGCAGTTCCTCTTCCAGTGTCCCTTCTTCGTACAAAAGAAACACTCAGATTCCTCTTGAGCCGAGTCCACAGCCTTCTGTAATGCCATAGCATTTTTAGACTTCTTCGTTCTCTTCTTCTCGAACTGTGCGGTTTGGGTAACCATCATAACTTGATTGTTCTCCCTCTTCACACTAGGTTCAACAGTTTTCGGCATTGCAAGGAGCTCATTTGGTGTCTTCTCCAACCCATTCATGTTGTAATTCATGATGAAACCGCTATAAGACGGTGGGAGGGATGCCAACACCAAATCTATACTTAGCTCGGCTGGAATACGAAATCCCAGAGCCTCGAGCCTAGTACCATAACCAAACATCTTGATTACATGCTCGCTCACAGAGCCTCCTTCTGCCATGTGACATGACCACAGTGCCTTTGTTATCTCATAACGCTCAGTCTTAGCCTGAGTCTGGTACATGGCCTTGAGTGCGACAATCATGTCGTATGCAGGAGTTAGGTCAAACTTCTTCTGCAACTTAGGTTCCATACATGTCAACATGAGACACTGAACAGAAATCGCCATATCACTCTTCAAGGTGTACGCATCTGTTTCAGCTTCTGACGCATTGTCAGCCGGCGCCTCAGGAAGAGGGCCATCGAGAACGTACTCGCTCTTCGTGTTCCTAAGAACAATCCTTAGGGCGCGAACCCAATCAGCATAGTTGCTCCCATTCGCAGTCAGGGGTTTCTTTTCAATCAGCAGTCTGATGACGTGGATCACACGTTCGTTGGGAGACCCCAAGAGGAAGGTATGAAGCAGTGTAGCAGCAAGTTTCCCTCAGTATGAAACCAAGGTTTAATCGAACCAGTAGGAGCAAGAAATCACTTCTGAAGGTTGTCAGTGGCGCGCTGACGTGGAACCTGCACACAACACAATCAAACTACTTTGCCCCAACGAAACAGTGAGGTTGTCAATCTCACCGGCTTGCTGAAAACAAAGGATTAAACGTATGGTGTGGAAAACAGTAGTAACTTGCAGAGAATGAAAAGGAACAATGTTTGCAGTTGGTTGTATTATCATTGTAAAAGAATGGACCGGGGTCCACAGTTCACTAGTGGTGTCTCTCCATAAAAGATAACTAACATGCTGGGTGAACAAATTACAGCTGGGCAATTGACAAAATATTGAGCGCATGACAATGCATATATATGACATGATGATTACTATGATATTCATGTGGGCATTACGACAAAATACATAGACCGTTATCCAATAGCGTCTATGACTAATAATCCACCTCCAGGTTGTCATCCGAGTTCCCCGTTGGTATTAAGTTGCAAGCAACGGATAATCGCATCAAGTAATGTGCGTAATGTAAACAAATGCATTGGTCCTAACGGCGCACCCTTAAGCTAAGCATCGGTTATTTTATCCCTAGTGGCAACAGCACATCCACAATCTTAGAAGTTGTTGCCACTCTCCCAGATTACCGGAGGCATGAACCCACTATAAGCATCTACTTGGAGTTATAATAACATATAAGATAGATTGATAATCAACTTGACATAGTATTCAATATTCATCGGATCCCAGCAAACACAACATGTAGCATTACAATAAGATGATCTTGATCATGATAGGCAGCTCACAAGATCTAAACATGATAGCATAAAGTGGAGAGACAACCATCTAGCTACTGCTATGGACCCGTAGTCCAAGGATGAACTACTCACGCATCACTCCGGAGGCAGGCATGGTGATGTAGAGCCCTCCGGTGATGATTCCCCTCTCCGGCAGGGTGCCGGGAAGAGCTTCTGAACCCTCCCGAGCTAGGGTTGACGGCGTCTCTGGAACTTTTCGTGGATAATGGCTCGGGTATTTAGGGTTTTCCGTGAAGATGAATAAATAGGCGAAAGGGCGGCGGCTGGAGACGCCCGTGGGGCCCACACCACCCCACGGCGCGGCAGAGGGGGGCCCGCGCGCCCCATGGTGTGGCTGGCTCGTGGCTCCCCTCCGTCTCTCTTTGGACTCCGTGTACGTGTTGGAAAAATAGGAGGTTCTGTCCAAGTTTCGTCCAATTCCGAGAATATTTCCAGACTAGCTTTTCTGGAATACAAAAACAGCAGAAAACAGGAACTGGCACTGTGGCATCTTGTTAATAGGTTAGTCCCAGAAAATGCATAAAAATGCTATGAAGTGTATATAAAACATGTAACAATTGGTATAATATCAACATGGAACATCAGAAATTATAGATACGTTTGAGACGTATCAAGCATCCCCAAGCTTAGTTCTACTCGTCCTCGAGTAGGTAAAACGATAAAAACAAAATAATTTCTGAGGTGACATGCTACAATCATAATCTTGATCAAATAGTATTGTAAAGCACATGTTATGAATGAAGTGATCCAGGTCAATGGTCTATAGTTTGCTAGCAAGTAGATAATGAGCAAACAACTGAATCATATAAGCAAAAACTTTTCATGAATAGTACTTTCGAGACAAGCATCAAAGAGTTTTGCATAAGAGTTAACTCATAAAGCAATAGATTCTAAGTAAAAGGTATTTAACCAACACAAAGGAAGATTTAAGCTTCAGCAATTGCTTTCAACTTTCAACATATATATCTCATGGATATTTGTCAACACAAAGCAATATACAAGCATATAAAAATTGTTGCACCAAAGTTGACACTAGTGTTTGCTTCTGAGATAGAAAGAAGTAGGAAAACTGACTCAACATAAAAGTAAAAGAAAGGCCCTTCGCAGAGGGAAGCAGGGATTAAATCATGTGCTAGAGCTTTTTAAGTTTTTGAAATCATAAGAGAGTAAAAATAAGTTTTGGAGGTGTTTGTTAATTGTCAACGAATCAGAAAATGGAAAGTACAATATGACCCCTGCCAACCAGACTTTTAAGAGCGGCTCCCATGAAGGACGTTATTTCTACCAGCAAGGCAGATCATCCCTCTTCTCTTTTGTTTACACATGCAGATATTTCACTGTTTGTCATTGCTTGACTGATAAATCAGGGCAAAAATGTGAAGAGAATTAAGCGGTTAAAGTTGTAATTAATTGGGACTGGGCACCCCATTTGCCAGCTCTTTTTGCAAAATTAATGGATAAGCGGATGTATATGCCGCTAGTCCGGTGGTAAAGTCTGTTTGACAGTTGACATAAAGACATCCACCCCGTCCTCATGAGCTTGGTAAACATTGACACAAAATAGGAGTAATAATTTTTGAATAGTTTAAAGGTAGCACATGAAAAATTTACTTGGAATGGCAAGGAAATACCACATATAGGTAGTTATGGTGGACACAGATGGCATGGATTTTGGCTCAAGGTTTTGGATGCACGAGAAGCATTCCCTCTCAGTACAGAGTTTAGGCTAGCAAGGTTATTTGAAGCAAACACAGGATATCAACCGACACAGCAAGACTTATATGAAAACATATTGCAAGCATTATAAGACTCTACACTGTCTTCCTTGTTAACCAAACCCTTTTACTAGAAAATATCTAGACCTTAGAGATACCAATCATGCAAACCAAATTTCAACGAGCTTTACGGTAGTTCTTCATTAATAGGTTTTAACTACATGATACAAAAGCTTAAACATGAACTACTTGATAACTCAAAACAATTGACAAGTATCAAATTATCCAATACAGTGATCTACAAGAATATGTAAGCTTTTTCCATTATACCATCTACCACATGCAACATTTTCTGTTCCAACCAAACACCAATCAATTTATTTCAACATAAACTCTCCAAACAATTATAAGTGAAGCAAGAGAGTACTTTCTTTAAAAGAACTAACAGCTCTGAATAAGAGATGCATGCAAAACAGGAGCTAAAAGCATAGCAATAGCTAGATAAGAATACTCAACAAGTATAAGTGAAGAATAGGAGTATTCATATGAAAAAGCGGAGCGTGTCTCTCTCCCAATCAAGAATGCTAGGGTCCAATCAAGTTGACCATAAGAAAAATAAAATACTGAAAATAAAAGCACACAGACGCTCCAAGTAAAGCACATATGATGTGAAAGAATTAAAATATAGTTTCACTAGAGATGACCTGATAAGTTGCTGATGAAGAAGGGGATGCCTTGGGCATCCCCAAGCTTAGACGCTTGAGTCTTCTTGAAATATGCTGGGGTGATCCATGGGAGCATCCCCAAGCTTAAGCTCTTCACTCTTCTTGATCACATTATATCATCCTTCTCTCTTGACCCTTGAAAACTTCCGCCACACCAAACTCAGAGTAATTCTCATTAGAGGGTTAGTGCACAATCAAAAACTCACATGTTCTATAAGGACACAAACATGACCGTTACTTTTAACATTAACTACTGCCACTGATGTTATGTGAAGCTCTTCACCCTAAAAAAGAATTCCACTCAACACTAGTAAAAGAGAGAATGCGAAAAATAAAAGACAGAATCTGTCTAAACAGAACAGTGTAAAGACGAATTTTTTCGAGGCACTTACGTTGCTCAGATCGAAAAACTAAACTAACGAAAGATGCGTACATATCTGAGGATCACGCACAAAAATTTGCAGATTTAAATAATTTTTCTGTGATTTTACAGAAGTAAAACGGTGAACAGCAGAAATCTGTTCCTGCGCAGAAATCCAAATCTAGCATCATCTTCCTATTAGAGGCTACTTGGCACAACAATGCGATAAAATAAAGATACAAAGGAATTGTTACAGAAGTAAACAACTCCTTGACTCAAAAAGAAAAGAAAAATTGCAGAAATAAAATAATGGGTTGTCTCCCATAAGCGCTTTTCTTTAACGCCTTTCAGCTAGGCGCAGAGATTTTAATGATGCTCTTATAGTAATAAGAGTTGAAAAACAAAAGAGTGCATCAAAAGGTAAATATCAAACATATTTAAGTCTAACCCACTTCCTATGCAAAGGAATGTTGTAAGAAAATAAATCAATAAAGCACAAAGTAACTAGCATAGGAAGGCAAAACAAGTGCAACTTCAAAAATTTCAACATACAGAGAGAAGACTTAATATTATTGAGATATAGGAAACCGTGTCTCCCTCTCTCATAAGGACCAATAGGTCTTAAAGTACCTAGCAAATAAAAGCAAATCAAGAGAAAGCTCAAAACCTTCATCATAAAGAGAAGAAATTTAGTAACATGAAGATTTCTATAACCATACTTTCCTCTCTCAAAATAATTTTCAGTGGCATCATGAATAAACTCAACAATATAGTTATCACATAAATCATTCTTATCATGATCCACCTGCATAAAAGTATCATTACTCTCCACACAAGCATAATAAATTTCATTAGTAATAGTGGGAGTAAAACTAGCACATCCATCATTATAATCATCATAAATTGCATGCATAGTATAATTATAATAGACTTTATCCTCAATAGTAGGATGCATAATATTATCAAGCAACATAGGACCATCATCTAGAGCTTTATCATAAACATTTTCTAAGCAAACTTTCTCATTACCATGCATTTCGAAATTAGGCATAAATAGAGGATTATCATAAGACTTATCTGTAACAGCCTGAGTTTTTCAAGAATTTGAAAAATCAGAAAAATTTAGAACTTTTGAAAACTATATGTATTTTGATTTGAAAAGAAAAATCATGCATGCATTCATCATCTTCTTGTCTTGTTTGCATTTGAAATTTCAAAAGTTGGAATATTATTTCCACTTGAAAACATATTTGGTAAAATAATATGAATGGTCCTTATTATGCCCTTTATAATATTTTTGGTTTCTAGAATGTTGCCAAACCTTTTTATTATATTTTTGGTGTGTTTGGTTTGATTATTTTATTTTATTGAAAATATTTGTCTAAAATAAGCTAAGTTCGAATATTTACATTTGTGGTATTTTATTAGACTTTAATAAACCACAAATGATTTTATTTAAAACCCTATTTTTAAAATTGACATGAATGTGTCAAATAAACCTTTACACATTATTTGAAATTCGAATTTTGAAATGTTTTGGAAAAATGTTTTTGAAAGTTCTAAAAGATAGGTCTTGATTTTACAAATTTTTCAAAACTGGTTTGACTCGATTCCGAGTTTAAAATCAAAAGTTATCAATAAAACTGTGAAAAATACAAAAGAAAAACATTTTTAAAAAAAGAAGCTCGGCCGAACTGGGCCAAATCCCAGCCCAGCTCGCCCGCTTCGCCTCGCAGCTCCAGCAGGCCGGCCCAACAACTAACTCGGGATTGAACCACGATGGATGATTCCAGGAAATTTTAGGTTTTCGAAACCCTTTTCACTTAAACATGAATATCTTGATAAATATAACTCCAAATCCGGATCCGCTTGATCCTACGCGTTCATAACTTCGAGGCCAATCTATTCCACCGACCCTTGGCCTATATAAACCCCTGTAGCCGCCGGTAGATCTGTTCCCCTTTTCGTTCCACCGAAACCCTAATCAGCGAAATCGTATTTCGTTGATTTGACGACCAAGATCATCTCGAATCGCGACGGAACCTGAAGCATTGTTGTAAATCTCCTCAATACCTTTCCATCCCGGGAAACCACAACTCTTTTCATCAACCGTGGAGCAAGAATTTTGACTCGCTATCCTTCAAATCTGAAGTCGTAATCCTTAGATCTCTTCGCGCTCGGTTCTTCAAATCGAAATTCCTCCGGTGAAAAGGTAGATCTAACCCTTATCTACAACTTTGCTGTTGAATTTTTGTTTTGACGTACGGAATTTTCTGTACAATACAGATTGTGTTTGACGATTTTCGGAGAAGAAAACAATCTCAAATCTTCGGGCTGTGAAAACGAAAGTTGTTCCCCTGATCAAGACCTTTCTTTTGCCCCAAACCTCACCTCATTTGGTCGAGCGAGCTAGGAGATATTCGCGTTCGAAGTTTCGGACCAGAAAGGTATTTTGCGATTTGTGACCAATCTATGCATCCACTTATGATATAATTGTGATAGTTAGATAGAGCACGTAATTATCTACAACTTTCATATAGATTGTTTTTCCATCCGAGCCAGTCAGCGCTTCGTCATCGCCACGTCAGCGGTCAGAGTCACCAGTCAACCGAAGACCGGCAGTTTTGCAGAAAAGACCATAAAGATTAGAATCATCATAACTTTTTAATGGCTTATCCAATTTTTGCAAACTTTATATTTTTGGAAAGCTTAGGACTTGTAGAAACTTTTGACATAGTTAAAATTATGTTTTGACAAATTCAAATTGGTTCAAATTTCAAATTTGTTTGTTTAAGTAAATTTGACTTAACTTGAGTTTTAAAATTTATTTTTGGGCAAATCCAATTGCTATGACTTTGTTTAGTTAATCTTTAGCCATAGGAACCTTCCTAATATTTTTGTCGATTATTTTTCTACGAATTTCTATTTATTTGTATTTATCCTCTTTTAGGAGGATTTTTAATCATATTTAATGATAAAAAAATTATTTCTTCACCAATTTTCGAGCTAATTTAACTTAGAGTATCTTGAAGAGTTGAGGTGCATTAGAAAGTACTTAGAAGATTTTTGCATCTCAATTCATCAAACTTTTCCTTAGAAAATATTGCTAAGTTATTTTTGCCAATATTTTTCCTTAGCAAAAATTTAGCACCTTATAAATGGTGTACTTTCCTTAGAAATTTATTTTGTCATCCTTGGGATTTTCAACATGAAGCTAGAAGGACAATGAAGGACTTAGCCAAGAAAACAGACTCCAGAAGCATCTCCAAGAAGTAAAAGCACTTAGAAGAAAATCAAGAGGAACTTCAAGAAGACCAACCACCTATATTCTCTAAGTCTTTCTCTCTTTTCTTTTCTTCTCTCTTAGACTTTGTGGTGTCTAAGTTATACCTAAGACCAGCCCTGGTGATACCAAAATCATCAAGTCTGCAGAACCATCAAGTCTACAAAATTTCAATGAAGTTATCACCACACCAAGGAAGGAATGACAAGGAAGATTGAAGATGATCCTTGAAGACCAACTACATCCTTCTCTCTTCTATCCTTTTTCTTTCTTCCTAACTCTGTCTTTTACTTTGGACATAGACCAAGTCCTTTGTGTTTATGACTAAGTCCCTAGAGTGCTAGTTGCAGATTCTTTGAAGACCCAACATGTGAAGACTTGCAGCAACTATACCATCAATTTAGGTTGATTATATCAAGTTTATTTTTGCCTAACCTTGACCTTGACCTAGCCAACTTGATTAAGTTATTTTGTCCATGTTCCTCAATTTGTTTTGCACATCATGCATGCCATATTTCCTTAGAGTATTTTTGCATATCATGCATGGCATATTTTCCTTAAAGGTTTTTGGTATGAGTGCATGTTTATTGTGGCTTGTTTGATGTGTTAGAAATTATGGAGAGAGACGAAGACTTTTGCAACTGCAACTCCTGCTCTCCCTATTGCCAAGGCAAGTGGCACACCCCTCATGAATTTCCTAAGTATTTTCTATGCATGACTTAGAGTATTTCTTTATATGCATGTGTTGGATAGTATTGCTATACTGAAACTACTATCTCCTTTTCAATAGTTGTGTCTAGAATCCTATGATAACTTAGTAGAATTATTGATGCTATGCAAAAGTGTTTTATTGAAAAGCTTAATGCTACTGAGTTAAATAAACACCTGGGTGGATTTGGGCTTGATTGGCTGTTGAGAGTTGAGTGTTGTCCCGATGGGATATTCACTTGTGGATTGCCACCCAGGAACAAAGGGACTCAAGTTTGCTCCAAGTCAAGATGCTTCCAGTGCAGCCACTTGGTATAATGGCTCTGCCTTGACTAAGTAGTTATAGGAACCTGATTCCGGCAGGTCTCAGCGGATCAATGTCTTGTATGGGTCTGCCCAGAGGAACAGGGGACTGTTACCCAAAGGTCTCGTCTTAATCTTTTCCTTTTCCCGATCACTAATGGAGTGTGGGGGATAGTTTGGGTTGGTTAAGTCATGTGCTGAACGTGCACAACCTCTCGAGAGTTAAAAACTAAGTACTTAGCCGTGTCCCCGGTTACGGACAATTTGAGCAGCTGATCAAGGATGTCAACGAGGGCTCCCGACATTCCAATTTCTTAAGTTAAAATTTTGAAGGTTGAACAAAGGTAGACAAGAGGATGGTTTTCATGCCATACATGTTTCGGCCAAAGAAAAGTGTTTTATAAAGAGATAGGAAAAATTGGCTTTATGCAAATTAGCCTTGAACTCCACCAGCCAGATATGCATATAGGTTATAGAGTTATTCCCCTAAGTGTCCACATAGTGTCACTTGCCAGTTCCATTTTTAATGGTTCTGACCCACTCTGTTGCAACATTTTATTTGTTGCAGATTGTTCTGATGACGAGTGAGTTCACATTAAAGGTTTCGAGTCTATAACCAACATGTTTCGCCTGTGGCACATGAAGATGATGGAGACTCACTGAAGAATAATGTTTTCTGCTGCTTTACTCTTTCAAATCTAGCTTCGTGCTATGCAAACTATAATTGATATTTTCCTAAGTACTGGATCCACGTGTAATAATTGATACTTTGTTGTGATATTTCATCCTAGACTGTGTGTGCAAACGATTTGATCCAGTGATTTGCACTATACATAGGGGCTTGCCAATTTTTAAGTGCAGGTCCGCTACAGATGGTATCAGAGCACTCTGTTGCCTGTTGGTTCGAAACCTTAAGTTTGGATAGAAATAGGTTTTGACCATAGGATTAAAATCTATTTTTATTCAGTTTCCTAAAAACAAAACTTTTCATTTTATCTTTCTTGTACTCTCATCTACTACCTACCTTCTGAAAACATCTTCTCTTACTCTAGATGACCATGTCCTTAAAGCCTGAGTCTATTGCTTCATATGCAATTCTTCGAGTCAACCCAAAGCACTACAAGCAAATACCATTGAAGAACTTGGAGAAATACTGGATTTAGAGTCCATAACACTTAGAAGATTTTGAAGAAAGTTGAAGAAGAACTTGAAGCACTGAAGAAGGAGATAGACTAGAGACCACCACTTAAATAGAACAACGTTATCGTGCTAGTATAATGGTCATACTAACTTGGTTGTATGACAATACTAGATTTGTAGTTTGTTGTTTGTTAGATGTTGTTTGTAAGATAAATTACGTTGATCTGCTGTGTTTGGGTAGGATTCTTCCTTATTATCTTTCTATCTCTACTCATCTCTGCTAAACCCAAACAGATGCCTCGCCAAAGCCTCAACATTGATGAGAAGACAAACGCAATTCAACTATTAGAAGCACATAATCAGTTGAGCCTGCTGATGAACCAAAACCAAGAAGACACCAAGGACATTCCAGCACCACCTCCATCTCAAGTGGATATGCTGATCAAATTCTTGAAGCTTCGACCAGAAAAGTTCTCAAGAACTACTGAACCTATTTTGGCTGATGATTGGCTACGTTCAGTAACTAAGGATTTAGTGACCATTGGATGCACAAATGCTGAGAAGGTTAGATTCGCGGCACATCTACTAGAAGGACCTGCAGCAGACTGGTGGGACACCTACCAAATCACTTACCCCAGTGAAGAGATGACATGGGATTTGTTCCAAGAAGGATTCCGTGCTGCACATATTTCATCAGGAGTGATGAAACTGAAGAGAGAGGAATTTTTCGACCTTCGACAAGGCGACCGAAATGTAATTGAATATATGAATGAGTTCAATAATCTGGCGTGCTACGCACTGGATGATGTTGATACAGATGCCAAGAAAAGGAAGAGGTTTCTAAATGGTCTGGATGGCGAGCTATCCATTCTATTGACAGTTGCCTATACTCCTAACTACCAGTCACTTGTTGATCAAGCTGTAGTCTTGGAAAGCAAACTGAAGCAATTTGCAAACAAGAAACAAAAGCAAAAATTGGAGAACCAGCACTCAGCATCACAGCAGGAATGGCACACTTCACATGACGAACATGCTCATTTTGAGTCCAACCACCATGAAGACAATAACCACCATTGTCTTAATGGACATGACTTCCATGGAGAAAGTGACCACCACATCAACCATGAACACCATAGCCCCGTCCATACTGAAGACATCTATGACCTAGGAGATGAACACCTTATGGAAGAAAATAGTAGTCATAATCCCCACCCCAAACCCAACACGAAGGACCCCAGTTTGGTAGAGTGTTTCAAATGCAAGAAAATGGGAGACTATTCCCGAAGCTGTCCAGAAAAGAAGATTAGTATTGGGACCAAGCCAATTCAGTTTCGAAAGGGACATGTGTTCTCTATAAACATTGAGAGAGTTCGCAAGAAACCAGACCCAGTTATTGAAGGATTGTTGGTCAACTCCTATCCTGCCTTAGTACTCTTTGATACTGAAGCAACACATTCATTCATTCATTCATATCAAAAGACTTTGTGAGTAAAAATAAGATCCCCAATCGAGGACTTAAAAGACCCATTAGAGTAAGCTCTACAGAAGGGAAGAGGCCAGCAAACACTGTATCCCAAAACATGACCTTGGAAATTGAGACACACAATTTTCCAAGCGAATTGTTTGTGCTGGACCTACAAGGCTTTGATATAATCATAGGCAAGGACTGGATGTCCAAATATGATGGTCAGATTGATCAAGCCAGCAAAGTGGTCACGCTCACTACGCCAGATAAGAAGCGGATAAGATATCAGTGTAAGACCAGAAACGAAGACACCTAGAGAGACTTCATGAGGAGTTCAGCCAAGTAGGACCAGGGTCATTGTAAAGGTGTTAAGGTTGTAATAATTGTCACTAGAATTTTTACTACCAACATGAATTGCTTTTAAGGGTGGTAGCCACCCAGATACCCTCGTCAACCTTTTGCTAGCCTTCTCGAATCTCGGTGACGAGATTCCTTTTAAGGGTGGTAGTCTGTAACAACCTGAGTTTTTCAAGAATTTGAAAAATCAGAAAAATTTAAAACTTTTGAAAACTATATGTATTTTGATTTGAAAAGAAAAATCATGCATGCATTCATCATCTTCTTGTCTTGTTTGCATTTGAAATTTCAAAAGTTGGAATATTATTTCCACTTGAAAACATATTTGGTAAAATAATATGAATGGTCCTTATTATGCCCTATATAATATTTTTGATTTCTAGAATGTTTCCAAACTTTTTTTTATATTTTTGGTGTGTTTGTTTTGATTATTTTATTTTAATGAAAATATATGTCTAAACTAAGCTAAGTTCGAATATTTACATTTGTGGTATTTTATTAGACTTTAATAAACCACAAATGATTTTATTTAAAACCCTATTTTAAAATTGACATGAATGTGTCAAATAAACCTTTACACATTATTTGAAATTCGAATTTTGAAATGTTTTGGAAAAATGTTTTTGAAAGTTCTAAAAGATAGGTCTTGATTTTACAAATTTTTCAAAACTGGTTTGACTCGATTCCGAGTTTAAAATCAAAAGTTATCAATAAAACTGTGAAAAATACAAAAGAAAAACGTTTAAAAAAAAAGAAGCTCGGCCGAACTGGGCCAAATCCCAGCCCAGCTCGTCCGCTTCGCCTCGCAGCTCCAGCAAGCCGGCCCAACAACCAACTCGGGATTGAACCACGATGGATGATTCCAGGAAATTTTAGGTTTTCCAAACCCTTTTCACTTAAACACGAATATCTTGATAAATATAACTCCAAATCCGGATCCGCTTGATCCTACGCGTTCATAACTTCGAGGCCAATCTATTCCACGGACCCTTGGCCTATATAAACCCCTGTAGCCGCCGGCATCTCTGTTCCCCTTTTTGTTCCACCGAAACCCTAATCAGCGAAATCGTATTTCGTTGATTTGACGACCAAGATCATCTTGAATCGCGACGGAACCTGAAGCATTGTTGTAAATCTCCTCAATACCTTTCCATCCCGGGAAACCACAACTCTTTTCATCAACCGTGGAGCAAGAATTTCGACTCGCTATCCTCACCTCATTTGGTCGAGCGAGCTAGGAGATATTCGCGTTCGAAGTTTCGGACCAGAAAGGTATTTTGCGATTTGTGACCAATCTATGCATCCACTTATGATATAATTGTGATAGTTAGATAGAGCACGTAATTATCTACAACTTTCATATAGATTGTTTTTCCATCCGAGCAACTTGATTTTTGGTCAAAATTCGTAGTCAACCGAGCCAGTCAGCGCTTCGTCATCGCCACGTCAGCGGTCAGAGTCACCAGTCAACCGAAGACCAGCAGTTTTGCAGAAAAGACCATAAAGATTAGAATCATCATAACTTTTTAATGGCTTATCAAATTTTTGCAAACTTTATATTTTTGGAAAGCTTAGGACTTGTAGAAACTTTTGACATAGTTAAAATTATGTTTTGACAAATTCAAATTGGTTGAAATTTCAATTTTGTTTGTTTAAGTAAATTTGACTTAACTTGAGTTTTAAAATTTATTTTTGGGCAAATCCAATTGCTATGACTTTGTTTAGTTAATCTTTAGCCATAGGAACCTTCCTAATATTTTTGTAGATTATTTTTCTACGAATTTCTATTTATTTATATTTATCCTCTTTTAGGAGGATTTTTAATCATATTTAATGATAAAAAATTATTTCTTCACCAATTTTCGAGCTAATTTAACTTAGAGTATTTTGAAGAGTCGAGGTGCATTAGAAAGTACTTAGAAGATTTTTGCATCTCAATTCATCAAACTTTTCCTTAGAAAATATTTCTAAGTTATTTTTGCCAATATTTTTCCTTAGCAAAAATTTAGCACCTTATAAATGGTGTACTTTCCTTAGAAATTTATTTTGTCATCCTTGGGATTTTCAACATGAAGCTAGAAGGACAATGAAGGACTTAGCCAAGAAAACAGACTCCAGAAGCATCTCCAAGAAGTAAAAGCACTTAGAAGAAAATCAAGAGGAACTTCAAGAAGACCAACCACCTATATTCTCTAAGTCTTTCTCTCTTTTCTTTTCTTCTCTCTTAGACTTTGTGGTGGCTAAGTTATACCTAAGACCAGCCCTGGTGATACCAAAATCATCAAGTCTGCAGAACCATCAAGTCTACAAAATTTCAATGAAGTTATCACCACAGCAAAGACGGAATGACAAGGAAGATTGAAGATGATCCTTGAAGACCAACTACATCCTTCTCTCTTCTATCCTTTTTCTTTCTTCCTAACTCTGTCTTTTACTTTGGACATAGACCAAGTCCTTTGTGTTTATGACTAAGTCCCTAGAGTGCTAGTTGAAGATTCTTTGAAGACCCAACATGTGAAGACTTGCAGCAACTATACCATCAATTTAGGTTGATTATATCAAGTTTATTTTTGCCCAACCTTGACCTTGACCTAGCCAACCTGATTATGTTATTTTGTCCATGTTCCTCAATTTGTTTTGCACATCATGCATGCCATATTTCCTTAGAGTATTTTTGCATATCATGCATGGCATATTTTCCTTAAAGGTTTTTGGTATGATTGCATGTTTATTGTGGCTTGTTTGATGTGTTAGAAATTTCGGAGAGAGACGAAGACTTTTGCAACTGCTACTCCTGCTCTCCCTGTTGCCAAGGCAAGTGGCACACCCCTCATGAATTTCCTAAGTATTTTCTATGCATGACTTAGAGTATTTCTTTATATGCATGTGTTGGATAGTATTGCTATGCTGAAACTACTATCTCCTTTTCAATCGTTGTGTCTAGAATCCTATGATAACTTAGTAGAATTATTGATGCTATGCAAAAGTGTTTTATTGAAAAGCTTAATTCTACTGAGTTAAATAAACACCTGGGTGGATTTGGGCTTGATTGGCTGTTGAGAGTTGAGTGTTGTTCCGATGGGATATTCACTTGTGGATTGCCACCCAGGAACAAAGGGACTCAAGTTTGCTCCAAGTGAAGATGCTTCCAGTGCAGCCACTTGGTATAATGGCTCTGCCTTGACTTAGTAGTTATAGGAACCTGATTCCGGCAGGTCTCAGCGGATGAATGTCTTCTATGGGTCTACCTAGAGGAACAGGGGACTGTTACCCAAAGGTCCCGTCTTAATCTTCTCCTTTTCCCGATCACTAATGGAGTGTGGGGGATAGTTTGGGTTGGTTAAGTCATGTGGTGAACGTGCACAACATCTCGAGCGTTAAAAACTAAGTACTTAGCCGTGTCCCCGGTTACGGACAATTTGAGCAGCTGATCAAGGATGTCAACGAGGGCTCCCGACATTCCAATTTCTTAAGTTAAAATTTTGAAGGTTGAACAAAGGTAGACAAGAGGGAGGTTTTCATGCCATACCTGTTTCGGCAAAAGAAAAGTGTTTTATAAAGAGATAGGAAAAATTGGCTTTATGCAAATTAGCCTTGAACTCCACCAGCCAGATATGCATATAGGTTATAGAGTTATTCCCCTAAGTGTCCACATAGTGTCACTTGCCAGTTCCATTTTTAATGGTTCTGACTCACTCTGTTGCAACATTTTATTTGTTGCAGATTGTTCTGATGACGAGTGAGTTCACATTAAAGGTTTCGAGTCTATAACCAACATGTTTCGCCTGTGGCACATGAAGATGATGGAGACTCACTGAAGAATAATGTTTTCTGCTGCTTTACTCTTTCAAAGCTAGCTTCGTGCTATGCAAACTGTAATTGATATTTTCCTAAGTACTGGATCCACGTGTAATAATTGATACTTTGTTGTGATATTTCATTCTAGACTGTGTGTGCAAACGATTCGATCCTGGGATTTGCACTATACACAGGGGCTTGCCAATTTTTAAGTGCAGGTCCGCTACAGATGCTATCAGAGCACTCTGTTGCCTGTAAGTTCGAAACCTTAAGTTTGGATAGAAATAGGTTTTGACCATAGGATTAAATTCTATTTTTATTCAGTTTCCTAAAAACAAAACTTTTCATTTTATCTTTCTTGTACTCTCATCTACTACCTACCTTCTGAAAACATCTTCTCTTACTCTAGATGGCCATGTCCTTAAAGCCTGAGTCTGTTGCTTCATATGCAATTCTTCGAGTCAACCCAAAGCACTACAAGCAAATACCATTGAAGAACTTGGAGAAATACTGGATTTAGAGTCCATAACACTTAGAAGATTTTGAAGAAAGTTGAAGAAGAACTTGAAGCACTAAAGAAGGAGATAGACTAGAGACCACCACTTAAATAGAACAACGTTATCGTGCTAGTATAATGGTCATACTAACTTGGTTGTATGCCAATACTAGATTTGTAGTCTGTTGTTTGTTAGATGTTGTTTGTAAGATAAATTGCGGTGATCTGCTGTGTTTGGGTAGGATTCTTCCTTATTATCTTTCTATCTCTACTCATCTCTGCTAAACCCAAACAGATGCCTCGCCAAAGTCTCAACATTGATGAGAAGACAAACGCAATTCAACTATTAGAAGCACATAATCAGTTGAGCCTGCTGATGAACCAAAACCAAGAAGACACCAAGGACATTCCAGCACCACCTCCATCTCAAGTGGATATGCTGATCAAATTCTTGAAGCTTCGACCAGAAAAGTTCTCAAGAACTACTGAACCTATTTTGGCTGATGATTGGCTACGTTCAGTAACTAAGGATTTAGTGACCATTGGATGCACAAATGCTGAGAAGGTTAGATTCGCGGCACATCTACTAGAAGGACCTGCAGCAGACTGGTGGGACACCTACCAAATCACTTACCCCAGTGAAGAGATGACATGGGATTTGTTCCAAGAAGGATTCCGTGCTGCACATATTTCATCAGGAGTGATGAAACTGAAGAGAGAGGAATTTTTCGACCTTCGACAAGGCGACCGAAATGTAATTGAATATATGAATGAGTTCAATAATCTGGTGTGCTACGCACTGGATGATGTTGATACAGTTGCCAAGAAAAGGAAGAGGTTTCTAAATGGTCTGGATGGCGAGCTATCCATTCTATTGACAGTTGCCTATACTCCTAACTACCAGTCACTTGTTGATCAAGCTGTAGTCTTGGAAAGCAAACTGAAGCAATTTGCAAACAAGAAACAAAAGAAAAAATTGGAGAACCAGCACTCAGCATCACAGCAGGAATGGCACACTTCACATGACGAACATGCTCATTTTGAGTCCAACCACCATGAAGACAATAACCACCATTGTCTTAATGGACATGACTTCCATGGAGAAAGTGACCACCACATCAACCATGAACACCATAGCCCCGTCCATACTGAAGAGGTCTATGACCTAGGAGATGAACACCTTATGGAAGAAAACAGTAGTCATAATCCCCACCCCAAACCCAACACGAAGGACCCCAGTTTGGTAGAGTGTTTCAAATGCAAGAAAATGGGACACTATTCCCGAAGCTGTCCAGAAAAGAAGATTAGTATTGGGACCAAGCCAATTCAGTTCCGAAAGAGACATGTGTTCTCTATAAACATTGAGAGAGTTCGCATGAAACCAGACCCAGTTATTGAAGGATTGTTGGTCAACTCCTATCCTGCCTTAGTACTCTTTGATACTGAAGCAACACATTCATTCATATCAAAAGACTTTGTGAGTAAAAATAAGATCCCCAATCGAGGACTTAAAAGACCCATTAGAGTAAGCTCTACAGAAGGAAGAGGCCAGCAAACACTGTATGCCAAAACATGACCTTGGAAATTGAGACACACAATTTTCCAAGCGAATTGTTTGTGCTGGACCTACAAGGCTTTGATATAATCATAGGCAAGGACTGGATGTCCAAATATGATGGTCAGATTGATCAAGCCAGCAAAGTGGTCACGCTCACTACACCAGATAAGAAGCGGATAAGATATCAGTGTAAGACCAGAAACGAAGACACCTAGAGAGACTTCATGAGGAGTTCAGCCAAGTACGACCAGGGTCATTGTAAAGGTGTTAAGGTTGTAATAATTGTCACTAGAATTTTTACTACCAACACGAATTGCTTTTAAGGGTGGTAGCCACCCAGATACCCTCGTCAACCTTTTGCTAGCCTTCTCGAATCTCGGTGACGAGATTCCTTTTAAGGGTGGTAGTCTGTAACAGCCTGAGTTTTTCAAGAATTTGAAAAATCAGAAAAATTTAAAACTTTTGAAAACTATATGTATTTTGATTTGAAAAGAAAAATCATGCATGCATTCATCATCTTCTTGTCTTGTTTGCATTTGAAATTTCAAAAGTTAGAATATTATTTCCACTTGAAAACATATTTGGTAAAATAATATGAATGGTCCTTATTATGCCCTATATAATATTTTTGATTTCTAGAATGTTTCCAAACCTTTTTATTATATTTTTGGTGTGTTTGTTTTGATTATTTTATTTTATTGAAAATATATGTCTAAAATAAGCTAAGTTCGAATATTTACATTTGTGGTATTTTATTAGACTTTAATAAACCACAAATGATTTTATTTAAAACCCTATTTTTAAAATTGACATGAATGTGTCAAATAAACCTTTACACATTATTTGAAATTCGAATTTTGAAATGTTTTGGAAAAATGTTTTTGAAAGTTCTAAAAGATAGGTCTTGATTTTACAAATTTTTCAAAACTGGTTTGACTCGATTCCGAGTTTAAAATCAAAAGTTATCAATAAAACTGTGAAAAATACAAAAGAAAAACGTTTAAAAAAAAAGAAGCTCGGCCGAACTGGGCCAAATCCCAGCCCAGCTCGCCCGCTTCGCCTCGCAGCTCCAGCAGGCCGGCCCAACAACCAACTCGGGATTGAACCACGATGGATGATTCCAGGAAATTTTAGGTTTTCCAAACCCTTTTCACTTAAACACGAATATCTTGATAAATATAACTCCAAATCCGGATCCGCTTGATCCTACGCGTTCATAACTTCGAGGTCAATCTATTCCACCGACGCTTGGCCTATATAAACCCCTGTAGCCGCCGGCATCTCTGTTCCCCTTTTCGTTCCACCGAAACCCTAATCAGCGAAATCGTATTTCGTTGATTTGACGACCAAGATCATCTCGAATCGCGACGGAACCTGAAGCATTGTTGTAAATCTCCTCAATACCTTTGTATCCCAGGAAACCACACTCTTTTCATCAACCGTGGAGCAAGAATTTCGACTCGCTATCCTTCAAATCTGAAGTCGTAATTCTTAGATCTCTTCGCGCTCGGTTCTTCAAATCAAAATTCCTCCGGTGAAAAGGTAGATCTAACCCTTATCTACAACTTTGCTGTTGAACACTTTTTGTTTTGACGTACGGAATTTTCTGTACAATACAGATTGTGTTTGACGATTTTCGGAGAAGAAAACAATCTCAAATCTTCTGGCCGTGAAAACGAAAGTTGTTCCCCTGATCAAGACCTTTCTTTTGCCCCAAAACCTCACCTCATTTGGTCGAGCGAGCTAGGAGATATTCGCGTTCGAAGTTTCGGACCAGAAAGGTATTTTGCGATTTGTGACCAATCTATGCATCCACTTATGATATAATTGTGATAGTTAGATAGAGCACGTAATTATCTACAACTTTCATATAGATTGTTTTTCCATCCGAGCAACTTGATTTTTGGTCAAAATTCGTAGTCAACCGATCCAGTCAGCGCTTCGTCATCGCCACGTCAGCGGTCAGAGTCACCAGTCAACCGAAGACCGGCAGTTTTGCAGAAAAGACCATAAAGATTAGAATCATCATAACTTTTTAATGGCTTATCCAATTTTTGCAAACTTTATATTTTTGGAAAGCTTAGGACTTGTAGAAACTTTTGACATAGTTAAAATTATGTTTTGACAAATTGAAATTGGTTCAAATTTCAAATTTGTTTGTTTAAGTAAATTTGACTTAACTTGAGTTTTAAAATTTATTTTTGGGCAAATCCAATTGCTATGACTTTGTTTAGTTAATCTTTAGCCATAGGAACCTTCCTAATATTTTTGTAGATTATTTTTCTACGAATTTCTATTTATTTGTATTTATCCTCTTTTAGGAGGATTTTTAATCATATTTAATGATAAAAAAATTATTTCTCCACCAATATTCGAGCTAATTTAACTTAGAGTATTTTGAAGAGTTGAGGTGCATTAGAAAGTACTTAGAAGATTTTTGCATCTCAATTCATCAAACTTTTCCTTAGAAAATATTGCTAAGTTATTTTTGCCAATATTTTTCCTTAGCAAAAATTTAGCACCTTATAAATGGTGTACTTTCCTTAGAAATTTATTTTGTCATCCTTGGGATTTTCAACATGAAGCTAGAAGGACAATGAAGGACTTAGCCAAGAAAACACTCCAGAAGCATCTCCAAGAAGTAAAAGCACTTAGAAGAAAATCAAGAGGAACTTCAAGAAGACCAACCACCTATATTCTCTAAGTCTTTCTCTCTTTTCTTTTCTTCTCTCTTAGACTTTGTGGTGGCTAAGTTATACCTAAGACCAGCCCTGGTGATACCAAATCATCAAGTCTGCAGAACCATCAAGTCTACAAAATTTCAATGAAGTTATCACCACACCAAGGAAGGAATGACAAGGAAGATTAAAGATGATCCTTGAAGACCAACTACATCCTTCTCTCTTCTATCCTTTTTCTTTCTTCCTAACTCTGTCTTTTACTTTGGACATAGACCAAGTCCTTTGTGTTTATGACTAAGTCCCTAGAGTGCTAGTTGAAGATTCTTTGAAGACCCAACATGTGAAGACTTGGAGCAACTATACCATCAATTTAGGTTGATTATATCAAGTTTATTTTTGCCCAACCTTGACCTTGACCTAGCCAACTTGATTAAGTTATTTTGTCCATGTTCCTCAATTTGTTTTGCACATCATGCATGCCATATTTCCTTAGAGTATTTTTGCATATCATGCATGGCATATTTTCCTTAAAGGTTTTTGGTATGATTGCATGTTTATTGTGGCTTGTTTGATGTGTTAGAAATTTCGGAGAGAGACGAAGACTTTTGCAACTGCTACTCCTGCTCTCCCTGTTGCCAAGGCAAGTGGCACACCCCTCATGAATTTCCTAAGTATTTTCTATGCATGACTTAGAGTATTTATTTATATGCATGTGTTGGATAGTATTGCTATGCTGAAACTACTATCACCTTTTCAATAGTTGTGTCTAGAATCCTATGATAACTCAGTAGAATTATTGATGCTATGCAAAAGTGTTTTATTGAAAAGCTTAATTCTACTGAGTTAAATAAACACCTGGGTGGATTTGGGCTTGATTGGCTGTTGAGAGTTGAGTGTTGTCCCGATGGGATATTCACTTGTGGATTGCCACCCAGGAACAAAGGGACTCAAGTTTGCTCCAAGTGAAGATTCTTCCAGTGCAACCACTTGGTATAATGGCTCTGCCTTAACTAAGTAGTTCTAGGAACCTGATTCCGGTAGGTCTCAGCAGATGAATGTCTTGTATGGGTCTGCCCAGAGGAACAGGGGACTGTTACCCAAAGGTCTCATCTTAATCTTCTCCTTTTCCCGATCACTAATGGAGTGTGGGGGATAGTTTGGGTTTGTTAAGTCATGTGGTGAACGTGCACAACCTCTCGAGAGTTAAAAACTAAGTACTTAGCCGTGTCCCCGGTTACGGACAATTTGAGCAGCTGATCAAGGATGTCAATCAGGGCTCCCGACATTCCAATTTCTTAAGTTAAAATTTTGAAGGTTGAACAAAGGTAGACAAGAGGGTGGTTTTCATGCCATACCTGTTTCGGCAAAAGAAAAGTGTTTTATAAAGAGATAGGAAAAATTGGCTTTATGCAAATTACCCTTGAACTCCACCAGCCAGATATGCATATAGGTTATAGAGTTATTCCCCTAAGTGTCCACATAGTGTCACTTGCCAGTTCCATTTTTAATGGTTCTGACCCACTCTGTTGCAACATTTTATTTGTTGCAGATTGTTCTGATGATGAGTGAGTTCACGTCAAAGGTTTCGAGTCTACAACCAACATGTTTCGCCTGTGGCACATGAAGATGATGGAGACTCACTGAAGAATAATGTTTTCTGCTGCTTTACTCTTTCAAGGCTAGCTTCGTGCTATGCAAACTGTAATTGATATTTTCCTAAGTACTGGATCCACGTGTAATAATTGATACTTTGTTGTGATATTTCATCTTAGACCGTGTGTGCAAACGATTCGATCCAGGGATTTGCACTATACACAGGGGCTTGCCAATTTTTAAGTGCAGGTCCGCTACAGATGGTATCAGAGCACTCTGTTGCCTGTAGGTTCGAAACCTTAAGTTTGGATAGAAATAGGTTTTGACCATAGGATTAAAATCTATTTTTATTCAGTTTCCTAAAAACAAAACTTTTCATTTTATCTTTCTTGTACTCTCATCTACTACCTACCTTCTGAAAACATCTTCTCTTACTCTAGATGACCATGTCCTTAAAGCCTGAGTCTGTTGCTTCATATGCAATTCTTCAAGTCAACCCAAAGCACTACAAGCAAAAACTATTGAAGAACTTGGAGAAATACTGGATTTAGAGTCCATAACCCTTAGAAGATTTTGAAGAAAGTTGAAGAAGAACTTGAAGCACTGAAGAAGGAGATAGACTAGAGACCACCACTTAAATAGAACAACGTTATCGTGCTAGTATAATGGTCATACTAACTGGGTTGTATGACAATACTAGATTTGTAGTTTGTTGTTTGTTAGATGTTGTTTGTAAGATAAATTGCGTTGATCTGCTGTGTTTTGGTAGGATTCTTCCTTATTATCTTTCTATCTCTACTCATCTCTGCTAAACCCAAACAGATGCCTCGCCAAAGCCTCAACATTGATGAGAAGACAAACGCAATTCAACTATTAGAAGCACATAATCAGTTGAGCCTGCTGATGAACCAAAACTGTAACAGCCCCAAGTTTGTGAACTGAAATTTTGTGAGTAAAATTTCCACTTTTGCATTTCATTCATGCATCATGGCATTAATTGCTTAAGTGCTCAAGTTGAAACAAAGATTTGGAAAACAAATTAAAAACAAATGGAAACAAAAGCAACAATTGTTTCCAAACAATTTAAATCCACATGAGTTGTTGTGACAAAACCAATTCAAATAAACTTCCATATTTGTCAAGAAAGTTCCAAGGGTTCAAATTAATATTTTTCACTTGCTTAAAAATTTCTAAAATAATGGCAAATGAAGTTAACCAAAAATGCCATAAACCAACATGTAAAACAAATGTGGTCCAAACATTTTTGTTTGACACCCCAAATTTTGTGGAGCTTCAATATGTTGTGGGGAGGCTACCTGATTTTTCTCATATTTTTCTAAAAAGTTCAAGTGCCTCAATTAATTCAAATACAGTACTGTTTATTTTAAAACAGAGCAGAATAGGACCTATTTGTAAATGGGAAAAGAAGTACAGGGGGTTCTTTGCAAAAACGTGGTCGTCTTCCCTGTAGCGACCGCCCATGCTCGACCGCACCAGCTCGCTCGACGCCGACGACGCTCAGCCGCGCGATGCCGCCTCCTCCCTGCTGTCGACCATCCCGCGTCGCTGCCTGCTACAAGGAGGTGCCCAGAAACCCTAGCCCCTGCCGCTCGCTCTCTCTCCCTTTTCTTCCTCTGCCATGGCCGCGCCTAGCCGAAGCTCCGCCGCCACCTCGCCGCCGTTCTAGGTCGCTAGGAGCGGATCGAGCAGGCGCACCGTCTCCGCCTCGTCCACCTCCTCCTCCCGTGCAAGGAATCGACGCGGGAAGCATCCAATCGACGGCAACAATTCATCTTTCTCCTCTCCGTCCGCCGAACTTCGAGCAAGCTCGCCGCCGCCTCCGACCTCCTCCGTCACCGCCACGAGCACACACGCGTCGAGGGTGAGCACGCGGATCCCCTGGACACCTCCCTATCGTTTATCTCGCGCTGTTTCGTCGAGTAGCAATAGCTCTGCCGCTGTCCGTAGCCCGCCGCCGCACGGCCTCGTCGCCGGAGCTTTTCCCGGCGACCAAATGGTCCTTAGCGCCACCCCCCAGATACCCCGTAGCCGTGCGCGTCGAGTGCGCCTATTAATCGGTCCTTGCGCGTGCTCCTTCGCCGGAGCTACGCGAGTCGTCGCTGATGATCACCGCCGTCGCGCGCCGGTCCGCGCCTCCCGTGGTCAAACAAGCCACTGGGCCCTGCTCGCTCGCGTGGACGCCAGCGTGGCAGCCTGGCCCACGGGTCAGTGTCTGTGGCTGGCTTGCCTCTGCGTGGGAAACGTTTCACTGGAATTTCTGGAAAATGAAATAAATAGGCAGAAAATTGTTCAAACTTCTAAAATCCACAACTTGGTAAATACTTGTCTAAAAATTACAAATGATATACCAAATTGATCAGAAAAATACAACCTGTCTATTAGTATAACTCACACATCCAAATAAATTAATTTATTCGATGTTTTATTAAAATAAGAAAAATGGCAGAAAAGAAATGCATTTTGGGAAATTCATATCTCTTTAGTTAAATATCAGAAAAATGCAAACTTGGTCTCTAAATGACCAGGGGAAGAAACTTTACAATTTTCATGTCAATTTCATGTTGAAATAAAATTTTGGAAATAATTGTTTCTTGCCTTTTTGTAAAATGGCAGAAATGAATTGGATTTTGTAAAATTCATAACTTTATAAAAGTTGATCCAAAAATTAAGTGTGATATACCAAAATGTTCAGCAACAAAAGTACTTCAAGTTTCACTTCATTTTCAAGTATGGATAAATAGTTTTAGTGTTGTTCAAAATGAACTACTAAAATGGCAGCACTAAATCTAATATTGAAAATGCAATAACTTTTTATTGGATAATCAGAAAAATGTGTTTAATATGTCAAAATGCTCATAAAATTATGAACTAACCAGTAACCTCAAATTCCTGCATGTTTGCATCATATTTCAGTACTGTACCTTTGCAAAAATGTCTAATTCCATTAAGTTTAAATATGGGGATTATTCCAACTAATGCAATAAATAGAATTGGGACCCCATTTAACTTGTTGGTCAGGTTTAATACTTTTATGGTGCATTTAAAATGTCATATCATCATGTGATTGTGCATTGCACTTGTTTTATATGGTGTGGTATTTGATTGTGCTTTCCGGTGTTCTTATACATCGATAGATCAAGGAGTCGGGGTTCCACCGCAATACCCTGACCACCCGTTTTTACCAGCCTGCTGAACAAGGCAAGCGTAATCCCCCCTCTGAGCATGTCTCCTCCTATGTTTTCCGCAAATATTTTCTCCACTATATTATTGCATGCGGTTCCAAATGTCAATTTGGTTGGATTAGAGTATCCTATAGTTGCATTATGTTTCCGATGCCAATACCTGTTCCCTCCTAATATCCATAGGATTACTTTGTTGGCCTGAGTTAAGTAACTATGTACTGTATATGCTTAGCCATGCTTAGTTAAATGCTTAGTTGTCCGGTGGATATTTCGTTGTTGGAATTGTTGACGGAATGTCCGGATGATGGTGGAGAAATGTGGATACTAATAATAAACATGCTTAAAGGCGGGGATGAGAGGCCACATGGATGTGGTGGGTTGTCTCGTTCTCGTCGCCTAAGTGCGAGTTCTCGCCTTCGAACCAAGACCGAGCGTGCTACCATGCGTGGGGCCTATGTATTCGCAGTGCAGGAAGCCTCATAGACTAAATAACTCGGGCGGGGCTAGCCAGGGTCCTCTAGTTCGGGCTTCCATTTGCGCGTGCGTGATGATGGTGGGATGAACTGAGATGAGGATTGTGGTATTAGGAAAATGAGTGGCCGTGGGGCGGGGTGATGATCCTGGCAGTCCTACCGCCACTGATGATCCTGGAAAGTCCTTAACGAGGGAGAAGTCGACACCGCTCCCACCCAGCCGGCTTTCCAAGGAAGAGAGCTAATGTTCAGGCAATGGGCCGGACGGTACGCGTGGCAAACAATGTACACCCCTGCAGGGTAAATCTTTTCGAAAAGCCGTGTCCACGGTTACGGACGACTTGGTGACGGATTCAGAGACCATAGAAAACTTGAACGGAATGATTAAAAACTGGGTACTAGAGGTACCACTCAAGATTGTAAGGTTGACTTCCTCGAGGGTGATTCGGGGAGGTGCCTTGGTGACACAGGTACTGTGGTTGATGATGGTGGTTGTCGATGAGAAAAGTGATCAAAGAAAAGAGTTACTTCTTACCCCTTTTAAAAATACTCTGATTAGTCGATGCCTTTGAGTTATGTTTCAGAAATAAAATCAGCTTTATGCAAAACAGCCATAAAACTTTGAAAGCCTCATCGAGCTAAAGCTCTATATTTAATCTTGCGAGTTCGTCGAACTCAACGTCGTTTGTTTTGTTTCAGAGGAGGACTTCACCGCCCTCGAAGGTGGGTTCTTTGTGGACGTCGACGAGTAGTCTGGGGTTCCCAGGTGGCAGCTTGGGACATCCCGGAACAGCTGGCGCTGGATGTTTATCTGCAGGCCTCTTAGGCCATAATTTGGTTCTTGTTGTTTAGAACAACATAATTTGCTTCCGCTTGTTGCAATGTTGGGTCTGTGACCTCTGGTTGTCATTTGCTATCTTTCTCTATTATAAGAGTTGAACTATAATGATTTGTGTCGTAGAGTCTGTGATGTGCCAGTTGTTCCACAAGTCTTGATCTTACTATTATGCCTTGAGGGTTGCGCCCGTGTTAAGGCATCAATCGGGGTGTTGTGTTGTTGGGAGCGGTGTGCCCAGCAACGCCTGCCAAAGGTTTTGGCCGGGGATTGGTAAACCCGTAACCTCTGCTTGTATCGCTTAACCGGTGACACGCAGCATCACTGTATACTAGTCGGGTCGGGGCGCCACAAGTTGGTATCAGAGCAGGACTGCCTGTAGGAAACCCTTTCTACTGGTCGACGTTGAGTCTAGTGTTTGTGAAAATTATTTTTAACCTAAAAATGAGTTGTGAAAACCATCTTAGGATTCTTTTTACTCCTTATCTGGTTACCTTCTAATCTCGGAGCAATCTTACCTCGATTTGAGTTAAAAAGTTTTTCTTCTCACCTGTTACTTCAAAATTATTAGGATCTCGCGGTTGGGTTCTACCTTGCGTGTTATGTGCTCACTTGCTCCCGCCACGCTACAATCCGAAGCTTCATGTGCCGAGAAACCATCTGGAGTACGACGAAAGTTCCCATCAACTCAGTTGGTTACGAACCCTTGTATTCCTATCCAGTTTAATCTCTTAATCCGTTCTTTTGGGTTTTAACCCATGGACTTGAACAGAAGGTCCCGGAGTGTGCCAACTAGCTTGTGTTGAGTCACGTGGTTTCTTAACCATTTGCATCTCGCTAGTAGCACATGAAGCTGACCTTTAACCCAAGTCCCTTATGTGGTCTGTGTGGTAAATGGTTGAACCTTAATTTCCCACACCTTGGATGACTATGTAACTTTAACTCTGCCATAGCTGGAGATTCTGTTCTGGAACCATCTGTGTTATGACCAGAATTCTCTTAGCAAATCCCCCATCTATGTTCATGACTCTGCTGCATCTATCCTCTTTGGGCATGGTTATCACAATTGAGTAATAACCGGTGCATCCTCAACATCTTAGGATTCTCCTGAGCATGTTTCGTACTCTAATCTGTTTTCCAACCGTGGTCTGTCAGTTGACAGTAAAGTCTTATCATGCGTTGGAATGTTTCTATGTAAGTCACTCTCCTGATCCATCAATACTTTCCACTTCGTCTCGTTAGGAGAAAGAAACTCCAGTACCTTGTCCATTTCTCGGACCAGGTCAAAATAATGTAATCCGCAGAATAAGGGCCTCGTCTAGCTTTTGTCCTGCCCCACCTTAGAGTGTCACACTCTTTAATATCAAGTGGTCGTGCTGAGTGTCATGATCCTCTTGATGAAGTGATGCTCTTACTCCTCGTTACTCTCCGTGTTCCGAGTGACTTGTTACTCGAGAAGGATAAGTCGTGAGCAATGATGTGGCTACCGGATATTCTTAGCAGTTCTTACTGTGCGGAAATCCAGGGATATCCATTACCGTCCTTAACATGATTGGTTATCCGATCAATAAGTCGAGTTTGACAGTGCTACCAAGTCCGTTGGCTTTGATGCACTCCCTCGGTCAAAGAGCTAGGTTCACGCCGAAGCTCCCTAGACCACCTCTTTGTGCCTTGGAAGGCATGATTCTCTCTCGAACTCACGACATACCGGCGGATCGTGATATCCTATAGGTGGATCGTGATATTCTGGAGGTCTTTTCAGAAGTATCGCCAGGTTGTCACCTGACCATTATGTTGAGCTTATGAGTAAGCTGGTTCTCTGAACAACTTCCTCTCCAAGAAAATCGTGCTGGATGTCCGGAATTATTCGATTGAGCTTAAACAACTTGGAGAGTTGAAAGACAAGAGCTCTATCCCGATATAGTTCCTTCCTAAATGGATGTCTAGTCTGTTCGTGTCGAAGCTAGGTGGTATCTCCTTTGTGGGTACGCTATCCTACAAATCTTTGATTTGAATTGGGCTATCGTCAAATCAAACTCAGACCTACCTACCTGAATGCGTTAGTCTGACCAATACTTCTGCCTCGTCCTGGTGAAATTTGAGTCTACCGTCTTGGAGTATCTGGATAAGTTGTGGTTGAGCCCATCAACTACCTTCTTATCTTCTCCATGTTTAAGGAGATTTATATTGGATATTAGGCGTTAGCATTGGAAAATTGTTGGAACTAACCTTGTGTCTTCACAAGGTATGTGTTCTGAAGATTAGAAGTGACTTCCCTTGGTTCACGTGCAATTGCTGAAAGATGTCGCCGTGGATCTGAGTGAATTGTCTGGTTCCCTCTGAATCCTTTCAACTCGATCATGCATGTGTAGAATATTCTCGGAATGGTATGTTGTCACCTCCTTTCCTTGAGAATTTCATCTATGCATCCAGGCCACTGCTGAAATTGTTCCAGAAAGGGGGGAAGTCTGAGAACTTCCTTGTCTTCTATGGTGCTTCCCATCAAGAACTCAATCGTGTCCCGCTACAAGATATTCAATTGGGGCAGCTGTCCCCTGACAAGTTGCTAATCCGCGGGTTCCGCAATCTCGTTCCTCCTTTGGAGTTTGACATTCTAGTCTAGCTCTTGGGGTTCTAGCAAATGTAATCCGCTGGGAGCCTCTGCAAGGACTTCCTATTCATACCTGTTGAGTCTGAAGTATCTCTACACCTGACTAGATCCAAATCCCGATCAGAAACGATAGTTGGTGATCCTCAAGAAGCTTGACCCGGTGTCTAGCACCTCAAGAAGTTTTCCCGATACTAACGTTCTCGGGGTTTCTAAAGTTCTCTCGGTCCAACTTCATGATCGTTCTCCTGTGATCCGGAATGCTCCTCCGTGAGGAAAGTTCTACTCAAGCCGACTAGTACAAGTTACCTCTTCATCTGTTGGAATCTTGTTTCAACACTATCCCTCAGAGACTTAAGGCCTTGTGCAAAGTTCATATTTCTGAATCCTTGAGAAACAGTTGTCTACCAACTGGAAACTCCTTAACAATCTCCCGTCAAACGCATGTGTCTCCTAACTGTCAAATCCAGGGATGCTTGAAGCCTCATCCTAAGTTCTACTGGGAGGTACTCGGTCGTTGTATCTTCACCAAGATCCCTCCTCCCGGTGAGGTTTCCTTCTTCCCTATGGTGTACGTTGATGGTGACCTCGAAGCGAAGCCGATGGAGAAATCCATGATGCCCTCGGTCAACGATCGTGTAGTACCGTTGTAACCCTTTCCCTCTTTCCTACTCTAAGAATCTCGGGACGAGATTCCTGTAAGGGGGGTAGAATTGTAACAGCCCCAAGTTTGTGAACTGAAATTTTGTGAGTAAAATTTCCACTTTTGCATTTCATTCATGCATCATGGCATTAATTGCTTAAGTGCTCAAGTTGAAACAAAGATTTGGAAAACAAATTAAAAACAAATGGAAACAAAAGCAACAATTGTTTCCAAACAATTTAAATCCACATGAGTTGTTGTGACAAAACCAATTCAAATAAACTTCCATATTTGTCAAGAAAGTTCCAAGGGTTCAAATTAATATTTTTCACTTGCTTAAAAATTTCTAAAATAATGGCAAATGAAGTTAACCAAAAATGCCATAAACCAACATGTAAAACAAATGTGGTTCAAAACATTTTTGTTTGACACCCCAAATTTTGTGGAGCTTCAATATGTTGTGGGGAGGCTACCTGATTTTTCTCATATTTTTCTAAAAAGTTCAAGTTACTCAATTAATTCAAATACAGTACTGTTTATTTTAAAACAGAGCAGAATAGGACCTATTTGTAAATGGGAAAAGAAGTACAGGGGGTTCTTTGCAAAAACGTGGTCGTCTTCCCTGTAGCGACCGCCCATGCTCGACCACACCAGCTCGCTCGACGCCGACGACGCTCAGCCGCGCGATGCCGCCTCCTCCCTGCTGTCGACCATCCCCGCGTCGCTGCCTGCTACAAGGAGGTGCCCAGAAACCCTAGCCCCTGCCGCTCGCTCTCTCTCCCTTTTCTTCCTCTGCCATGGCCGCGCCTAGCCGAAGCTCCGCCGCCACCTCGCCGCCGTTCTAGGTCGCTAGGAGCGGATCGAGCAGGCGCACCGTCTCCGCCTCGTCCACCTCCTCCTCCCGTGCAAGGAATCGACGCGGGAAGCATCCAATCGACGGCAACAATTCATCTTTCTCCTCTCCGTCCGCCGAACTTCGAGCAAGCTCGCCGCCGCCTCCGACCTCCTCCGTCACCGCCACGAGCACACACGCGTCGAGGGTGAGCACGCGGATCCCCTGGACACCTCCCTATCGTTTATCTCGCGCTGTTTCGTCGAGTAGCAATAGCTCTGCCGCTGTCCGTAGCCCGCCGCCGCACGGCCTCGTCGCCGGAGCTTTTCCCGGCGACCAAATGGTCCTTAGCGCCACCCCCCAGATACCCCGTAGCCGTGCGCGTCGAGTGCGCCTATTAATCGGTCCTTGCGCGTGCTCCTTCGCCGGAGCTACGCGAGTCGTCGCTGATGATCACCGCCGTCGCGCGCCGGTCCGCGCCTCCCGTGGTCAAACAAGCCACTGGGCCCTGCTCGCTCGCGTGGACGCCAGCGTGGCAGCCTGGCCCACGGGTCAGTGTCTGTGGCTGGCTTGCCTCTGCGTGGGAAACGTTTCACTGGAATTTCTGGAAAATGAAATAAATAGGCAGAAAATTGTTCAAACTTCTAAAATCCACAACTTGGTAAATACTTGTCTAAAAATTACAAATGATATACCAAATTGATCAGAAAAATACAACCTGTCTATTAGTATAACTCACACATCCAAATAAATTAATTTATTCGATGTTTTATTAGAATAAGAAAAATGGCAGAAAAGAAATGCATTTTGGGAAATTCATATCTCTTTAGTTAAATATCAGAAAAATGCAAACTTGGTCTCTAAATGACCAGGGGAAGAAACTTTACAATTTTCATGTCAATTTCATGTTGAAATAAAATTTTGGAAATAATTGTTTCTTGCCTTTTTGTAAAATGGCAGAAATGAATTGGATTTTGTAAAATTCATAACTTTATAAAAGTTGATCCAAAAATTAAGTGTGATATACCAAAATGTTCAGCAACAAAAGTACTTCAAGTTTCACTTCATTTTCAAGTATGGATAAATAGTTTTAGTGTTGTTCAAAATGAACTACTAAAATGGCAGCACTAAATCTAATATTGAAAATGCAATAACTTTTTATTGGATAATCAGAAAAATGTGTTTAATATGTCAAAATGCTCATAAAATTATGAACTAACCAGTAACCTCAAATTCCTGCATGTTTGCATCATATTTCAGTACTGTACCTTTGCAAAAATGTCTAATTCCATTAAGTTTAAATATGGGGATTATTCCAACTAATGCAATAAATAGAATTGGGACCCCATTTAACTTGTTGGCCAGGTTTAATACTTTTATGGTGCATTTAAAATGTCATATCATCATGTGATTGTGCATTGCACTTGTTTTATATGGTGTGGTATTTGATTGTGCTTTCCGGTGTTCTTATACATCGATAGATCAAGGAGTCGGGGTTCCACCGCAATACCCTGACCACCCGTTTTTACCAGCCTGCTGAACAAGGCAAGCGTAATCCCCCTCTGAGCATGTCTCCTCCTATGTTTTCCGCAAATATTTTCTCCACTATATTATTGCATGCGGTTCCAAATGTCAATTTGGTTGGATTAGAGTATCCTATAGTTGCATTATGTTTCCGATGCCAATACCTGTTCCCTCCTAATATCCATAGGATTACTTTGTTGGCCTGAGTTAAGTAACTATGTACTGTATATGCTTAGCCATGCTTAGTTAAATGCTTAGTTGTCCGGTGGATATTTCGTTGTTGGAATTGTTGACGGAATGTCCGGATGATGGTGGAGAAATGTGGATACTAATAATAAACAAGCTTAAAGGCGGGGATGAGAGGCCACATGGATGTGGTGGGTTGTCTCGTTCTCGTCGCCTAAGTGCGAGTTCTCGCCTTCGAACCAAGACCGAGCGTGCTACCATGCGTGGGGCCTATGTATTCGCAGTGCAGGAAGCCTCATAGACTAAATAACTCGGGCGGGGCTAGCCAGGGTCCTCTAGTTCGGGCTTCCATTTGCGCGTGCGTGATGATGGTGGGATGAACTGAGATGAGGATTGTGGTATTAGGAAAATGAGTGGCCGTGGGGCGGGGTGATGATCCTGGCAGTCCTACCGCCACTGATGATCCTGGAAAGTCCTTAACGAGGGAGAAGTCGACACCGCTCCCACCCAGCCGGCTTTCCAAGGAAGAGAGCTAATGTTCAGGCAATGGGCCGGACGGTACGCGTGGCAAACAATGTACACCCCTGCAGGGTAAATCTTTTCGAAAAGCCGTGTCCACGGTTACGGACGACTTGGTGACGGATTCAGAGACCATAGAAAACTTGAACGGAATGATTAAAAACTGGGTACTAGAGGTACCACTCAAGATTGTAAGGTTGACTTCCTCGAGGGTGATTCGGGGAGGTGCCTTGGTGACACAGGTACTGTGGTTGATGATGGTGGTTGTTGATGAGAAAAGTGATCAAAGAAAAGAGTTACTTCTTACCCCTTTTAAAAATACTCTGATTAGTCGATGCCTTTGAGTTATGTTTCAGAAATAAAATCAGCTTTATGCAAAAAGCCATAAAACTTTGAAAGCCTCATCGAGCTAAAGCTCTATATTTAATCTTGCGAGTTCGTCGAACTCAACGTCGTTTGTTTTGTTTCAGAGGAGGACTTCACCGCCCTCGAAGGTGGGTTCTTTGTGGACGTCGACGAGTAGTCTGGGGTTCCCAGGTGGCAGCTTGGGACATCCCGGAACAGCTGGCGCTGGATGTTTATCTGCAGGCCTCTTAGGCCATAATTTGGTTCTTGTTGTTTAGAACAACATAATTTGCTTCCGCTTGTTGCAATGTTGGGTCTGTGACCTCTGGTTGTCATTTGCTATCTTTCTCTATTATAAGAGTTGAACTATAATGATTTGTGTCGTAGAGTCTGTGATGTGCCAGTTGTTCCACAAGTCTTGATCTTACTATTATGCCTTGAGGGCTGCGCCCGTGTTAAGGCATCAATCGGGGTGTTGTGTTGTTGGGAGCGGTGTGCCCAGCAACGCCTGCCAAAGGTTTTGGCCGGGGATTGGTAAACCCGTAACCTCTGCTTGTATCGCTTAACCGGTGACACGCAGCATCACTGTATACTAGTCGGGTCGGGGCGCCACAAGTTGGTATCAGAGCAGGACTGCCTGTAGGAAACCCTTTCTACTGGTCGACGTTGAGTCTAGTGTTTGTGAAAATTATTTTTAACCTAAAAATGAGTTGTGAAAACCATCTTAGGATTCTTTTTACTCCTTATCTGGTTACCTTCTAATCTCGGAGCAATCTTACCTCGATTTGAGTTAAAAAGTTTTTCTTCTCACCTGTTACTTCAAAATTATTAGGATCTCGCGGTTGGGTTCTACCTTGCGTGTTATGTGCTCACTTGCTCCCGCCGCGCTACAATCCGAAGCTTCATGTGCCGAGAAACCATCTGGAGTATGACGAAAGTTCCCATCAACTCAGTTGGTTACGAACCCTTGTATTCCTATCCAGTTTAATCTCTTAATCCGTTCTTTTGGGTTTTAACCCATGGACTTGAACAGAAGGTCCCGGAGTGTGCCAACTAGCTTGTGTTGAGTCACGTGGTTTCTTAACCATTTGCATCTCGCTAGTAGCACATGAAGCTGACCTTTAACCCAAGTCCCTTATGTGGTCTGTGTGGTAAATGGTTGAACCTTAATTTCCCACACCTTGGATGACTATGTAACTTTAACTCTGCCATAGCTGGAGATTCTGTTCTGGAACCATCTGTGTTATGACCAGAATTCTCTTAGCAAATCCCCCATCTATGTTCATGACTCTGCTGCATCTATCCTCTTTGGGCATGGTTATCACAATTGAGTAATAACCGGTGCATCCTCAACATCTTAGGATTCTCCTGAGCATGTTTCGTACTCTAATCTGTTTTCCAACCGTGGTCTGTCAGTTGACAGTAAAGTCTTATCATGCGTTGGAATGTTTCTATGTAAGTCACTCTCCTGATCCATCAATACTTTCCACTTCGTCTCGTTAGGAGAAAGAAACTCCAGTACCTTGTCCATTTCTCGGACCAGGTCAAAATAATGTAATCCGCAGAATAAGGGCCTCGTCTAGCTTTTGTCCTGCCCCACCTTAGAGTGTCACACTCTTTAATATCAAGGGGTCGTGCTGAGTGTCATGATCCTCTTGATGAAGTGATGCTCTTACTCCTCGTTACTCTCCGTGTTCCGAGTGACTTGTTACTCGAGAAGGATAAGTCGTGAGCAATGATGTGGCTACCGGATATTCTTAGCAGTTCTTACTGTGCGGAAATCCAGGGATATCCATTACCGTCCTTAACATGATTGGTTATCCGATCAATAAGTCGAGTTTGACAGTGCTACCAAGTCCGTTGGCTTTGATGCACTCCCTCGGTCAAAGAGCTAGGTTCACGCCGAAGCTCCCTAGACCACCTCTTTGTGCCTTGGAAGGCATGATTCTCTCTCGAACTCACGACATACCGGCGGATCGTGATATCCTATAGGTGGATCGTGATATTCTGGAGGTCTTTTCAGAAGTATCGCCAGGTTGTCACCTGACCATTATGTTGAGCTTATGAGTAAGCTGGTTCTCTGAACAACTTCCTCTCCAAGAAAATCGTGCTGGATGTCCGGAATTATTCGATTGAGCTTAAACAACTTGGAGAGTTGAAAGACAAGAGCTCTATCCCGATATAGTTCCTTCCTAAATGGATGTCTAGTCTGTTCGTGTCGAAGCTAGGTGGTATCTCCTTTGTGGGTACGCTATCCTACAAATCTTTGATTTGAATTGGGCTATCGTCAAATCAAACTCAGACCTACCTACCTGAATGCGTTAGTCTGACCAATACTTCTGCCTCGTCCTGGTGAAATTTGAGTCTACCGTCTTGGAGTATCTGGATAAGTTGTGGTTGAGCCATCAACTACCTTCTTATCTTCTCCATGTTTAAGGAGATTTATATTGGATATTAGGCGTTAGCATTGGAAAATTGTTGGAACTAACCTTGTGTCTTCACAAGGTATGTGTTCTGAAGATTAGAAGTGACTTCCCTTGGTTCACGTGCAATTGCTGAAAGATGTCGCCGTGGATCTGAGTGAATTGTCTGGTTCCCTCTGAATCCTTTCAACTCGATCATGCATGTGTAGAATATTCTCGGAATGGTATGTTGTCACCTCCTTTCCTTGAGAATTTCATCTATGCATCCAGGCCACTGCTGAAATTGTTCCAGAAAGGGGGGAAGTCTGAGAACTTCCTTGTCTTCTATGGTGCTTCCCATCAAGAACTCAATCGTGTCCCGCTACAAGATATTCAATTGGGGCAGCTGTCCCCTGACAAGTTGCTAATCCGCGGGTTCCGCAATCTCGTTCCTCCTTTGGAGTTTGACATTCTAGTCTAGCTCTTGGGGTTCTAGCAAATGTAATCCGCTGGGAGCCTCTGCAAGGACTTCCTATTCATACCTGTTGAGTCTGAAGTATCTCTACACCTGACTAGATCCAAATCCCGATCAGAAACGATAGTTGGTGATCCTCAAGAAGCTTGACCCGGTGTCTAGCACCTCAAGAAGTTTTCCCGATACTAACGTTCTCGGGGTTTCTAAAGTTCTCTCGGTCCAACTTCATGATCGTTCTCCTGTGATCCGGAATGCTCCTCCGTGAGGAAAGTTCTACTCAAGCCGACTAGTACAAGTTACCTCTTCATCTGTTGGAATCTTGTTTCAACACTATCCCTCAGAGACTTAAGGCCTTGTGCAAAGTTCATATTTCTGAATCCTTGAGAAACAGTTGTCTACCAACTGGAAACTCCTTAACAATCTCCCGTCAAACGCATGTGTCTCCTAACTGTCAAATCCAGGGATGCTTGAAGCCTCATCCTAAGTTCTACTGGGAGGTACTCGGTCGTTGTATCTTCACCAAGATCCCTCCTCCCGGTGAGGTTTCCTTCTTCCCTATGGTGTACGTTGATGGTGACCTCGAAGCGAAGCCGATGGAGAAATCCATGATGCCCTCGGTCAACGATCGTGTAGTACCGTTGTAACCCTTTCCCTCTTTCCTACTCTAAGAATCTCGGGACGAGATTCCTGTAAGGGGGGTAGAATTGTAACAGCCCCAAGTTTGTGAACTGAAATTTTGTGAGTAAAATTTCCACTTTTGCATTTCATTCATGCATCATGGCATTAATTGCTTAAGTGCTCAAGTTGAAACAAAGATTTGGAAAACAAATTAAAAACAAATGGAAACAAAAGCAACAATTGTTTCCAAACAATTTAAATCCACATGAGTTGTTGTGACAAAACCAATTCAAATAAACTTCCATATTTGTCAAGAAAGTTCCAAGGGTTCAAATTAATATTTTTCACTTGCTTAAAAATTTCTAAAATAATGGCAAATGAAGTTAACCAAAAATGCCATAAACCAACATGTAAAACAAATGTGGTTCAAAACATTTTTGTTTGACACCCCAAATTTTGTGGAGCTTCAATATGTTGTGGGGAGGCTACCTGATTTTTCTCATATTTTTCTAAAAAGTTCAAGTGACTCAATTAATTCAAATACAGTACTGTTTATTTTAAAACAGAGCAGAATAGGACCTATTTGTAAATGGGAAAAGAAGTACAGGGGGTTCTTTGCAAAAATGTGGTCGTCTTCCCTGTAGCGACCGCCCATGCTCGACCGCACCAGCTCGCTCGACGCCGACGACGCTCAGCCGCGCGATGCCGCCTCCTCCCTGCTGTCGACCATCCCCGCGTCGCTGCCTGCTACAAGGAGGTGCCCAGAAACCCTAGCCCCTGCCGCTCGCTCTCTCCCTTTTCTTCCTCTGCCATGGCCGCGCCTAGCCGAAGCTCCGCTGCCACCTCGCCGCCGTTCTAGGTCGCTAGGAGCGGATCGAGCAGGCGCACCGTCTCCGCCTCGTCCACCTCCTCCTCCCGTGCAAGGAATCGACGCGGGAAGCATCCAATCGACGGCAACAATTCATCTTTCTCCTCTCCGTCCGCCGAACTTCGAGCAAGCTCGCCGCCGCCTCCGACCTCCTCCGTCACCGCCACGAGCACACACGCGTCGAGGGTGAGCACGCGGATCCCCTGGACACCTCCCTATCGTTTATCTCGCGCTGTTTCGTCGAGTAGCAATAGCTCTGCCGCTGTCCGTAGCCCGCCGCCGCACGGCCTCGTCGCCGGAGCTTTTCCCGGCGACCAAATGGTCCTTAGCGCCACCCCCAGATACCCCGTAGCCGTGCGCGTCGAGTGCGCCTATTAATCGGTCCTTGCGCGTGCTCCTTCGCCGGAGCTACGCGAGTCGTCGCTGATGATCACCGCCGTCGCGCGCCGGTCCGCGCCTCCCGTGGTCAAACAAGCCACTGGGCCCTGCTCGCTCGCGTGGACGCCAGCGTGGCAGCCTGGCCCACGGGTCAGTGTCTGTGGCTGGCTTGCCTCTGCGTGGGAAACGTTTCACTGGAATTTCTGGAAAATGAAATAAATAGGCAGAAAATTGTTCAAACTTCTAAAATCCACAACTTGGTAAATACTTGTCTAAAAATTACAATGATATACCAAATTGATCAGAAAAATACAACCTGTCTATTAGTATAACTCACACATCCAAATAAATTAATTTATTCGATGTTTTATTAGAATAAGAAAAATGGCAGAAAAGAAATGCATTTTGGGAAATTCATATCTCTTTAGTTAAATATCAGAAAAATGCAAACTTGGTCTCTAAATGACCAGGGGAAGAAACTTTACAATTTTCATGTCAATTTCATGTTGAAATAAAATTTTGGAAATAATTGTTTCTTGCCTTTTTGTAAAATGGCAGAAATGAATTGGATTTTGTAAAATTCATAACTTTATAAAAGTTGATCCAAAAATTAAGTGTGATATACCAAATGTTCAGCAACAAAAGTACTTCAAGTTTCACTTCATTTTCAAGTATGGATAAATAGTTTTAGTGTTGTTCAAAATGAACTACTAAAATGGCAGCACTAAATCTAATATTGAAAATGCAATAACTTTTTATTGGATAATCAGAAAAATGTGTTTAATATGTCAAAATGCTCATAAAATTATGAACTAACCAGTAACCTCAAATTCCTGCATGTTTGCATCATATTTCAGTACTGTACCTTTGCAAAAATGTCTAATTCCATTAAGTTTAAATATGGGGATTATTCCAACTAATGCAATAAATAGAATTGGGACCCCATTTAACTTGTTGGTCAGGTTTAATACTTTTATGGTGCATTTAAAATGTCATATCATCATGTGATTGTGCATTGCACTTGTTTTATATGGTGTGGTATTTGATTGTGCTTTCCGGTGTTCTTATACATCGATAGATCAAGGAGTCGGGGTTCCACCGCAATACCCTGACCACCCGTTTTTACCAGCCTGCTGAACAAGGCAAGCGTAATCCCCCTCTGAGCATGTCTCCTCCTATGTTTTCCGCAAATATTTTCTCCACTATATTATTGCATGTGGTTCCAAATGTCAATTTGGTTGGATTAGAGTATCCTATAGTTGCATTATGTTTCCGATGCCAATACCTGTTCCCTCCTAATATCCATAGGATTACTTTGTTGGCCTGAGTTAAGTAACTATGTACTGTATATGCTTAGCCATGCTTAGTTAAATGCTTAGTTGTCCGGTGGATATTTCGTTGTTGGAATTGTTGACGGAATGTCCGGATGATGGTGGAGAAATGTGGATACTAATAATAAACAAGCTTAAAGGCGGGGATGAGAGGCCACATGGATGTGGTGGGTTGTCTCGTTCTCGTCGCCTAAGTGCGAGTTCTCGCCTTCGAACCAAGACCGAGCATGCTACCATGCGTGGGGCCTATGTATTCGCAGTGCAGGAAGCCTCATAGACTAAATAACTCGGGCGGGGCTAGCCAGGGTCCTCTAGTTCGGGCTTCCATTTGCGCGTGCGTGATGATGGTGGGATGAACTGAGATGAGGATTGTGGTATTAGGAAAATGAGTGGCCGTGGGGCGGGGTGATGATCCTGGCAGTCCTACCGCCACTGATGATCCTGGAAAGTCCTTAACGAGGGAGAAGTCGACACCGCTCCCACCCAGCGGCTTTCCAAGGAAGAGAGCTAATGTTCAGGCAATGGGCCGGACGGTACGCGTGGCAAACAATGTACACCCCTGCAGGGTAAATCTTTTCGAAAAGCCGTGTCCACGGTTACGGACGACTTGGTGACGGATTCAGAGACCATAGAAAACTTGAACGGAATGATTAAAAACTGGGTACTAGAGGTACCACTCAAGATTGTAAGGTTGACTTCCTCGAGGGTGATTCGGGGAGGTGCCTTGGTGACACAGGTACTGTGGTTGATGATGGTGGTTGTTGATGAGAAAAGTGATCAAAGAAAAGAGTTACTTCTTACCCCTTTTAAAAATATTCTGATTAGTCGATGCCTTTGAGCTATGTTTCAGAAATAAAATCAGCTTTATGCAAAACAGCCATAAAACTTTGAAAGCCTCATCGAGCTAAAGCTCTATATTTAATCTTGCGAGTTCGTCGAACTCAACGTCGTTTGTTTTGTTTCAGAGGAGGACTTCACCGCCCTCGAAGGTGGGTTCTTTGTGGACGTCGACGAGTAGTCTGGGGTTCCCAGGTGGCAGCTTGGGACATCCCGGAACAGCTGGCGCTGGATGTTTATCTGCAGGCCTCTTAGGCCATAATTTGGTTCTTGTTGTTTAGAACAACATAATTTGCTTCCGCTTGTTGCAATGTTGGGTCTGTGACCTCTAGTTGTCATTTGCTATCTTTCTCTATTATAAGAGTTGAACTATAATGATTTGTGTCGTAGAGTCTGTGATGTGCCAGTTGTTCCACAAGTCTTGATCTTACTATTATGCCTTGAGGGTTGCACCCGTGTTAAGGCATCAATCGGGGTGTTGTGTTGTTGGGAGCGGTGTGCCCAGCAACGCCTGCCAAAGGTTTTGGCCGGGGATTGGTAAACCCGTAACCTCCCCTTGTATCGCTTAATCGGTGACACGCAGCATCACTGCATACTAGTCGGGTCGGGGCGCCACAAAAACCAAGAAGACACCAAGGACATTCCAGCACCACCTCCATCTCAAGTGGATATGCTGATCAAATTCTTGAAGCTTTGACCAGAAAAGTTCTCAAGAACTACTGAACCTATTTTGGCTGATGATTGGCTATGTTCAGTAACTAAGGATTTAGTGACCATTGGATGCACAAATGCTGAGAAGGTTAGATTCGCGGCACATCTACTAGAAGGACCTGCAGCAGACTGGTGGGACACCTACCAAATCACTTACCCCAGTGAAGAGATGACATGGGATTTGTTCCAAGAAGGATTCCGTGCTGCACATATTTCATCAGGAGTGATGAAGCTGAAGAGAGAGGAATTTTTCGACCTTCGACAAGGCGACCGAAATGTAATTGAATATATGAATGAGTTCAATAATCTGGTGTGCTACGCACTGGATGATGTTGATACAGTTGCCAAGAAAAGGAAGAGGTTTCTAAATGGTCTGGATGGCGAGCTATCCATTCTATTGACAGTTGCCTATACTCCTAACTACCAGTCACTTGTTGATCAAGCTGTAGTCTTGGAAAGCAAACTGAAGCCATTTGCAAACAAGAAACAAAAGCAAAAATTGGAGAACAAGCACTCAGCATCACAGCAGGAATGGCACACTTCACATGACGAACATGCTCATTTTGAGTCCAACCACCATGAAGACAATAACCACCATTGTCTTAATGGACATGACTTCCATGGAGAAAGTGACCACCACATCAACCATGAACACCATAGCCCCGTCCATACTGAAGAGGTCTATGACCTAGGAGATGAACACCTTATGGAAGAAAACAGTAGTCATAATCCCCACCCCAAACCCAACACGAAGGACCCCAGTTTGGTAGAGTGTTTCAAATGCAAGAAAATGGGACACTATTCCCGAAGCTGTCCAGAAAAGAAGATTAGTATTGGGACCAAGCCAATTCAGTTCCGAAAGAGACATGTGTTCTCTATAAACATTGAGAGAGTTCGCAAGAAACCAGACCCAGTTATTGAAGGATTGTTGGTCAACTCCTATCCTGCCTTAGTACTCTTTGATACTGAAGCAACACATTCATTCATATCAAAAGACTTTGTGAGTAAAAATAAGATCCCCAATCGAGGACTTAAAAGACCCATTAGAGTAAGCTCTACAGAAGGGAAGAGGCCAGCAAACACTGTATGCCAAAACATGACCTTGGAAATTGAGACACACAATTTTCCAAGCGAATTGTTTGTGCTGGACCTACAAGGCTTTGATATAATCATAGGCAAGGACTGGATGTCCAAATATGATGGTCAGATTGATCAAGCCAGCAAAGTGGTCACGCTCACTACACCAGATAAGAAGCGGATAAGATATCAGTGTAAGACCAGAAACGAAGACACCTAGAGAGACTTCATGAGGAGTTCAGCCAAGTACGACCAGGGTCATTGTAAAGGTGTTAAGGTTGTAATAATTGTCACTAGAATTTTTACTACCAACACGAATTGCTTTTAAGGGTGGTAGCCACCCAGATACCCTCGTCAACCTTTTGCTAGCCTTCTCGAATCTCGGTGACGAGATTCCTTTTAAGGGTGGTAGTCTGTAACAGCCTGAGTTTTTCAAGAATTTGAAAAATCAGAAAAATTTAAAACTTTTGAAAACTATATGTATTTTGATTTGAAAAGAAAAATCATGCATGCATTCATCATCTTCTTGTCTTGTTTGCATTTGAAATTTCAAAAGTTGGAATATTATTTCCACTTGAAAACATATTTGGTAAAATAATATGAATGGTCCTTATTATGCCCTATATAATATTTTTGATTTCTAGAATGTTTCCAAACCTTTTTATTATATTTTTGGTGTGTTTGTTTTGATTATTTTATTTTATTGAAAATATATGAAGCTAAGTTCGAATATTTACATTTGTGGTATTTTATTAGACTTTAATAAACCACAAATGATTTTATTTAAAACCCTATTTTTAAAATTGACATGAATGTGTCAAATAAACCTTTACACATTATTTGAAATTCGAATTTTGAAATGTTTTGGAAAAATGTTTTTGAAAGTTCTAAAAGATAGGTCTTGATTTTACAAATTTTTCAAAACTGGTTTGACTCGATTCCGAGTTTAAAATCAAAAGTTATCAATAAAACTGTGAAAAATACAAAAGAAAAACGTTTAAAAAAAAGAAGCTCGGCCGAACTGGGCCAAATCCCAGCCCAGCTCGCCCGCTTCGCCTCGCAGCTCCAGCAGGCCGGCCCAACAACCAACTCGGATTTGAACCACGATGGATGATTCCAGGAAATTTTAGGTTTTCCAAACCCTTTTCACTTAAACACGAATATGTTGATAAATATAACTCCAAATCCGGATCCGCTTGATCCTACGCGTTCATAACTTCGAGGCCAATCTATTCCACCGACGCTTGGCCTATATAAACCCTGTAGCCGCCGGCATCTCTGTTCCCCTTTTCGTTCCACTGAAACCCTAATCAGCGAAATCGTATTTCGTTGATTTTACGACCAAGATCATCTCGAATCGCGACGGAACCTGAAGCATTGTTGTAAATCTCCTCAATACCTTTGCATCCCAGGAAACCACGCTCTTTTCATCAACCGTGGAGCAAGAATTTCGACTCGCTATCCTTCAAATCTGAAGTCGTAATTCTTAGATCTCTTCGCGCTCGGTTCTTCAAATCGAAATTCCTCCGGTGAAAAGGTAGATCTAACCCTTATCTACAACTTTGCTGTTGAACACTTTTTGTTTTGACGTACGGAATTTTCTGTACAATACAGATTGTGTTTGACAATTTTCGGAGAAGAAAACAATCTCAAATCTTCTGGCCGTGAAAACGAAAGTTGTTCCCCTGATCAAGACCTTTCTTTTGCCCCAAACCTCACCTCATTTGGTCGAGCGAGCTAGGAGATATTCGCGTTCGAAGTTTCGGACCAGAAAGGTATTTTGCGATTTGTGACCAATCTATGCATCCACTTATGATATAATTGTGATAGTTAGATAGAGCACGTAATTATCTACAACTTTCATATAGATTGTTTTTCCATCCGAGCAACTTGATTTTTGGTCAAAATTCGTAGTCAACCGAGCCAGTCAGCGCTTCGTCATCGCCACGTCAGCGGTCTGAGTCACTAGTCAACCGAAGACCGGCAGTTTTGCAGAAAAGACCATAAAGATTAGAATCATCATAACTTTTTAATGGCTTATCCAATTTTTGCAAACTTTATATTTTTGGAAAGCTTAGGACTTGTAGAAACTTTTGACATAGTTAAAATTATGTTTTGACAAATTGAAATTGGTTCAAATTTCAAATTTGTTTGTTTAAGTAAATTTGACTTAACTTGAGTTTTAAAATTTATTTTTGGGCAAATCCAATTGCTATGACTTTGTTTAGTTAATCTTTAGCCATAGGAACCTTCCTAATATTTTTGTAGATTATTTTTCTACGAATTTCTATTTATTTGTATTTATCCTCTTTTAGGAGGATTTTTAATCATATTTAATGATAAAAAAATTATTTCTCCACCAATATTCGAGCTAATTTAACTTAGAGTATTTTGAAGAGTTGAGGTGCATTAGAAAGTACTTAGAAGATTTTTGCATCTCAATTCATCAAACTTTTCCTTAGAAAATATTGCTAAGTTATTTTTGCCAATATTTTTCCTTAGCAAAAATTTAGCACCTTATAAATGGTGTACTTTCCTTAGAAATTTATTTTGTCATCCTTGGGATTTTCAACATGAAGCTAGAAGGACAATGAAGGACTTAGCCAAGAAAACACTCCAGAAGCATCTCCAAGAAGTAAAAGCACTTAGAAGAAAATCAAGAGGAACTTCAAGAAGACCAACCACCTATATTCTCTAAGTCTTTCTCTCTTTTCTTTTCTTCTCTCTTAGACTTTGTGGTGGCTAAGTTATACCTAAGACCAGCCCTGGTGATACCAAATCATCAAGTCTGCAGAACCATCAAGTCTACAAAATTTCAATGAAGTTATCACCACACCAAGGAAGGAATGACAAGGAAGATTAAAGATGATCCTTGAAGACCAACTACATCCTTCTCTCTTCTATCCTTTTTCTTTCTTCCTAACTCTGTCTTTTACTTTGGACATAGACCAAGTCCTTTGTGTTTATGACTAAGTCCCTAGAGTGCTAGTTGAAGATTCTTTGAAGACCCAACATGTGAAGACTTGGAGCAACTATACCATAAATTTAGGTTGATTATATCAAGTTTATTTTTGCCCAACCTTGACCTTGACCTAGCCAACTTGATTAAGTTATTTTGTCCATGTTCCTCAATTTGTTTTGCACATCATGCATGCCATATTTCCTTAGAGTATTTTTGCATATCATGCATGGCATATTTTCCTTAAAGGTTTTTGGTATGATTGCATGTTTATTGTGGCTTGTTTGATGTGTTAGAAATTTCGGAGAGAGACGAAGACTTTTGCAACTGCTACTCCTGCTCTCCCTGTTGCCAAGGCAAGTGGCACACCCCTCATGAATTTCCTAAGTATTTTCTATGCATGACTTAGAGTATTTCTTTATATGCATGTGTTGGATAGTATTGCTATGCTGAAACTACTATCACCTTTTCAATAGTTGTGTCTAGAATCCTATGATAACTCAGTAGAATTATTGATGCTATGCAAAAGTGTTTTATTGAAAAGCTTAATTCTACTGAGTTAAATAAACACCTGGGTGGATTTGGGCTTGATTGGCTGTTGAGAGTTGAGTGTTGTCCCGATGGGATATTCACTTGTGGATTGCCACCCAGGAACAAAGGGACTCAAGTTTGCTCCAAGTGAAGATTCTTCCAGTGCAACCACTTGGTATAATGGCTCTGCCTTAACTAAGTAGTTCTAGGAACCTGATTCCGGTAGGTCTCAGCAGATGAATGTCTTGTATGGGTCTGCCCAGAGGAACAGGGGACTGTTACCCAAAGGTCTCATCTTAATCTTCTCCTTTTCCCGATCACTAATGGAGTGTGGGGGATAGTTTGGGTTTGTTAAGTCATGTGGTGAACGTGCACAACCTCTCGAGAGTTAAAAACTAAGTACTTAGCCGTGTCCCCGGTTACGGACAATTTGAGCAGCTGATCAAGGATGTCAATCAGGGCTCCCGACATTCCAATTTCTTAAGTTAAAATTTTGAAGGTTGAACAAAGGTAGACAAGAGGGTGGTTTTCATGCCATACCTGTTTCGGCAAAAGAAAAGTGTTTTATAAAGAGATAGGAAAAATTGGCTTTATGCAAATTACCCTTGAACTCCACCAGCCAGATATGCATATAGGTTATAGAGTTATTCCCCTAAGTGTCCACATAGTGTCACTTGCCAGTTCCATTTTTAATGGTTCTGACCCACTCTGTTGCAACATTTTATTTGTTGCAGATTGTTCTGATGATGAGTGAGTTCACGTCAAAGGTTTCGAGTCTACAACCAACATGTTTCGCCTGTGGCACATGAAGATGATGGAGACTCACTGAAGAATAATGTTTTCTGCTGCTTTACTCTTTCAAGGCTAGCTTCGTGCTATGCAAACTGTAATTGATATTTTCCTAAGTACTGGATCCACGTGTAATAATTGATACTTTGTTGTGATATTTCATCTTAGACTGTGTGTGCAAACGATTCGATCCAGGGATTTGCACTATACACAGGGGCTTGCCAATTTTTAAGTGCAGGTCCGCTACAGATGGTATCAGAGCACTCTGTTGCCTGTAGGTTCGAAACCTTAAGTTTGGATAGAAATAGGTTTTTGACCATAGGATTAAAATCTATTTTTATTCAGTTTCCTAAAAACAAAACTTTTCATTTTATCTTTCTTGTACTCTCATCTACTACCTACCTTCTGAAAACATCTTCTCTTACTCTAGATGACCATGTCCTTAAAGCCTGAGTCTGTTGCTTCATATGCAATTCTTCAAGTCAACCCAAAGCACTACAAGCAAAAACTATTGAAGAACTTGGAGAAATACTGGATTTAGAGTCCATAACCCTTAGAAGATTTTGAAGAAAGTTGAAGAAGAACTTGAAGCACTGAAGAAGGAGATAGACTAGAGACCACCACTTAAATAGAACAACGTTATCGTGCTAGTATAATGGTCATACTAACTGGGTTGTATGACAATACTTGATTTGTAGTTTGTTGTTTGTTAGATGTTGTTTGTAAGATAAATTGCGTTGATCTGCTGTGTTTTGGTAGCATTCTTCCTTATTATCTTTCTATCTCTACTCATCTCTGCTAAACCCAAACAGATGCCTCGCCAAAGCCTCAACATTGATGAGAAGACAAACGCAATTCAACTATTAGAAGCACATAATCAGTTGAGCCTGCTGATGAACCAAAACCAAGAAGACACCAAGGACATTCCAGCACCACCTCCATCTCAAGTGGATATGCTGATCAAATTCTTGAAGCTTCGACCAGAAAAGTTCTCAAGAACTACTGAACCTATTTTGGCTGATGATTGGCTACGTTCAGTAACTAAGGATTTAGTGACCATTGGATGCACAAATGCTGAGAAGGTTAGATTCGCGGCACATCTACTAGAAAGACCTGCAGCAGACTGGTGGGACACCTACCAAATCACTTACCCCAGTGAAGAGATGACATGGGATTTGTTCCAAGAAGGATTCCGTGCTGCACATATTTCATCAGGAGTGAATCTGAAGATTGCTCAGTCTAGGCAAAAGAGCTACTATGATAAGCACCATCAGGAAATCCACTATGAAATTGGTGATAAAGCTTATCTCCGCGTCTCTCCCCTTCGTGGCGTTCGCCGCTTCGGTATCAAAGGGAAATTGGCCCCTCGTTATGTTGGCCCTATCACCGTTTTGGCCAAGCGAGGAGATCTTTCTTATAAGTTGGAGTTACCGGTCATCTTTCCAAATGTACATGATGTGTTTCATGTCTCCCAACTCCGTCGGTGTTTTAAAGATCCTATCCATGGAGTCAATCATGAGGAGCTAGTCTTCGTGAGGAGTATCACCATTCCTAAAAGTTCCTAAAAGTTCAATGGTCTCACCATTCCGAGGAAGAAGCAACTTGGGAAAGAGAGTCTAGTCTTCGTGAGGAGTATCCCGACTTCTTTCCGCAATATTAGAATCTCGGGACGAGATTCCTGTAAGGGGGTAGAATTGTAACAGCCCGAAGTTTGAGAACCTGAAAACCTGTGTAATTTTTTCCACTTTTGTGTTCATTGCATCATGGCATTCATGCATCATGTTGTTGCTAGGGAATTGTTGCTAGGGAATTGTGTGGTTGCTAGGGATTGTGGAGGTTGGCACCACTTAAAACCAAATTGCCAAATGTGCTTCAACAAATTTCAAATTAATGAAAGCACACAAAATTTCAAAACAAAATTACTTTGACCTCTTATATTTGTCAAGGAAGTTCCAAGAGTTCAAAATACTATTTTGGTCTTGCTCTAAAATTCCTAAAAGTTGATAATTTGGGGAATTTAGAAAATTGCCCTAAATGAAACCTATGAACAAAAGTGGCACAAAACTTTTATTTTGGGAAACCAAAATTTGTGGAGCTTCTACAGACTAAGGGGAGCCTCCCCAAATTTTGCCATATTTTTCTAAAATGTCTAGGTGCCTCAATTAAATCTCCAAAGTCTGCTGGTTTTAAAAGGTTTCATAATTAAATCAGAAAAGGACCAATCGGTGATAAACTCAAAAGTTGCAGGGGGTTTTTAGCGAAATGCCCTTTCTTCTTCCTGTAGCCATGCGCTGCAGTGGCGCCATGGCCATGCCGCACGCCCCTCGCCGGGCCCCGCCCCCTTCTCTGCCTTCCCTTGCCAGGAGAGCATCGCCACGACCCCCACGACCTCACCTGCTCCCCACCCCGCATTTGCTCGCCTGCTCCTTCTCTCTCTCTTCCTCCCCACGAGAGCCACCCCGCCGCGCCATGGCTGTGCGTGCCGCCGTCGATTGAGCTCGCCCGAGCGAAACCGATAGCGCAGGAAGCTCCGCTGCCTCCCCTGCTTCCTCTACACCGGAGGAATCGAGCCGGAGCGCCCTAGTTCGCCGTCGCCGCCAAGTTCCTCTCCGACCACCGCCGCGGCACCGCCGCCCGAATTCCGCCGCCGTGGTCCGTCTCCGACCTCGCCGTCTTCACCAGCGAGCTCAGGGTGAGTTGCTGCCCCTCCCCATGCCCTCATTCCTCCCGCGCGTGAACCGTAGCCACGCCGTGGTATCACGTGTTCGCCGTCGCCCGCAGTGAGTCCAGCGCGTCGGATAATCGAGCTGAATAAAATCGGATACTCCGATGTATTCCAGTGCGACTAAACTCTGGTCCTTAGAGAAATTTCGCCTCCTCATAGCCATCGGATAATCCGAACTTGGTAGGATTCGGAATTTCCGAAGTTCTCCAGTGCGAGGACATCTCGGTCCTTAGCCATTTTCTGAAGAACCTTGTGTCCAATCGGATATTCCGATTTCTTAAATTTCGGATATTCCGAGATTGCCCAGCACCCAAAAACTTTACTGTTCCATTTGTTTTCCTTCTAGTTTGGTTAAGGAATTGCATTGTTGTTTAAACATAAGTTGTAGAGGACATATTTAAAGAGGATTTAAAAGGTAATAACTTGTATTTTCTTCGGAGCATCGTAAAATGTGTTCGAGATACCCAAATGTCCGGAAATTCGGGAACTAACCTTTTAAAATGATATCATGCATATTTGAGCACCACTAAAGATCGGCACTTGTTACAAATTCGTAGAATCACTAAGTTAAATATGGGGTGTTTCCTTATCTAGTTAAAGTAATTGTTTTCACACCCCGTTTAAATTGTCGGATAGCTAATAGTAAGTCAGTGCATTAAAATGTCATGTCATCATGTGTTTGCGCATTGCACCGGTGTTATCCGTGGTTTTGATTGTTCCTCTCCGGTATTGTTTGTGCATCGGTAGATCAAGGAGTGGAAGTGCCCCACCGTATCGCGATGATCCGTACTACCAGCACGTTGAGCAAGGCAAGCGTAATCCCCCCTCTGAGCATGTCTTACCCTATTTTCCGCAAATATTTTCTCCACTATAATATTGCATGCGGTTCCAAATGTCAATTTTATTGGATTAGAGTATCCTATAGTTGCATTAATATTCCGATGCCAATACCTGTTCCCCTCCTATTATCCATAGGTTTGAATTGTTGGCCTGAGATACTTAACTATGCAATGTTGATGCTTTGCCATACTTAGTTGAATGTTTATCCGTCCGATGGATATGTTATGCTGGGAACAGATGTGGAAAATGTTCGGATGATGGTGGAGAAATTGTGGTGACAGGTAATAAAATGCTTAAAGGTGGGGATGAGAGGCCACTGTGGTTGTGGTGCTTTGTCTCGTTCTCGCCGCCTAGGTGCGAGTTCTTTACCTCTTGAACCAAGACTGAGCGTGCAACCATGCGTGAGGCCTATGCAATTGCAGGAACCCTCATAGACTAAATAACTCGGGCGGGCTAGCCAGGGTCCTCTAGTTCGGCTTCCATTTGCGCGTGCGTGATGATGGTGGGATGAACTGAGATGAGGATGGTGGTGTCAGGAAAATAAGTGGCCGCGGGACAGGGTGCTGGAGGTACCCCTTGTCCTACCGCCACTGATGATCCTGGAAAGTCCTTAACGGGGAGAAGTCGACACCGCTCCCACCCAGCCGGCTCTCCAAGGAAGAGAGCTAAAAGATAGGTAATGGGCCGGACGGTACGCGTGGCAAACATTGTACACCCTGCAGGGTTAAATCTTTTCGAAAAGCCGTGTCCACGGTTATGGACGAACTTGGGAAGTGAAGGTAAGATCATAGAATAACTTGAACGGAATGATTAAAAACTGGGTACTAGAGGTGCCACTCAAGAATGTGAGGTTGACTTCCTCGAGCGTGGTTCGGGGAGGTGCCTTGGTAGAACAGGTACAATGATGTTGGTGCTTGATGAGATGAGAAAGGTGATCAGAAGGAAAGAGTTACTTCTTACCCCCTTTTTAAAATACTCTGAATAGTTGATGACGTGAAACACACGTTCGTTGGGAGACCCCAAGAGGAAGGTATGATGTAGTCAGCAGCAAGTTTTCCCTCAGAAAGAAACCAAGGTTATCGAACCAGTAGGAGCAGCAACTCTTCAGAAGGTTGTCAACGGCGCCAGAAAAATAGCTGTGAGGGAGTCTGGACTGTTGACGTGGAATCTGCACACAACACAATCAAACTACTTTGCCCCAACGAAACAGTGAGGTTGTCAATCTCACTGGCTTGCTGAAAACAAAGGATTAAACGTATGGTGTGGAAAATGAGTATTAAATTGCAGAGAATGAAAAAGGAACAGTTTGCAGTTTGTGGTTGTTTAATCAGTGTAAAAGAATGGACCGGGGTCCACAGTTCACTAGTGGTGTCTCTCCATAAAAGATAACTAACATGTTGGGTGAACAAATTACAGCTGGGCAATTGACGAATAGTGAGCGCATGACAATGCATATACATGACATGTTGACTACTATGATATTTAATTGGGCATTACGACATAATACATAGATCGTTATCCAACAGCATCTATGACTAATAATCCACCGCCGGGTTGTCATCCGAGTCCCCGTTGGTATTAAGTTGCAAGCAACGGATAATTGCATTAAGTAAAGTGCGTAATGTAAACAAACACATATGCCGTGGACATAGCATCGTTAGGTTATCCCTAGTGGCAACAGCACATCCACAACCTTAGAACTTTCTGTCACTGTCCCAGGTTAAACGGAGACATGAACCCACTATCTAGCATAAATACTCTCTCTTGGAGTTACAAGCATCTACTTGGCCAAAGCATCTACGAGTAACGGAAAGCATGCAAGATCTTAAATAACATATAAGATAGATTGATAATCAACTTGACATAATATTCAATATTCATCGGATCCCAGCAAACACAACATGTAGCATTACAATAATATGATCTTGATCATGTAGGGCAGCTCACAAGATCTAAACATGATGGCACAAAGTGGAGAGACAACCATCTAGCTACTGCTATGGACCCGTAGTCCAAGGATGAACTACTCACGCATCACTCCGGAGGCAGGCATGGCGATGTAGAAGCCTCCGGTGACGATTCCCCTCTCCGGCAGGGTGCCGGGAAGAGGTTCTGAACCCTCCCGAGCTAGGGTTGACGACGGCGGCGTCTCTGGAACTTTTCGTGGATATTTGCTCAGGTACTTAGGGTTTTCGCGTCGGGGGGAATAAGTAGGCGAAAGGGCGGCGGCTGCGGACCCCCGAGGGGCCCACACCACCCAGGGCGCGGCAGAGGGGGGCCCGCCCCTGGCGTGTGGGCCCTGGTGGCCCTCCTCTGCTGCTCCTTCGCTCCGTCAGTGGTTCTGGAAAAATAGGACCCCGTGTAGTTTCGTCCAATTCCGAGAATATTTCCAGACTAGCTTTTCTGGAATACAAAAACAGCAGAAAACAGGAACTGGCACTTCGGCATCTTGTTAATAGGTTAGTCCCAAAAAATGTATAAAAGTGATATAAAGTAGATGCAAAACATGTAGCAATTGGTATAAAACAAGCATGGAACATCAAAAATTATAGATACGTTTGAGACGTATCAGCATCCCCAAGCTTAGTTCCTACTCGTCCTCGAGTAGGTAAACGATAAAAACAAATAATTTTTGAGGTGACATGCTACTATCATAATCTTGATCATATAATATTGCAAGGCACATGTAAATGAATGAAGTGATCCAAGTCAATGGTCTATAATTTGCTACCAAATAGATAATGAGTAAACAATGAATCACACAAGCTAAACGTTTTCATGAATAGTACTTTCGAGACAAGCATCAAACAGTTTTGCATAAGTGTTAACTCATAAAGCAATAGTTTCTAAAAAAGGTATTTAATCAACACAAAGGAAGAATTTAGTTTCAGCATTTGCTTCAACTTTCAACATATTTATCTCATGGATATTGTCAACACAAAGTAGTATAACAAGTCCAATACATTGCATATAACGCATGTTGTAACAAAGTTGACACTAGTGTTTGCTTGTGGAAGACAGAAAGAATAGGAAAACTGACTCAACATAAAAGTAAAAGAAAGGCCCTTCGCAGAGGGAAGCAGGGATTAAATCATGTGCTAGAGCTTTTAGGTTTTTGAAAGCATATAGAGATTGCATAAAATATTTGATACTCCTCCCAACCTTGCTAACACAAGCCATGGCTAACCGAATCCTCGGGTGCCTTCCATCAATCACATACCATGGAGGAGTATCTATTTTTGAGAGGTGTTTGTTAATTGTCAACGAATGGTAGCGGGTGAGAACAGTATTCTACCTGTCGAACGGACTTTTAAGAGCGGCTCCCATGAAGGACGTTATTTCTACCAGCAAGGCAGATCATCCCTCTTTCTCTTTGGTTTACACACATTCAGGTATTTCACTGTTTGTCATTGCTTACTGATGAATCAGGGCAAAAGTGTGAAGAGAATTAATTGGTTAAAGTTGTAATTAATTGGGACTGGGCACCCCGTTGCCAGCTCTTTTTGCAAGTTATTGGATAAGCGGATGTATATGCCACTAGTCCAGGTGTAAAAGTCCACTCGACAAATAGAATAAAGAATAACCACACTAATTCCTCATGAGCTAGTAAACATTGACACAAAAAGGGAATAATAACATTTTGAATAATTTAAAGGTAGCACATGAAAAATTTACTTGGAGTGGCAAGGAAATACCACATATAGGTAGTTATGGTGGACACAAATGGCATGGATTTTGGCTCAAGGATTTGGATGCACGAGAAGCATTCCCTCTCAGTACAGAGTTTAGGCTAGCAAGGTTATGTAAGCAAACAAGAATATCAACCCGTACACCAAGTTTTATATGACAAACATATTGCAAACGTTATAAGACTTCATACCGTCTTCCTTGTTAACCAAACCCTGTTATTAGAAAATATCTAGACCTTAGAGGTACCACCGATGCAAACCAAATTTTCAACAAGCTTTACGGTAGTTCTTCACTAATAGGCTTAACTCATGTGATGCACAATTTAATCATGATCTACTTGTTAACTCAAAACAATTGACAAGCATCAAGTTATCCATTTTAGTGATCTACAAGATTAAGCAAGTTTTTCCTTATACCAATTACCACATGCAACATTTTCTGAACCAACCAAACACCAATCAATTTATTTCATCAACTCTCCAAACAAATATAAGTGAAGCAAGAGAGTACTTTCTACAAAAGAAAGCTAATAGCTCTGACAAGAGATACATGAAAACAAGAGCTAAAAGCTGAACAGCGCTAGATATGAATACTCAACAAATATAAGTGAAGAATAGGAGTATTCTCATGAAAAAGCGGAGCGTGTCTCTCTCCCAATCAAGAATGCTAGGGTCCAGTCAAGCTTTATTGAAAATAAAAGTGCAATACTGAAAATAAAAAGCACACAGACGCTCCAAGAAAAGCACATATGATGTGAAAGAATTAAAATATAGTTTCACTAGAGATGACCTGATAATTTTGACGATGAAGAAGGGGATGCCTTGGGCATCCCCAAGCTTAGACGCTTGAGTCTTCTTGAAATATGCTGGGGAGATCCATGGGAGCCTCCCCAAGCTTAAGCTCTTCACTCTTCTTGATCCTATTATATCATCCTTCTCTCTTGACCCTTGAAAACTTCCGTCACACCAAACTCAAAGTAGATCTCATTAGAGGGTTAGTGCATAATCAAAAATTCACATGTTCTGTAAAGACGCAATATGATTTGTTACTTTAAACATTAGCTACAGCCACTGATGTTATGTGAAGCTCTTCCACCCAAAAAAGAATTTCACTCAACACTAGTAAAAGAGAGAATGCGAAAAATAAAAAGGCATAATCTGTCTAAAACAGAACAGTCCGCAAAGACGAATTTTTTCGAGGCACTTACGACGCTCAGATCGAGAAACTCTGAACTAATGAAAGTTTCAGACATTCATAAAGATTACGCACAAAAATTTCAGATTTTTAACAATCTGGTGATTTTAGGAATTTCGTACAGTGAACAGCAAAAATCTGTTTCTGCGCAGCAATCAAAATTAAGCATCATCTTATCATTAGAGGCTACTCTTGGCACAACAATGCGAGAAAATAAAGATACAAAGGAGTTGCTACAGAAGTAAACAAACTCCTTGACTCAATAAAAGAAAAATTGCAGAAAAATAAAATGGGTTGCCTCCCATAAGCGCTTTTCTTTAACGCCTTTTAGCTAGGCACAAAGCATGCATCAAGTATTACCAAGTGAAGAAGCATCAACATTCTTACGCTTAGCTCTCTTACCTTTACCTTTATCTTTAGGAAATACTTGGTTACACATAGGTGAAGAGGCGAAATTCATAGTGCCTTGGCCCACATCTATTATTGCTCCAAAGCGTTTCAACAGGACCTTCCAAGCGTAATTTGTCCTACTCCTGCACATTCAATGACAAGATAATCAATAGATATTGTTATCCCTAAGAGTTTTGTAAATACTCCTTCAGCTACTCCCCTTGGTAATTTAATAGTATTATCACCCAAAGTTATACAATCTTCGCATTTGGAAAGCTCCCAAAGATTTAAGGAATCATAAATATTCTTGGGCATTAAACAGAATTCAGACATAATATCACAGCGAGAATGAAAAGTTTCACCATTTATAACAACTTTTACTGAGGGAATCCATCCCGATGGTTCAAAATTTACTGGCACATTATCATAATGTTCACGAATCTGATTATACCCTTCTTTAGACCAGATATGTTCGTTTCAAGAGCGTTAAGTCTATCACTTATGCTTGTCAAAGCCAAATCAATTTTAGTGATTGGGGGCTAGAAATTGTAATCAATTTTTTTATAGCATTAAAAGCTTGATCCCCATCATAACGAAGGAAATCTCCTCCTACCACAGCATCTAAAGCATATCTGTAGCAAAGAACAAGACCAAAATAAAAGCTACTAAGAAGCAGGCTTAAAGTCATTTTAGGTTCAGTTTTAGCATAGGACTCAGATATTCTAGACCAAGCATCTTTAAAACTCTCCTCACTCCCTTGCTTGAAAGTGAAGATCTCTTCTTCAGGTGACATTACTACTGGAACAGGGCTAGACATGATGACTAACAGAAAACAAAACTGAAAATAAACTAAATGCAAGTAACTAATTTTTTTGTGTTTTTGATAATTGAAAGCAAACAAGATAAAATAAAATAAACTAAGCAAGACAAAAACAAAGTAAAGAGATTGGAAGCGTGAAACTCCCCTTGCAGAAGACTGCTGTCTCCCCGGCAACGGCGCCAGAAAAATAGCTTGATGACGTGAAACACACGTTCGTTGGGAGACCCCAAGAGGAAGGTATGATGTAGTCAGCAGCAAGTTTTCCCTCAGAAAGAAACCAAGGTTATCGAACCAGTAGGAGCAGCAACTCTTCAGAAGGTTGTCAACGGCGCCAGAAAAATAGCTGTCGAGGGAGTCTGGACTGTTGACGTGGAATCTGCACACAACACAATCAAACTACTTTGCCCCAACGAAACAGTGAGGTTGTCAATCTCACTGGCTTGCTGAAAACAAAGGATTAAACGTATGGTGTGGAAAATGAGTATTAAATTGCAGAGAATGAAAAAGGAACAGTTTGCAGTTTGTGGTTGTTTAATCAGTGTAAAAGAATGGACCGGGGTCCACAGTTCACTAGTGGTGTCTCTCCATAAAAGATAACTAACATGTTGGGTGAACAAATTACAGCTGGGCAATTGACGAATAGTGAGCGCATGACAATGCATATACATGACATGTTGACTACTATGATATTTAATTGGGCATTACGACATAATACATAGATCGTTATCCAACAGCATCTATGACTAATAATCCACCGCCGGGTTGTCATCCGAGTCCCCGTTGGTATTAAGTTGCAAGCAACGGATAATTGCATTAAGTAAAGTGCGTAATGTAAACAAACACATATCCGTGGACATAGCATCGTTAGGTTATCCCTAGTGGCAACAGCACATCCACAACCTTAGAACTTTCTGTCACTGTCCCAGGTTAAACGGAGACATGAACCCACTATCTAGCATAAATACTCTCTCTTGGAGTTACAAGCATCTACTTGGCCAAAGCATCTACGAGTAACGGAAAGCATGCAAGATCTTAAATAACATATAAGATAGATTGATAATCAACTTGACATAATATTCAATATTCATCGGATCCCAGCAAACACAACATGTAGCATTACAATAATATGATCTTGATCATGTAGGGCAGCTCACAAGATCTAAACATGATGGCACAAAGTGGAGAGACAACCATCTAGCTACTGCTATGGACCCGTAGTCCAAGGATGAACTACTCACGCATCACTCCGGAGGCAGGCATGGCGATGTAGAAGCCTCCGGTGACGATTCCCCTCTCCGGCAGGGTGCCGGGAAGAGGTTCTGAACCCTCCCGAGCTAGGGTTGACGACGGCGGCGTCTCTGGAACTTTTCGTGGATATTTGCTCAGGTACTTAGGGTTTTCGCGTCGGGGGGAATAAGTAGGCGAAAGGGCGGCGGCTGCGGACCCCGAGGGGCCCACACCACCCCAGGGCGCGGCAGAGGGGGGCCGCGCCCTGTGGCGTGTGGCCCTGGTGGCCCTCCTCTGCTGCTCCTTCGCTCCGTCAGTGGTTCTGGAAAAATAGGACCCCGTGTAGTTTCGTCCAATTCCGAGAATATTTCCAGACTAGCTTTTCTGGAATACAAAAACAGCAGAAAACAGGAACTGGCACTTCGGCATCTTGTTAATAGGTTAGTCCCAAAAAATGTATAAAAGTGATATAAAGTAGATGCAAAACATGTAGCAATTGGTATAAAACAGCATGGAACATCAAAAATTATAGATACGTTTGAGACGTATCAATAGTCGATGCCGTTGAGTTATGTCTTCATAAATAAAATCAGCTTTATGCAAAACAGCCATAAAACCTTGAAAGCCTCATCGAGCTAAAGCTCTATATATAATCTTGCGAGTTCGTCGAACTCAACGTCGTTTGTTTTGTTTCAGAGGAGGACTTCACCGACCTCGAAGGTGGGTTCTTTGTGGACGTCGACGAGTAGTCTGGGTTCCCAGGTGGCAGCTTGGGACATCCCGGAACAGCTGGTGCGGATGTTTATTGTAGGCCTCTTAGGCCATAATCTGGATCTTGTTGTTTAGAACAACTTAATTTGCTTCCGCTTGTTGTAATGTTGGGTCTGTGACCTCTGGTTGTCATTTGCTATCTTTCTCTATTATAAGAGTTGAACTATATGATTTGTGTCGTAGAGTCTGTGATGTGTGATGTGCCAGTTGTTCCACAAGTCTTGATCTCTCTATTATGCTTTGATAGTGTGTCTGGTGGTATCGGATAACCGGGGACACAGTATCACTGTATAGCAGTTGGGTCGGGGCGCCACAAGTTGGTATCAGAGCCGTACTGCCTGTAGGAAACCCTTCTACTGGTCGATGTTGAGTCTAGTGTTTGTGAAAATATTTTTAACCTAAAAATGAGTTGTGAAAACCATCTTAGGATTCTTTTTACTCCTTATCTGGTTACCCTCTAATCTCGGAGCAATCTTACCTCGATTTGACTTAAAGGTTTTACTTCTCATCTGTTACTTCAAAATTAGATAACGGGGTGGGTTCGACCTTTAGTGTTATGTGTCCAGTTGCTCCCGCTGCGTTGCAAACTAAAATCTGTTACCGAGGAAAATGATTCCTCTTTTTTGGGTTTTAACCCAAGGACTTGAACATAAGGTCCCGGATTGTGCCAACTAGAGTGTGTTAATCATGTTCTTAACCAATCTCTGCTAGTAGCACATGATGCTGATCTTTGACCCAAGTTCTATCTTGTTGATTCCTTGTTAATTGTTACACAATGTATTATCGTCCCTAGTCTGTGTACTTGAGTAGACGCTAATGCTATTGTTCGACCATTCGGAGAAAGATACTAACTGTGTCATTGTCAAATCTCCAGAATGGCTCGAGGAGGCCGCGGAGGCCGTGGTGGTCGCGGTAACCACAATGATGATGAGGATGATCTGCCGCCACCACCCTCGATGGCTCAGGTCTTGATGGCCATTGAGGAGAACCGTGGGCGCAATGAGCGCTTGCTTGAGCAGTTGGTGCAGCAGAATGCACGAGGAACGAGTGCAACACTCTCACAGTTCCTGCGCTCGCAGCCACCCACTTTGCTGATGCTAAGGAGCCACTGGAAGCTGATGATTGGCTTCGTGCTTGGAGCGCAAGTTCTCCGCGCTGCATGTCCCATGGCGAGCAAGTCAACTTTGCCACCTACCTCTTGGTTGGTGCTGCTGGCTGTTGGTGGGAAAGCCATGTGGCTTTGTTTCCAGCCAACCATGTCTTCACTGGGCTGATTTCGCACTGCCTTCCGTGCGGAGTACATTCCCCAGCCGATCATGGATTGAAGAGGAGGGAGTTCCTGGATTTGCAACAGGGACGGATGGACCTCCGCACTTATGGTCGTGAGTTCAACCATCTCTCGTTACGCCCCAAGGGACGTGACCAATGATGCTGACAAGCAAGAGCTGTTCCGCAAGGGTCTGACCCGCAGCTCCGCTATGAGTATTGCCCTTCAGGTTCCAGACCTATCAGGAGCTGTTCAACCAGGCTTTACTCTGAGCAAGGAAGAAAGGAACTTGAAGCTTCCAAGAGGCCCGCACATGGGGACCACCAGAGTTCCTCGGGTTCTGAGAGCAAGAAGCGCAGGGTGTTTGTCCCTACAGCGCTGTGCCCGTGCTCCATTCATGCCGAGGCCGCGGATACAGGCCACCTCCTCCGCGCCCCACTACTTCGACACTTGGGGTAGGCGGAGTGGGTACCGCGCTACCTGCTCCACCTGGACTCACTTGCTACACCTGTGGCCAGGCTGGCCACTACTCCAGGGAGTGCCCCCAGAAGGCACCTCTCGCGATAACTCCTGCACGAGCCCCTGCCACTCCAGCTGGCAAGGCTGGACCTATTGTGCGTGGTCGCCTGAACCACATCTCTGCTGAAGAAGCTGAAGAGGACCCCGGCGTTCTTATGGGTGAGTTACGAATCAACAATAATCTGCTACAGTTTTGTTTGATTCTGGAGCATCGCATTCATTCATATCCATAGCTTTTGCAAAAGACCACAAAATACCGTTCGAGAAAATGAGCGTCCCTTGGTGATCTCCACTCCTGGCTCCAAATGGCAAACCGATGGGGTTACTCCTGAAGTCAGATTACTATCGGTTACTACTCTTTTCCTTTGCTTGGTAGCTCTGAGGTCAAGTGGCATTGATGTCATACTGGGCATGAACTGGCTAGCCAAATACCGGCTAATCTCGACTGTGCTGCCAAGACCGTCACCGTGACCAATTCTTCCGGTGACAGTGTAAGTATTGGTCTGCATATCAAGACCTCCGTCCTCATCATACCCAACTCACCTGAGATCTCCTTTGCTTTATGGAAGGCGAATCCCCTCCTGAAATCCAGGACATACACGTGGTGTGTGACTTCCCGGATGTGTTCCCGGAAGAATTGCCTGGCATGCCTCCTGACCGAAGTGTGGAGTTTGTCATAGATCTACTTCCCGGTACGCTCCAATTTCCAAGAAGCCCTACCGTATGCCGGTGGAAGAGTTGGCTCTGTTGAAAGAGCAAATTGATCAGCTGTTAGCAAGGATTCATCCAGCCTAGCAGTTCACCTTGGGGTTGTCCGGTACTCTTTGTCAAGAAGAGGATTCTACCGTGCCTCGTCTAGTCTCTGACTATCGACCGTTGAATGCGGTGACAATCAAGAACAAGTATCCTATTCCTCGCATCAATGATCTGTTGGATCAGTTAGCTGGTGCAACGGTATTCTCCAAGATGGATCTGAGGTCAGGCTACCATCAGATAAAAATCAGAAAGGAGGATATTCCAAAGACGGCATTTGTTACTCGTTATGGCTCATATGAGTATACCGTCATGTCCTTTGGTCTCACAAATGCCCAGCTACTTTCATGAGGCTCATGAACTCCATCTTCATGGATTATCTTGACAAGTTTGTCGTCATTTACATTGATGACATCCTCATCTATTCCAAAACCAATGAAGAGCATGGAACATCTTCGTTGGTTCTGACACGACTTCGAGAACACCGCCTCTATGCCAAGTTCTCCAAGTGTGAGTTTTGGTTGGATAATCTCGTCTTCCTTGGTCATGTGATATCCGCTAATGGTGTGGCTGTCATTCCTGACAAGATTCAGTCCATTTTGGATTGGAAAACTCCAATGTCAGTCAAGGACATTCGTAGCTTTCTCGGATTGGCGGGTTACTACCGCCGATTCATCGAAGGTTTCTCCAAGATAGCCAAGGCCCTGACTGACCTTCTCAAGAAGGATAAAAAGTTCGTATGGACGGCCGAAGCTGAAGAGAGCTTCAAAACACTGAAAGCCAAACTCACTCCGCTCCTGTGCTTGTCCTGCCGGACACAAGCAAGGATTTCGTCGTCTTCTGTGACGCCTCTCTGCAAGGCTTGGGCTGTGTGCTAATGCAAGATGGCCATGTGGTGGCATATGCTTCTCGCCAACTTAAGCCGCATGAGCACAACTACCCAACTCATGATCTAGAACTTGCCGCGTGGTCTATGCTTTGAAGCAATGGAGACCATACCTGTTTGGTAACCGTTGCGAGATCTTCTCGGATCACAAGAGTCTGAAGTACCTCTTCACCCAGCCGGATTTAAATCTCAGGCAAAGGCGTTGGTTGGAGTTAATCAGGACTATGATGTGAGTCTGAACTATCAACCCGGCAAAGCAAACGTCGTGGCTGACGCGCTAAGTCGGAAGTCCTATTGCAACAATCTGATGATTGAAGAGGCCAACCTGCCCTCCATGAAGAGTTCTCCCGTTTGAACTTAGAAATTGTTCCCTCCGGCTACCTTGCAAATCTGGAGATCAAATCTACTCTTGTAGACCAGATTAAGGATGCTCAAAGCGTGACAAGGGTATTAAAAATCAAGGAGAACATTGCTAGCGGGAAGGCCAAATGTTTTTCTGTCAATGAATCCGGAGTTGTTTATTTTGGTGACCGCTTGGTAGTGCCAAAGAAACGAAAATTGAGGGATGATCCTCCAAGAAGCTCATGAATCTCCTCTCTCTATTCATCCCGGTAGTACCAAAATGTACCAAGACCTTCGCCACAATTCTGGTGGACTCGGATGAAACGAGAAATTGCCAAGTATGTTGCTGAATGCGACACCTGTCGACGGGTAAAGGCTGAACATCAAAGGCCTGCCGGCACTCTTCACCCTATTGCTATTCCCGAGTGGAAATGGGATGAAATTGGTATGGACTTCATTACTGGTCTGCCGAAGTCTCCAAAGGGACATGATGCCATTTGGGTCATCATTGATCGACTATCAAAAGTGGCTCACTTCCTCCCCGTTCGTGTGGACATTACAGCTGCCAAGTTGGCAGACCTGTATGCTCTCGATCGTCGTCCTTCACGGCATTCCCAAGAAGATAATTTCTGATCGTGGAAGCCTATTCACCTCCAAGTTTTGGACTAGTTTCCAAACTGCTATGGGAACTCGTCTCAACTTCAGCACCGCTTCCATCCCAAACTGATGGTCAGACCGAAAGAGTGAACCAAGTTTGGAAGACATGCTTAGGGCATGTGTAATCTCTTTTGGCAAGGATTGGGAAAAGTATCTCCCTTTCGCGGAGTTCTCCTACAACAACAGCTATCAAGCTAGTCTGGGCATGGCTCCATTTGAGGTTCTATATGGAAGAAAATGCCGCACTCCTCTAAATTGGTCTGAGACCGGAGAGAGGGCACTCTTTGGTCCAGATATTATCAATGAAGCTGAGGAGAAGGTTAGAATCATAAGAGAGAATCTGAAGATTGCTCAGTCTAGGCAAAAGAGCTACTATGATAAGCACCATCAGGAAATTCACTATGAAATTGGTGATAAAGCTTATCTCCGCGTCTCTCCCCTTCGTGGCGTTCGCCGCTTCGGTATCAAAGGGAAATTGGCCCCTCGCTATGTTGGCCCTTTCACCGTTCTGGCCAAGCGAGGAGATCTTTCTTATAAGTTGGAGTTACCGGTCATCTTTCCAAATGTACATGATGTGTTTCATGTCTCCCAACTTCGCCGGTGTTTTAAAGATCCTATCCATGGAGTCAATCATGAGGAGCTAATCTCCAGGAAGATGTCACGTATCGCGAGCATCCTATCCGTGTCCTGGATGAAGCCGAAAGAAAGACCCGTAACAAGACTACCAAGTTCCTAAAAGTTCAATGGTCTCACCATTCCGAGGAAGAAGCAACTTGGGAAAGAGAGTCTAGTCTTCGTGAGGAGTATCCCGACTTCTTTCCGCAATCTTAGAATCTCGGGACGAGATTCCTGTAAGGGGGTAGAATTGTAACAGCCCGAAGTTTGAGAACCTGAAAACCTGTGTAATTTTTCCACTTTTGTGTTCATTGCATCATGGCATCATGCATCATGTTGTTGCTAGGGAATTGTTGCTAGGGAATTGTGTGGTTGCTAGGGAATTGTGGAGGTTGGCACCACTTAAAACCAAATTGCCAAATGTGCTTCAACAAATTTCAAATTAATGAAAGCACTCAAAATTTCAAAACAAAATTACTTTGACCTCTTATATTTGTCAAGGAAGTTCCAAGAGTTCAAAATACTATTTTGGTCTTGCTCTAAAATTCCTAAAAGTTGATAATTTGGGGAATTTAGAAAATTGCCCTAAATGAAACCTATGAACAAAAGTGGTACAAAACTTTTTATTTTGGGAAACCAAAATTTCTGGTGCTTCTACAGACTAAGGGGAGCCTCCCCAAATTTTGCCATATTTTTCTAAAATGTCTAGGTGCCTCAATTAAATCTCCAAAGTCTGCTGGTTTTAAAAGGTTTCATAATTAAATCAGAAAAGGACCAATCGGTGATAAACTCAAAAGTTGTAGGGTTTTTTTTCGCGAAATGCCCTTTCTTCTTCCTGTAGCCATGCGCTGCAGTGGCGCCATGGCCATGCCGCACGCCCCCTCGCCGGGCCCCCCCTTCTCTGCCTTCCCTTGCCAGGAGAGCACCGCCACGACACCCACGACCTCACCTGCTCCCCCTCCCCGCATTTGCTCGCCTGCTCCTTCTCTCTCTCTTCCTCCCCACGAGAGCCACCCCGCCGCGCCATGGCTGTGCGTGCCGCCGTCGATTGAGCTCGCCCCGAGCGAAACCGAGAGCGCAGGAAGCTCCACCGCCTCCCCTGCTTCCTCTACACCGGAGGAATCGAGCCGGAGCGCACGTGTTGGAAGACCACGAACTCCTTGATATTTTCAATTTTTAGCTCAAGTAATTAAACTCTGCAGCTACCGAGGAATCTCCCTAATAATCACACTACTGCGCAATTAAGGGAAGAACAAGAAAACAGGTATAAAACATGCACAAGTAAATAACACTTTGTGATATAGTATAGTCTTCTTCCTCCTTCTGCAAGTGGCGCCTCCACCGACGTGGCCATGTCGAGGTTCACGACATTCGCATGCCTTCTCCTATCCTCCACTATCACCATAGCTCGACGAACAAGAACGAACGGCACACCGGCCAACAAAACAATGGTTAGTCAACAAAATAATTTCGAGACTATACCACATCACATGTCCTGCAAAACAGGGTTAGACGCCTCTAACGTTTGTTTGCATATTTTAGCGTGGCTGTAGGATCAACGGGATAACCGGAAATTCTACGGCCCTCACCAAGCATGTTCATTCACGTTGCTAGATTGACATTGCGGGGTGATGGACAACCCAACATTACGAAAATGTTGCGGCTCCCAATCTAAATGATCACATGTGCGCGTGACCCCCGTGTGGACCTAGTCCACATGCCTTTTCCGCTATCAAGTCAACGAGGCCAACTATAATAAGATTCGAAGCTACTGAAGCACTTCGTTGGCGCCGACGGGCATACTAGGAGCAGCCGGAAGGTCCGCGGATTGCCAGAAGTCCGAGCTTACTATGTCGCTGGAAACAAGACGAGACCGCATATTGGGAAGCAAACATAAATAAACTGAATGTTAGAAGAAATAGACTCCAATAACATACCCGCATAAACTTATGCTGTAACACCCCGGCCACCCCCGGGCCGGGCCTGTCACCCCTGGCAGCTCGCTAGGATCTCCAGACTGGCCCCACAGATCAACACTGGTCTTTTCTGCACACTTTGTCCTCACTCGTGCGCACTTGGGAACGAGTTCCGGTGGGTCACCCATCCTTGGACTACTCCGGGCCAAGCATGCTTAACCTCGGAGTTCCTTCCAGATGAGCTTCCAGAAAAGAAGTTGCAACTTGTTGATATGAGTATTCTATCAATCCTGTTAAGCCCTGAGCCAGGATCTCACATCCTTCCCCCCTTAGAAGACCGACGCCCTCGTCGGTCAGCCCCCAGTCCAAGAACTTCCCTCTTGGCACCCGTCTGTGCGCCCAGTGCCGGCACATGCTCCAACATGTCCGCCCACTGACCCGCACACGCCCGAGTTACCGCGAGGGTCGGCTCTGATACCAAATTGTAGCACCCCAGCCACCCCCGGGCCGGGCCTGTCACCCCTGGCAGCTCGCTAGGATCTCCAGACTGGCCCCACAGATCAACACTGGTCTTTTCTGCACACTTTGTCCTCACTCGTGCGCACCCGGGAACGAGTTCCCGGTCGGTCACCCATCCTTGGACTACTCCGGGCCAAGCACGTTTAACCTCAGAGTTCCTTCCAGATGAGCTTCCGGAAAAGAAGTTGCAACTTGTTGATATGAGTATTCTATCAATCCTGTTAAGCCCTGAGCCAGGATCTCACATATGCGGTGCCCGCCCACCATGTGCTCTAGATCAAATCATGTATCTACGCATAGATCGCTCTGATACCACTATTGGGTTGCGTGTACAGTAAATTAAAAATTTCTGTATTGCTACGCAACAACTCCCAAGATCTACTATGAAGATACATGCTGATGCATGTAAAATGCATACATGAACTTTACATTTTATTACATGTTATTCCATGTTATTTGCATCATATAAGGGTTATATTCATGATTTATATTGAGTTTTGGGGATAATTAACAACTTTCCCATTTTTCTGGAATAACCCTGCGCTGTCAGAAAACCCTTTTTTCTATATTTTGATGTTTCAGGGACCCAAACGACGTCCAAATGACCTAAGCTTTTACGGGGATCATTTTTTTGGAAGGAACGAAACGTAGGCGCAAAGGAATCGAAGAAACGGAGACCAGAAGGCCGAAAGGGGTGGGCCCACGCGGCCAGATTCCCTGACCGTGTGGGACCCACCAAACTGGCCCTCGGGCCTCCGCTGCCGTCGATCTTTCTTCCCGAAGCTTCGTCTTGACCTAAAAACGACTATATATAGACCCCCCAGGGCTTTCGCGAAAGAGAGCGCCGCCGAAACATAGAAACCACGAAACAGAGACCTGGAGCTGAAGATTGGAGGGGGAAAACTCCGGCGGGGCGCTGCCGGTGTGGTCTCCTTCCCCTCCAACAACATCTCCACCGACACCATGATGAAGAGGGACTAGTCCACCTGGACTATGGGTTTGTGGAAGTAACTTATGTATCTCTCTCTCTATGAGCTTCACTAATTAGTATCGTATGAGCTGCTGAACATGATTACGGTCATCTATGTAATTCCTTTGTGGTGGATCTTTATTATGAGTTAATACATGTTTGAGATTGCAATGGTTTTGTTTCAGTTATGAAAGTAGATGCATATTATGTACCCCGTTCTTATTTACTTGTCATGATCAAGCATGTTTATGAGAGCATGTGAGGGGGAACGTGTGCATTAGTTGGAGTAACGGGGGGTGGCTAGTGCAGTGAACGTGAGAGAAAGTTCTGCGATCCACTTGGGTTTTCTACCTTACTTTGTTGCCTCACTAGGGATAAACAAAAATACCATGCTACCGGAGAGTGGATGTGACCTTGGCCACTATCTCCATGACTAGATCTAGCATGTTCTTATTTTAACTTCATGTCATTGAACTTATTGCTATGCTCTGATTTATCTTAATTACTAAGGTGTTATGATTTAGTTCGCATCTTGGTGGAGCATAAGAGAGAGAACAACTTATACTTGAGATCTCTATGTTAGGACGTGATGCCCATATTATTAATAACTTGTCAAACCATGTCTTGCCATCTTACATGTTAATTTTAGTGTTCCATTGTCTACCACGTTATCAAGAGAGAGTGCATTTGTGAAACCATGAACCCCGGTCCATTTTTAATCATAAGAAACACCTTTCCAACACTTTTATCACCACTTTTGTTTGCTGCCATTATTAAATCCGAAAATACAAAAACACTTTTACATCTTGCATTCATCATAAAAAACCCAAAAATATCATTTATCATTACTACCATCATCCTTGCATATTTATTTTACATCATTGCATATTTACTACTGTTTGCATATTTATTTTATTATCATTCTCACACCTTGTGCTTGACAACCACTTGGTGAGGTTGAGGGCACAAAACAATTTATTTTGTTGCAGGTTCTCAAGAGAAGGATAAGGAGATAACACCTGAAATACTGGTTCCCCGAGAGTTCGATATTAAACCCTCGAGTCACCCCTCGTGGGGAAAACTGTCTTCCACTACTACATACACTCTGCACTTGGAGTCTCAACCTAACCCATTTACTTTTCACGCAGGAACCACACGAAGGGCCGTCAAGACCGTTTTCTGGCGCCGTTGTGGGGTAACTACGTGAAGGGCCATCAAGACGTTTTCTGGCGCCGTTGCCGGGGAACCATAGCTGAAAGGTTTATCCAAGGATCACTCACATCAAGTCAACTTCATCACCAACTTGTGTAACAACCTAAGCTTGGGGAAGTTGCACCTACGTGAGCATCATCTTATCCATCTTTACCTACAATCATTTTATTTTGTTTTGTTCTTGTCTTGCATATCATCTTTATATTTCGGTTTGCATATTTATATTCAGTTTTGCATTTTTGTGTTGCATTTGTTATTTCGAGTTGCATTAGTGTCATTTTACTTTCAGTTTTGCATAAAAAATTAAAAACACATAAAAACTTGTTGAAATGGGAGATAGAACTAAATTGTGTGACTACACAAACACTCCTAATGATCAATTTATTGCTAAGCCTATCACCACACCTGAGATTACTGCTGAGAGCTATGAAGTAAGTCCTAGTTTGTTGAACTTGATAACTAGGAAACAATTTGGCGGTAGAGTATGGAAGATGTTCTTGAGCATCTTAATAATTTTACCGGCATTTGTATTGTGCAAGACTTTAAGGAACCTGATATTGTGATGCCAAAATTATTCCCTTTTTCGCTAAATGGAGAGGCAAAAGAGTGGATATATTCATTACCCCTTGCTGAAGTTAAAACTTGGAGAGAACTAGAAAAGGCGTTCCTTAGGAAATATTATTCCCTTTTTAAAGTTTGGCAACATAGAAACGAACTGGTCAATTCTATGCATGTTGAGAAAAGACTAGAAGTGGGGAAGTACTCCCTGCTAAGGAAACTATTATGGTAATGAAAGAGAAAAAAGTTGAGGAAGTTAAAATGCTTAGTGAAGTTAAGGAACCATTTGTTGATTTAGAGAAGTGTAGCTTGCATGAATTAATTTCTATCTTACAAAAATTTGCAAGTGATCCTTCTGTTAATATTAACCAGGCTGGTTTTGGTTCCTATATTGCTAATCATGTCTTAAAAGAAAAGATTGCTAGGTACAATCAAGAAGCTATGATACCACCTAAGCTTGGGGATATGGATCCCAAAGTACTAGTAACCATTGGAAAAGAGACACACCATGCTATACTTGATCTAGGATCTAGTGTCTCTATATTATCTAAAGAACTATATGAAGTCCTTGAACTTAAAAATATTGAGAAATGCTCTATTGAACTTGCACTTGCTGATGATTCCATTAGACATGCTCTAGGAAAAGTAAGTGATGTTATGGTAGAGTTACACATGACTTTTGTGCCTGTTGATTTTCTAATCATGGACATGGGGAATAAAACCTCTAGTCCTATTATTTTGGGAAGACCTTTTCTTCGTACTACAGGTGCCATTATTGATTCAAAGGAAGGGAATGTGAAGTTTCAGTTTCCACACAAGAAGAGCATGGAACACTTCCCAAGGAAGAGGGACACACCAAGGTTCAAGCTCCCTCATGAGCTACGTCCCCTTTGATTATCAAGTAAGTAAGCCTAGCTATATGGCTATAAAGAAAGCGCTTTACGGGAGGCAACCCGGTTGTTTTTGTTTGAGATTTTCTTTGAGTCCTCTTGCTGTAACAAGAGAGTAGTTTGTTAGTTTTGTTTCTGGGATTTTTAATAAAGAACCAAGTTTTACCTATTTTGGGTTTGAAAAGTTGCTATTCATTTTCGGAGAGTTTTCTGCCTGCACGAAGTCTGTGCACGGTTTGATTTTTCATTTTTTATCTGTAACTCCGATTGAGCTGTAATTTGAACTGTAGCTTCAACTTTTCATCCTCTGTATACGTGATTTTTCAGATTTTTCTGACGAGTTTAAGTAGGGTAGAAAAATGCGTTTTGCTGCTGCTGTTTTTCTGGACAGATTCTGTCTTGATATTGTTTGATGCATTCTTTGAGCTTTTTGCTTGAATCTTTTTGATTCAATTGAGTTTATGAGTAGGCATACAACATTATATACTCTCTGGACATTCATATGAATTTTTGCCTAAGGATTTTATGCAGCAAGGAACCTATTTGTTTATCACTACTAATATCACCCCACAGAAAAGAAATGGGAGAAACGGTGTTTTGAAGTTTTTTCACAGGGATTAGAGGAGCTGCACCAAGAGCTATCCAAGGATGGTGAAGACCATAAGCTTGGGGATGTCAAGACAACCCCACTAGACCAACACACTCTCGGTTTGCACACGTCTAACTTCTGTTTTTCGATCAAAGCACTTTATCGTATAAACTTGGAGCGTCTGTTTTTTTTGCTTTTGTTATTTCGGTTTGTTAATAAGACCACCACTATCATTTATATATGAGAGAGCTACTGGAAGTTTGGGTTGAATTATGTTGGATGCTATTAAATATATTGGGATAGGGATGTTTGAGTTGATTTTAAAAGATACATATAGTTGCATAATTCATGTGCTTTGAATGAATGTTAATTTGCAAGTGTGTTGTCAAGAGCTATCTTTTACCATGTTTAGATGTTGAATTTTAACTTTACTTGGTTTAACATGGATTGATTAGTTCTATGGACACTTATGCATGCATTTAGATGGTCAACTTTCTCCCTATTGCTAGCCCAAAAATTACAACAAGTAAAAAGCTTGTTTCCCAACACCTTCAACCAAAGTTTTTCCAGTGAGTCCACCATATCTACCTATTAGCTTTATGCTATTCCAAGTATGTTTATCATGTTATATTGTGTTATCTACATTTCTGAATTTAAATGCTTATGTTATTGATTGTCATGGGAAAAATTGGTTAAAAGCTCTCACGAACTTGATGCACAATTTACTTTTATTGCATTTAATAAGCATGAACCATTGTGATTAAAATTATGAAGTTGTGGGCTTGACAATTGTTTTGGTTGGGAGTTAGCCCATATGTGCTGTCACATGGCAAGCTTTCAACATTGCACTTATTTATATTTAGTTGATGTCATGTACTTTTGTTTATGGATGCCTATCATGGGTGAAATGAATGTGGATACTTAGTAAGTTCAAAGAGTTTGTATAAATGGTTAGAGAAATGCCTGGGCCGCTAATCTAAGCCATGCATCATTCATGGTGGAAATTTACAGCATAACCATAATGTTCATTCAGTGATGCACCTCATAATAAAAAGCTATACCCATAGTAAATAAAAGAGTGCTGAGATTGTTCATTGTCTGTTTGTCTTGTTGTTTTGACATGGGCTTGTTCATGTCAAGGGGCAAGAGGTACCCCAGTGCAGTTCTTGATGATACTATTATTACTTGCAATGACCTTTATTTGAATTTACTTTGTGGACCAAAGTGAGTAACACATGGTGTAGGTACTTGTATTCAAGGGACATGAGACATTCAACCAATACATTGTCAAGCACACCACTCATATTTGCTTTCACTTTAAACATTAATCATTCAAGATGCTATGATAGGGGTAATGAGAGCTCCACACCAATGACTACCACATTGCAAGCATTAACTTAAGTAGAAGTGTTTGGAAGTTAGATGAAACTTATTCATGCTTTACCTCTACTTATTTATCTATCCAAAGTGTCCACCTTTTATATTCAGTTTTCATAAGAAGTACTCTATGACCACCATAGGATGTTTTTACTTTTCATTATGCATACATTTGGTCCATAGTACTTTCTTCTATATTACACTTTGTGAATTTATCATTGAACATCTTTACATTGAGTATTTGATATCACTTCATAATTTATCTTGCATATTGTTATTCCTTTGAAGAATGAATCATTTGACTCTATGTAGCAATAGTAATCACCTTTGATATCCATTGATAGTATTAAAATGCAAAGTCCATGTTAGTTTTATCACCTTCATACTCGGGACGAGCATGGGTTAAGCTTGGGGATGTTGATGCATGTAAAATGCATACATGAACTTTACATTTTATTACATGTTATTCCATGTTATTTGCATCATATAAGGGTTATATTCATGATTTATATTGAGTTTTGGGGATAATTAACAACTTCCCCATTTTTCTGGAATTAACCCTGCGCTGTCAGAAAACCCCTTTTTCTATATTTTGATGTTTCAGGGACCCAAACGACGTCCAAATGACCTGAAATTTTACGGGGATCACTTTTTTGGAAGGAACGAAACGTAGGCGCAAAGGAATCGAAGAAACGGAGACCAGAAGGCCGAAAGGGGTGGGCCCACGCGGCCAGATTCCCTGACCGCGTGGGACCCCCCATCCTGGCCCTCGGGCCTCCGCTGCCGTCGATCTTTCTTCCCGAAGCTTCGTCTTGACCTAAAAACGACTATATATAGACCCCCCAGGGCTTTCGCGAAAGAGAGCGCCGCCGAAACACAGAAACCACGAAACAGAGACCTGGAGCTGAAGATTGGAGGGGGAAAACTCCGGCGGGGCGCTGCCGGTGTGGTCTCCTTCCCCTCCAACAACATCTCCACCGACACCATGATGAAGAGGGAGTAGTCCACCCCTGGACTATGGGTTTGTGGAAGTAACTTATGTATCTCTCCTCTCTATGAGCTTCACTAATTAGTACCGTATGAGCTGCTGAACATGATTACGGTCATCTATGTAATTCCTTTGTGGTGGATCTTTATTATGAGTTAATACATGTTTGAGATTGCAATGGTTTTGTTTCAGTTATGAAAGTAGATGCATATTATGTACCCCGTTCTTATTTACTTGTCATGATCAAGCATGTTTATGAGAGCATGTGAGGGGGAACGTGTGCATTAGTTGGAGTAACGGGGGGTGGCTAGTGCAGTGAACGTGAGAGAAAGTTCTGCGATCCACTTGGGTTTTCTACCTTACTTTGTTGCCTCACTAGGGATAAACAAAAATACCATGCTACCGGAGAGTGGATGTGACCTTGGCCACTATCTCCATGACTAGATCTAGCATGTTCTTATTTTAACTTCATGTCATTGAACTTATTGCTATGCTCTGATTTATCTTAATTACTAAGGTGTTATGATTTAGTTCGCATCTTGGTGGAGCATAAGAGAGAGAACAACTTATACTTGAGATCTCTATGTTAGGACGTGATGCCCATATTATTAATAACTTGTCAAACCATGTCTTGCCATCTTACATGTTAATTTTAGTGTTCCATTGTCTACCACGTTATCAAGAGAGAGTGCATTTGTGAAACCATGAACCCCGGTCCATTTTTAATCATAAGAAACACCTTTCCAACACTTTTATCACCACTTTTGTTTGCTGCCATTATTAAATCCGAAAATACAAAAACACTTTTACATCTTGCATTCATCATAAAAAACCCAAAAATATCATTTATCATTACTACCATCATCCTTGCATATTTATTTTACCATCATTGCATATTTACTACTGTTTGCATATTTATTTTATTATCATTCTCACACCTTGTGCTTGACAACCACTTGGTGAGGTTGAGGGCACAAAACAATTTATTTTGTTGCAGGTTCTCAAGAGAAGGATAAGGAGATAACACCTGAAATACTGGTTCCCCGAGAGTTCGATATTAAACCCTCGAGTCACCCCTCGTGGGGAAAACTGTCTTCCACTACTACATACACTCTGCACTTGGAGTCTCAACCTAACCCATTTACTTTTCACGCAGGTAACCACACGAAGGGCCGTCAAGACCGTTTTCTGGCGCCGTTGTGGGGTAACTACGTGAAGGGCCATCACATGCGAATATGAAGATCCAAAGATCTAGATAGAATACGTTACCAAGACCGAAGTCGCGGAAGCAGTGTTGATGACGTAGTTGACGTAGCACCTTGATCCAAAAGCGTGAGCCTGGTAGAGAGATTTCGACGTCTCCTCCTCCTCGCCTTCTCACCTTGATCCAAAAGCGTGAGGGTCAACCGTCAAGATCAACGGATCACCCCTCCGAGAGCATGCACGCGTACGCCGGGAAAGGTTCAGCAGGGCTTCGCCGTCCAAGCTTGAAGCACTACTGGTGTATATGAAGGTGGAGATCTCGACACATGAGAAAGAGAGAGAGAGAGAGATTATATCTGGTCTAATCGGATAGGTTGCCTCTAATTAGAGGTTCCTCCAATCCAACTAGAAGGGATCTAAACTTGAGAGAACTTGCGTCAACTTGTGTCTTGTCTATCCTCCAAATAGGAGGGGGTGGGGTTTATATAGATGGCCCAAGGGGTGGAGGGACTTGGGCAAGGGGAAAGCTTTCCCCTAGTACAACTCGGTTTGGACAAGGGGAAATCACCCCTTGCCCAATTCGGCTTGGGAGGAGGAGTTGGAGTTGGATTCCAACTCCCTCCCCTCCACCGCCTCAACTGCCGCCGCCAGGTGGGGCCTGCCCTAGGCCGAACCGACCTAGGCGGGTGGGGCCCACCCGTGCCGCACCGACCTAGGGGGTGGGGCCTGCCCTAGGCCGGCCCGCCCCTGGCCACCACCGCCGCCGCCTCCCCCCATGGGCTGCAAGGCCCACTAGGGTTTCGGTTAGGGGAGCTTCCCCCCTACGGCGCCTTGGCCCACCACCACCACTTGGTGGTGCGGCTACCTTGGTGGGCCCTAGGGTCCATCTTGGTAGCCCATGGTGGGCTCCAATTTTATTATAATATTTTCCATAATTATTAATTAATTAAATAAATCAATATTTAATTAAATAATATTTTGTCTAATTAATTCTTATTTGAATATTTCCTTTTACAGAATATTTCACTGAATTAATTAATTATCATATAAAACACTTTTATATGATCCGGGACACCCAGTGTCCACCGACAAAATACTCCGGATAAATATTTCCTTCTTATATAAACCCTCGGAATAAATTCCGACCGTGATAGCAACTTCTATCACAATACAATCTCTCCGATAAAACCATATCTATCACGCAGACACTATGTCGGTGATACTCTCTCCATGTTCCAGACCAACCAATATACACAACTAACCAATCCTACTTTAGGTGTGTCCACCCTACAGGTTCGATAACGTGTAGCTATAATTGGATATCCATCCAATCACCGGACAGGGTCAGATCCGAGGACGACCTGAATAACTGCTACCGTTATGCGAAGACACTTTGTTGAACCTGTTGGCTATTCAATATATCATTCCTATTACTCGCGATACCAAAACTTCGCCCGAGATGTAGATCCGTGGATGTTACCATGAATCAATCATTGATTCACTACAGCTTTGTCTATCTCGTTAACCGCAAGTTCCCTTTACTCGTTTCCGTATTATGATATCCCACACGGTCTAACTTCACCATGCATTGTCTGCAGAACATATTGTATACCTTATAATACCGAGAGGGCCTAGGGCGTATCACTCTAATCACCGAGTAGTAATTTCCCATCTCAGAACATTAGGATATACACACACCTTGAAGTCACCCAGTAACTGCCGTTTTACTACCCAGTTACGGCCATAGAGTTGACAGCACCAAAGTAACTCTTCCAGTATGCAAAACCCTAATAACCTCATGGTTACAGGACATGTTATATAATAACCTTATTGTGATAAAGCTAAGGACAAAAAGATAATTTAACGGAATCTCTTAGCATATCAAAACTTGGGTCTTGTAAGGGCCCCTCGATAACCAGTATCCGAAGTACCCGTGTTATGTAAACAATTGCAATCCCAGAGATCAGTGCATTGCAATCACATAACAGACATAGTATCGAGACTTACATCATTCAAGTCGCATAAATAAGTCTTACAACACAGAAAGGTCATACGACCAAGTCTTCGAATCATCGCCACGCAGGGCGGAATTAACTAAGATATAGCGGAAACGTTGCAGCTAGCGTCGGCCCTCATCACCACCATACGCCAAACCCACAAGTGCCGTTTACGGGTGACCGCTAAGTGGCATAGTCGTCGACGTACTCCTCCTCGCCAGCATACGTCTCCTCGTAGAATTCTGGACATTTGAATATCCAGGGACACAGCCGTGAGTACAATGATGTACTCGCACATCCACCTCTGGGTTTAAGTTTTCATGGTAATGCAGAAGAAAAACATTTTTCGAAAACTGGGTGGCTGCTATATACGACTATACGGCTTAGTTTTCGAAAAGATGCTTTTAAGCACATGGATTTACACATATCCCTGCCTTTGTCAAAAATGTAGGAATAGAAGAATCTGTCCCACGATTTTAGAAATTCTTTGCAAACCTTTTTATAACAACAGGATAGGGATACCCCTTTTTCCCTTTCTCCGGGTTCCAACCAGTTGACTCCCCGAGACCAACTGTCTTCCCCCAGAACCCGTACCTCCCAGGTACCTTCTTGCTGCCTCCTTGTTTTCCAACAAAACCACTTTTCCTTTTAAAACAAAAATGCCCGCACGCCTAGATCGGTGGCCTTCCAACCGTCCATGACCGAGACTCGGCTATTCGAATAGTTTTACACTCTGCAGAGGGGGTACACTTTCACCACAAGATATGGACAGTCTGCCGTGGACAACCACGGTCTGTACAGAGACAGCATGCACCCATCAGACCACCAATCCTAACTTTCGCTATGTCGATGTTAGTGCGACGGTCGTTCTCCTCGATGGGTTTGTTCTCCCGGCACCGAGTGAGCTAGCCGTTTGCAACCGGTTACCCCTAGCCTCACACCGCCATAACAGGAGACCCACCGCTGCTTCCGGTGGCGGACTTTAACCCCACACTTTGTATGCACAATTTCCTTATTGCGGCATTCGGTTCAGGGGACTCGAACCCCGTCTAGCAAATTTGAGTTCAAGCTCGCACTAACACAAACAAGCTTCGGGTAGGCCCCGTGCCCATTTTGGAGTAATGTGGTTGTACTGTTAAAATTGTCGGGCAAGATCCGCTAGGACTATACTTTGTTTTCCAAAACATCTCCTTCTCCGACTGCTCCCAGCAGCTCGGGTTTTCGTAAACATCTCCGATTTGCTCCCAGCATCTCTTTTTTTTTTTTTGTGAACTTCTCCGGTTGCTCCCAGCACCCCGGGTTTTGTAAAACACTTTCTCTCCGAGTGCTCCCAGCGGCTCGGTTTTTCCTCCGAAAACATTTCATAAAAATCAGGTCCCCATCCTATAGTTTTGAGAGGAGAGTATGGATATATATAACTAAAGAAATTAATTTTCTTGATAGCGCCTTCGGCAAAAAGGCTTCTCAAGCAAAGTTTTACTTTAATAAACCTATTATAACTAGTAGATATCTTTTGGCCAAACAACATTTTTGAAAATAGTTTTTGGGTGGCAAGGCGCCACAAAAGAATTAAAACATGCATTATTTTATTCTTGAAGACAAAACATGCTTATGTAAGTAATGGGTATAAGGGTTGGTTGAGGTGGCTTGCCTTGTTCAGCAAGGTGTCCTGGATCCTGTTTCTTCCTCGTACACTTGCTCAGCTCCCACGTTCCACTCCCCCTTCTTGCGGACCTAAGGTACCGGAAAAATAAACGAAACCGTCAAGCTATGGAAGCGGATTGACAACAATCTAAAGTAACAACAAGCAAGTGCTATCTATCAATCCACACTGAGCACCCAACTAAATCACTCCTACCCACTAAAAGTGTGCTGCATGCTACTTATAGCTAAATACAAAACACACATAACAAACAATTAAAACAATAACTTTTTACAACAAGCAAATAATGGCAGAAACAAGGCAATCACCAAATAATTCCTACAGGGAGTTCTACAAGTCCAAATTAGTGAAACTTTAGGAAATCACTCTCGATGATACAATTACAAACTAACCAATTGGATTCAATCAGAAACAATCAACACACCAAATATGAAAAAATGCACAAAGTGCATTCTGCCACTATTTTCAAACCACTACCATATCCAAACTACTCATCAAAATACTATGGGGTAAATTTCTAGTGAAAGGATACCCCAAGAGCTTCCAATCGAAATTGGAAATCACTCAAAAATATTACTCCTAGCTCCTGCTAAATTAAAACATCACAGAAAACACATTTCACAAGATTATAGCATGCACAAAATATAGGTCATTTTGAGCAAACCACTTCTGCATGTTTCAAGCACACATCCTAGTATGCTACAAAATTTACTCTCACTAAATTACCTAACATTTACCACAAAAGAATTTAATCTAAACATGCAGAAACTAATCATACAGATAATAGAAAAATAAAACTGAAAAAAAAACAGTTAGTGGGCTGCTCTGGGCAGATCTGGCCAGATCCAGCCAGATCTGGGCCTACGCCGGGCGAAATCGGCCCATCCGGCCTCACCGCGCGCGCGAACGCGGAAAACGGTCAACACCGCCGCGGTTCAAACGTGGCCGTCGATCTGGAGATCGACGGCTCGCGGCCTTCGTCTTCGGCGCGACGGCGCCGTGCTCCTGCCCAGAGAGAGAGAGGGCGGCGTCGATGGCGTTGCTCACCTAGGCGTGCGAGAGGTCGCGGTGGGGTCGGAGTGAAGGAGGGGTCGATGGCGAGCTCGGGATGCCTCAGGTGCCGCATGCACGGCCGGAGTCCATGGCGACGGCGAGCTCGAGTTCGTCGGGTCGGAGTGAAGCGGCTCGCTCGGGCACCTAGGAGGGAAAAAAAAAACACGGTGAGGTAGCTCTACGATGCACCGCGTTCACTGAAGCCAAAAATGGCGAAGAAAGGTGGAGTGTGGCGCCGGCGAGAGCTGCTCGACGCCGTCGGGTCTCCCGAGAAGGAACTTGCCTCTCTCGCGGAGCAGAGAGCTCGCGGAGCAAGCAGGGCTTTCGCGGGGTGGACGAGAGGGTGGTGAGGCGTGCTCTTGGAGCAGAGAGGAGAGCACTGGAGACAGAGGAGAGGAATGAGCTGGGGTGCCCGATCTAGGGTTCTCCCGGGTTAAGAAGGAGGAGAGGAGCTCGGAGTGGTCTGGTTGGTCGAGAGGGGCGGTGGAGAGGGGGACAGAGAGGAGGTGGTCGGGTGTGGCGTGTCCTAAGCCAGTAGATGGAGAGGGGAGTGAGCTTCCATTGGGCAAGGTGGAGGGGGAGGGG